>PVLA01000593.1:0-64580 GCA_004027455.1 Hydrochoerus hydrochaeris
TTTTTTTTTGCATTCATCAGCTGAGGGACAGAAGTTATTTCCATATCTTGGCTATTGTGAATAAAGTTGCAGTGAACATAGGAGGGCAGGGCAGATATCTCTTCAAAACCCTGGTTTCATTTCCTATGGACACATAGCCAAGAGTAGAACTGCTGTATTGTGAAGTTTTATCTTTTGAGGAATCTCCATGCTGTTTAACATAATGATTGTACTAATCTTAATTACACTTTAGAAGCATCTTGTCTTTTCAACATAGCAAGATCAAGGGAGCAATATCATATCATATTCACAGCTCCAGCCTACAATCAAGGGGAAAAGAAATTACACAGCACTCATCAGTGAGTAAGCCTTCTAGGGGTTATTGCAGAATTTGTCCACCCATCCATCCAAATTATGTTGAAGCGGTCCTTGAGACAATATCATTGAATTAATAAATATTTATGGGTGAATTTCAGATATATAAAGACTAAATTTAAACATACTCAGTATGCTATTGTCATACTTAGAAATAATTCATTAATATAATTGGACAAATAGTCTGTATTTTTCCTATTATTTTATTTTTAAAGTTTGTTCTTTCATATAAATATCCCAGAAAGTTTAAAATTGTGATAAAATGCCCAGAGTAGAGATTTCTCATAGTCCTAGAGATTAAACAAAAGGCATTGACACTGAGCTACATCACCAGCCTTTTTTTTACTTTAAGATCTTGCTAATCACTAAACTCTCTGGGCTCAAACTTGCAAACTTCTGGCCACAGTGCCCCAGATTTCTAGAACTACAGCACTCCTGCCTAGAATATAAAATTTTACTATTAAACTTTTCTTTTTGAGGTAATTATAGAGTCACATGAAGTTGTAATTGATAATATAGTGAGATACAGTAAACTATTGGCTCAGTTTCTCCAATAATGACATCTTGCACAATTGTAGTCCAGTGAAAATCAAGTCATAGAATTTCTACATCATCATCACAAGAAGTTCTCTTCTTGGTCTTCTGTAGCTACATCTACTTATCTCCTGTACTTAACCCTCCTTCATTGCTATCAACATTAAGTTATTCTACATTTCTATGATATTTCATGAATAATATACAAATGAAACCACTTGAGAGTAGCAGCTTCCCTCAGCAAATTTCTCTGATTTTTGCATGCTTTCTATCTTGATGTCCTCTCAAAGCCTCGCGTGCATATAGGGGGGATTTTTTGGAATGACTGGGTGTGTGTTACTGGTTTCATCTGGTTGGTTTATTTTATTGTAATTCTGGGTATTATTGATGGGTTTACTAATGACAGAAGGCCCACCTTTCTTTGTGGGTCACACCAACAAATAGGTTTGCAATGTGGATGGAATAAAAATTGCAAGAAGAAGGAATACACGTTGCTTCCTGTCTGTTATGCCATAGACTGTTTCTTCTCTGTCATTTTTTTGTCTTACCTTATGCCTTACCTTGGAACCAGCCAACTGTGGACTGAAAACTATAAACCGAGATGAAGCAAACCTTTCCTCCTTTAACTTGTGGGTGTCCCAGCAATGCTAAAGACACCTACCAAGCTATTTTTGTATCAATGCTTCCTTTTTTATTACTGAATAGTGTTCCACATCAGTTTACCCAACAGAAGGAAAAGGGCATCTGGATTGTTTTCTATTTTTGCTTATTGATTCTGTGAACATTCATATACAAGTATGAGTGAATATAAATTTTCATCTCTCTGGGATAAATGCCCAGAAATGCATTCATTTCTGAATCATATAGTCAATGTATACAGTACTTACCTCCCTAAAGAAACTGCCAAGCTGTTTTCTAGAGCTATTGTACCATTTTGACACCCCATAAGCAAGGGAAAATAAATGCCTCATTGTAACCCGGTGAAATTATTCTAGGGTCCCTATTTAGCTTTTACTGTTATGTGTGAAGATAAAGCCAGAGGGTTTTTTTTCCCCTGTGGAGTTTATCTGTAGTAGAGTGGTTATTCTCTAAATGATTTTGGGCCCACTAGTTTCTCTTTTCCTGCATCTTTGCCTAGAGTAAACTTTCATCAAGACTTTCTAGTCTGTACATACTACTGTTTCTTAATTGTCTTCTTGTTTGGCTAAAAATTGGGGGTATGTGACATAATTTTTAAAATAAAAAGTCAGAAACTTTGTCATTCTTTCATTCCAAGCTAATGTGGCTGCTTTCCACCTTTCAGAGAATTTTGAAAGTTGTTTCAAGCATGATATATATGCTTATTAGCTGTTGTTTGCAGCAGTATTAAGGAATTTATAGCTCTAATTCATGTTTCCAGCAATACTACACTGTACTATTTAGAAATGCTGTTTAACTCTTTCAGGCAGGAAATGGAAGGCTAACTTTCTGTTAAACTTTTATGACATCACTACTGCATTCATCTTGTTTAGAAATCACAGATCAACTCTGATGCCCCCAAATAAAAACGTAGAGAGTGGTTGAGAGTCGTATTATATCTGTTGGTGTTTCACTAGTGTAGGGTAAGTATTGCCAAATATTTTCTGTTGTTAGGCAAATTTTTTTCGTAGCCTATGAGTTTTACTAGAACTATTTTTTTTATCTGATTGTGGAATGTTCTGGGTTGGCGGTCTCTGTAACACCTTTCATATATGAACAGCAATAAATAACCTAAGAGAACACACAGTGAAACCATTACTCAACCTCCAAAATCCCATGGCAACCTGGCTTCTTTTTACCTTTCCAAATCTCCTATGCTTCTTTCATAAAGTACATACAGGAAATTTTCACCCTGAAATGGAAAATCGGCACTCAGTGGATCTAGTCAATCTTGTCTGGAACTACTAGGTCTTTTTATAGCATCTGTGCCTGTACTTAGCACTGTGAATGTAGGAGTGCAATTATACTGACTGCTTTAATGTCCTTGTGTGCTAATTCTACAATGTATGTCAATTCTATGTCTCATGGTAGTTTTAATTGCATTTCTCCTCTTCCTCTCTTGCCTTAGTAAGTTAAACATATTTTGAAATTAAGGCCAGCTCTCTGCATGTGTGTGTGTGTGTATGTGTGTGTGTGTGTAATATCTGTATTATAAATTTCTAATTTTTATCAGTTTATGAGTCCTTTGCTAAACCACCTGTGCAAGTCTTTAGATCCCAGCAATAACAGCCCCCTACATTATGAAAATTCTGGGAATTTTTCAGTTTTCTTAACTTATATTCCATTTGGTTCCACTTGTTTAAAACTTTCATCAAATTGAAATATCAGTGTTTCCTGGGTGAATAGGAAAAAAAGTAGACATCAGGGGTTGAATGACTCATTGGAAACTCAAGGAAAAGTCATAAAGTCCAAGGTGAGGTGCCCAGGTAAGAACCCAAAACTCACTAAACCTGATAATTTATTAGGATCATAATGCCTGTGACTAATGCCACCATCTCATCTCTTTTGTGAGGAGCCAAAAATACTAAAAGACAAAGGACTCAGGAGACATGAAAGCTGTTTTTAAATATTTAAACTGGTATTATTCAGGAGCCACCCAAAGTCCCATATGCTAAAGGATTAGTACCCATCTTGGTGGGACAGTAGGCAGTGATGGAAAGTTTAAGAGGTAGGGCCTAGTCTCCAATGATTGAGGGTATCCTTGCAGGGAGTAGTAGTACAAATATGCCCATCCCTTTTCTCTTTTGTGTTCTGGCAATAAATTGAATGGATTTGCTCTGCCACATGCTCTCTGCCATGATACACTGCATTACTACAGACCAAAAGCAATTGTACCCAGCAAACCATGAACTGAAGCCTCCAAAACTTGAAGCCAAAATAAATACTTCCTCTTTTATAAGTTGATTATTTCGAGTATTTTGTTATAGTAACAAAAACCTAATAGAGTCACACTGCTATGAACATTTCTATGCAAGCTCTTATATAGACATCTGTTCTTATTGCTATTATCTGTATAGTTAGAATTGAAGTTTGTAACTCAAATGATCATATTCTGTTTAACTTTTTAAGAAAGTTTCAAGCTGTTTTCTAAAGTGGCTGCACCATTTTACATCCCCACAAGCAATATTCCAATTATTCTGCATCCTTGCCAACACTGTCTAGCATTTTGATTACAATCATCCTGAAGAGCACAAAGTGGTAGCTCATTATGGTTTTGAATTACATTCCCGGATGACTAAGGCCATTGAGCACCTCACTGGCCATTTGCATATCTTCTTTGGAAAGACGGTTTAAATTCTTTCTTCATTTTTTGAATTGGGTTATTCACATTTTCATGCTCAAATTGTAAGTGGCTCTAAAGTATTCTGAATAAAAGTTTTTATATGAGTTTTAAAACATTTTCCCACTCCGTAGGTTATTTTTTTAATTTACTGATACTGTGTTTTGAAATATTTTTTAAAATTTGATAAAGTACTATTGAAAAGTTTTTTCTGCTTATATTTTTGATGTCATATACAATTTACCATTGCTTAGTCTTCCATATATTTTCTTTTAAGAGGTTTATAGTCTTAGCTCTTACACTAAGGTTTTCATTCATATTGAGCTAATTTTTGTAAATATTGTAAAGTGAGTGTATTGAACATAAACATAATAAAGGAAAAATGATTTACTGGTCTCATGGATTCATCTGATTGTAATCAAAATGACTTTAATCCCTAGCTGGCCAGTTCTGCTGATTCAGGCCTGTGACCAAGCAGGGCAGCAGGGCAGAAGGGTACAACTTCCCTCAAAAACCTAAATTCTATCAGATCAGTCCCGCCATTGCTACTTTTTTCACCATTTTTTTCATCTTTTTTCTATTTTCTCTTCATAGCCCCCTCACCTAACTCTGTCTTGGCAGGTGATAAAATCTCAACATATGCATTGACCAACATATGTTGATGCTGTTATGGATCAAACTGTTTTCTTAATTTGTTTTGTACTGGTTATTGACAGCTTAATGAAATGCAGTCAATATTTGTCTGTTGAATTCTTACTCTTCTGAAACGTTGAACTTGTTTTTTGGGTCAAAAATAATTTAGGGGATTCCTTAAGTATTTTCTATTTAAAAGATGATGTTGAGGAAAATTTTTACCATTTTTCCAGGGTGAATGACTTTTTCATCTTCTTTTTCTTCTTGTCTAATTATTATATCTGTATTTATGAAGGATACAAGTTTATGGTTTCATAAAAATATTTATTTGGTTTTGATATAAAAGTGTACCTTTATTTTTTGATTTTTATGAATACATGCTTTTAGCACATATTAATTATACTCACTAAGGAATTTGTGCATGAACATAACACATTTCAGCTCCTTTCTTTTCCCCCTCCCTCCACTTTTTGTTTTTCTAGTGTCAGATTCATTGACTTTTCTTTTAAGACCGTATAAAGTTTTATATATATATATCCAGAATAATAGGCCAAAGGGCATATAAAACATGTAAGACAATTTTACTAAGTCAAGGAACACTTTCAGAAAAACCCTGAATTTCAAGAACTTTTCTCAGGCTGGTAATAGGGGAAAAAAGTAGACATTTAGAATGAATGAATAATATTCCCTTCTCTGATAACTTTTTGTACATAATTGTGAAAAGTGGCTTTAGTTTATTATTAAATGTTAGGTAGACTTACCACTTAAGTCACCTGTGCCTAGGTTTGCTTAGTGAAATTTTCTAAATATTCCTAATTTCAACTGGACACACAAAATTGATAAATTGATTTACACGTAAATTAGTCCTTAACAAAGTATAACCAAGTTATCATAATAAAATTAAAAGAATGTTGGTGATGTAATATTGTACATCGCATTCTCTGTGGTAGTCAAAGGCCTACTTTCCCTTGGTAAAACTGCAGAAAATTAAACACTTTTTTATATGCTTTTTTATATGTGTATTAGACCCCAATAAGAAATGTACATTAAAACTTCTAATAGAAAATTTCAGCAAGGATATGGAACACAAGAAAAGTTTACAAACTGCTAGTAAAAATGGAAATTTTTTAACCATTTTGGAAAACCATGTTCTCTTCAGCTTTCTGTTGCTGTGACAGAATAACTGAGAAAATGAACGAAAGGAGGAAGGATTTGTTTGAGCTCACAGTTTCAGACGTTTCAGCCTCAGTAGGGAATGGCAGAGGAAAGCGTCTCACCTCACGGCAACCAGGCAAAAGAGAGGATGAGAGATCTGGGGAACAGGTACAAACCTTACCAGGTTATGCCCCTAGTGACCCACATACTCCCCCCAGGACAATATCCCAATTCAGCACCATTCAAGAGGTTAGAGCACGCATAACCCAAACACCTTCCAAACCCTCATTTCTGAACTTGTGAGACTTTGGGGGGATATTCTAGAACCAAATAATATTATTCTAATAAATATGAAATATATGAAACCAACAATTGCTTTCCTAGTAATATAAGTATTAGTCGTGTACATATGCTTGTCAAAATACATGCAATATATTGTATTTTAGCATTATTTCTCATAGTTCCAAAGTGGAAATAAGCCTATATGTCCTCCCACAGTAGAATGGATGCATTATTTGAGGTATAGTCATGTAATAAAATAGTACTGACCAATCAAAATAAACAAATTATAGCTACATAAAAAATTTGGGTAGATCTCACAAATATAATGTTGAATAAATCAGTGGCAACCTGTCATGCAGTCTTAATTCATATAAAGTTCAAGATCTGTGTGACGCAAATTTTAAGAACAAGAATGTCACAAGAGAACATGGCCCCCAACCTGGTGACGAGAAAAGACCACCTATTATATAGAAGGGTAACACTTCATGAACCAGAGAACTGCTGCTGCGAACAGAGCAAGTGAAATAAACTCCAAAGCATAACAGACAAGCACAGTAAAGATGTATCAACTCTCTCTTTGGCAGAACTTAGAAGTTATAGCCAACATAAAAAGAAGCAGATTAAGAAGAAATCAACTAAAATTTTAATGAATTCCTAAAAGCTGAATTTGGAAGTGAGAGCCCTAGACACAAGAAGTTCATATATCTTCCCAAGACTCTGATTGGGGACCAATTGAGTAAAAATAAAAGTGAGTGGACAGCAGGTGATTGAGAGAGCCACCTTCGGGAAGCACCTAATCCCCAGAGCCTTTGAGACAGAGGCAAAAATGGCATTTTTAACTTTAGATGGAAGGGAAGAAGCCTTTTTCCATCATCAATAACTAGGCCATGACCGTAGCTCTTTTAAGAAAAGTAAGAACAAAAGCTTTTAGCTTGTAAATGAAGGGCAAAAGAATATTTTGGGCCAGTATCTTGCACCAAAACAAAGTGAAATTCTGCCGTTAGGAAGATACAGGCAGGAAATGCTCTGTTATGCAAGACCTCTCATAGGTACAAGGTGTAGTCTGGCTGCCAGAAAGATAAGGATAAAAATGCTGAGAAGAATCTGTCTCTAAGAATCAGACACAAGTTTCTGAATGAGGCTGAGTCTAGACCAGAATAATTAGTAACCAGGACCTGCAGGATCACCACTGAATAAAAAGCTACAGAAGTCTATACCTGTGGTTTCTTGGGGGAAAAAGCATACTTTGCTGAGACTGTTGGCCTCTACATTAAGATCAGGAAAATGAAGAAAACTCTCCAAAATAATGCTCTCAACTCTATACATAATTACAGCAGCCCACATATCCAAGAATTTGAAACTGACCACAAGAACATAGCCCAAATCCCATTAAACCTAAAGTGAAAACCTCCTCACACAAACAGTCTAAAAGAGAAATGTAAATTTCAAGACATAAAGGCTTTTTACTGGAGTGTCTACTGTTCTGCAAAAGATTACTGCATGCAATTTAAAAATTTAGAAAAAAATTTTTTAAAAATCAATAACAAACCAAGAGAGAGTGATTAACCAAGAGATAATAATTGCCAAGAGAGAAATCAAAAAAAGTAAACTGGACTCAGAGATGACCTAAATGTTGGCCGTGTTAGAAACTTTAAGAAAATTATGATTAATATACTGAATAAACTAGAATTTAAGGTGGCTCATGTACATGAAGAAATTAGTAAATTCAACAGAGATTTATGCAATAAGAAAGAATCAAACAGAATGGTAAAATTTTTGAAAGTTAGTATAAGAAAAGAAAATTTCTACCAGTAAGTGTTTCAAAATACTGGAGAGAGTAGAAAAAAAATAGAATAAATGTAAAATAAATTAATATAATTTATTTTAAGTGAAACACAAATATAAACAAAATGTAAAAAAAAGAATATCCAAAGTGGCAAGAATATATAAAATGGGCTAGAGTGTGATATATATTATTCATTATATACATTTATTAATATTGTGATAATTAATTGGTTGTGTCAACTTGAGTAAGAAACAGCCAATTGAATCGGATCAGTGTAGCTCTGGGTATGGCTGAAGGGACTGAGGGAAGACCAAAGCCTCATCCTGGTGTGTGTGGTACCAACCAATATACTCATCGCCAGAATGAATGGAATGACAGGGAAACAAAGAAGGAAGCCTCATCTCTGTTTCTGTGGAGCGGCTCCAGTCTTTGTCTTCACCTTGCGCATCGTCTCCTGGCTTCCAGCACAGACCCTACAACCTTCTAATACAGACCTTTCAGCCTCCCAATTTGCACTCACACAGGACACTACAGTGAGCTCCAGGCCTTTGAATGGATCCCTTGGATCCAGTGTGCAAGCCTTTTGCACTCTTCCACACCTGACTTTGTGGGTGATCATTGTAAACCTCTCTTGTGAATCCATTAAATCTGTTTCTCTAGTAAGTACTGACTGATGTTGTTATCATTGATACATTGTGTCAACTTAAGAAGTTTAGAAGTTTAACTGAGAGATCCAGCAGGTAACCAAAGTCATTAATTTGTAAAAATCCTCATCCTGTGCAAGAGGAGGGCACAGAGATTTTGTGAGTGCTACACCAGCCCTGGTAGGGGGTAGTGTGTGGCCTGTGTACAGTGTAAAAGAGGAAAAGAGGCTTGCTCTCCCCTCCTTTTTGCTCTGGTTGCTTTTTCTGGCTGCTGCCTTGAAGTGTTGCTCCAGTGCCAACTACCCTGCCTTGGAGCCAGGTGATTATGGACTGAAACTTCCAGAAACTTTAAGCTAAATAAACATTTTCTTCTTTCATTTTGGTTGTCAGGTTATTTGTCCCAGCACCAAGAGAAAAGTAACTAAGACAGATAGCAGTTATATAGATAGAAAGTGAGAGAGGGGTTATATTTTAGAAAATGATGACCAAGAATTTTATAAAATTAATGGAAGACAAAAATAAAGCACATACAACTAGCTCAAGGAACACTACGATGGATAAATAGAAAGGATACAGCATCCAAGCCAATAAAACAAAAATAAATCAAGAGGAATTCCTGAGGGCAATAAGAAAAAAATTATAATATGCAGAAAGAAACCAAAGTCAGATTTACAGAAAAGATATCAGAAATTATGCAAACCAGGAAACAAAAGGCATATCCCTTTAAAATGTTGAGGGAAAAAAAGAGCAAAAATATAAAATAAAACTGTGAAACTTACTGGCAGTAGACCAACCATGTAAGAAATGTTAAGGAAAGTTTTTCATGTGGATGGAGTATGATAACAGACGGAAATGTGGATCTACATCAAGAAATTAAGAGCAACTGAAATGGTAAAATGAGAGTAAATATGAGATTTTATAATTATAAAAGACAACCTCAGAGATCATTGAATATCTAAAGCATGGATTGTCAAATTATTGCCTGTGGGCAAAATCCAGCCCAGGACATGTTTTATGCATGCTTGTGAGCTGAGATATTTTTAAAGGATTTTTTTTAAAAAATGCAGTAGACACCATATGCTCTGTAAAGCCTAAAATACTTCCTATCTGGTCTTTTATGGAAAGTCCTCAGGTCTAAAGCAAAAATAGCAAAAAATGTGGTAGGGGATTTATAACATATGTAGAAGTAAAATAAATGATAAGTATATGCCAAAGAATTAGAGGGAAAAAATGGAATTTTACTTTTGTGAGGTTCTTGCATTATACCTGAAATGATATAATGTTATTAAAAATAGAATGAGAAATGTAAAAGTTGAAAAATGTTAGAGCTGCCATTATAAAATAAAAGGATATTTAACTGATAGTGGAGATGAAATAGATTTATAAAAAATTCTTAATTTAACAGAATAAGAAACATTAGAATAGGGTCAGGGATTTAGCTTGGTGACATAAGCACCTGCCTAGCAAGCGTGATGTCATGAGTTCAATCCCCAGAACCAAAAAAAAAAAAAAAAAAAAAAAGAAAAGAAAAGAAACACTGGAAATAAGGGGAAAATTGTAACCATTAGGGACAAATAAAAAGCAATTATCAACATGTTAATTTTAAATCAAATCATACAGGCAATTACATTAAACATAAATGGGCTAGGACTAAGAAGGAGTAAGCATAGTCCATCTTACATCTCCCAAGAATGAAAGCAATTATAAAACCTAGAAAGAGAGCATGGACCAGTTCTCTGAGGATTTTAAAATAGAAATGCTGCATACACACATGTATTTCCTTGCTCTGGCAGGTGAGTGGATGAGAAAAAATTGATGTCCCAGTAGTAATGAGCACATGTAACAATTCAGTCTCCATCCAAAGGAACAAAGAAGGGTCCTTGGGGAAATGTCTTATTCTACTCCTCGGTCAGAAAATGTACATAGAAAAGGAGCTTGGAGAACTCACTCTGCCAGAAAGTAAGGAAATTCTTAAATAAACAACAGCACAACAACACAGATTTCTCAAAGGGATTTAAAAGTCAACTGTAAAAATTCCAAGTTGCCACAGCTGAAAGAATTTGAAGAACTAAAGAAAGTATTGGATAATAAACTGCAGTACAAAATAAATGTCCATGAGTTCAAAATACAAAGAAAAAGAATTGAGTATATAAAGCAATAAATGCAGGAACAGAGATAATCATCTTGCAGAAGAATTCTAAATTCAGATCCACTTTCTTCAAGGTTGAAGCATGTAATGCTCCCCTTCTTAGTTGTCATTTTCACCCAGTGACTGCTTTCAAAGACTACCTGTCTTAGTCCATGCAAACTGCTCCACTGTAAATTTTTCTCACACTCGTGTAGTCTAGAAGTCTAAGATCAGGCTACCATCAAGTTTAGTAACAAGTTCCAAACTGCCAACTACTTATTGTGCCCTTACATCATAGAAGTAGGGCCATAGTTCCTTGGGGGCTTCTTTCCGAAGAGCACAGATGCCATTCATCTGTGCTCTACTTGCATGACACAGTAACCTCCAGAATTCCTCAACTCCTTAAACTGTGACACTGTGCCTTAGAATTTCAACACAGGACTTTTGGAGGGAGACAAATATTCAATCCATAATATCTACTTCTGCCCCAGAAACTTAGTTCTTTTTCATATGCACAATACAGTTATTCTTGTAGCTCCCAAAGTCTTAATTCATTTCTGCCCCACCTTTAAAGTCTAAGTTCAAAGTCTCATTTAAGTATCATTTACATCAGACATTGAGGAGGCTGCGGGTACATGTAGCCCAAGGCAAATTGTTCTCCACCTGGGAATCTGTGATATCTAACATGGTATTTTCTTCCAAACTACAATGTTGGTACAGGCATACTATAGATATTTCCATTCTAAAAGTGTCAGATAATAAAGAAAGGAGTGATAGCTATGAAGCAAGTACAAACCTAACAGGGAAGATTCCTTTAGCCTAAGGCTGGGGAATAACTCTCTTTTGCTTCATGTTGTGTCTTTCAGCCCCACTGGGGCAGAGTCCTGACATCTAGATACACTAGAGATGGCAACATTGCCTCCAAAGCACAGCAGAATGCCACAATAGGCTCTCTATGGTAAGCCCCAACTGACCCTCCACTTTCTATCAGAGTGGCTACATCCCTATGGTTCTGTTAAGTGGCACTGCCAGCCTGTTTCTCACACCCTTTGAAATTAAAGTGACTCTGTTTGGATTGAGCCATCCACAGACCTTAATCAAAGGACATAGTAATATCAAGAGCCTCACTAAGAGAATCCCCTCTATTGTACAACTCAACTTCCACTGTGGTGTAAGAGCCTAATCTGCACTTCGTGGTCAGTTTCTTTATCCAGTTGGCACTGCAACTGCCTTATTTGCCTACAGATTCATAGGTCTGAGAAGCTCAATCTGACCATGTGGCAGTCTTAAATTCCACTTCAATGGAATAAGTATTGTGCTCCCTCTGTTTTAGACTAATATCTCTAGGTCAAAAGAGCATCAAGTAACTAGAACAAGACACCGAATTTTTGCTAACAAGTTACTTGAGATAGTAGTAAATATGAAAGAGCTAAAAAAGATAAGAAAGTAGATGAAATGATTCTCGATTTGTTGGACATTAGGCAGTACAGTTAAGTGATCTAAGACGTGGAAACAAGTAAGACTAGGCCTACAATAAGCTTGGCTTACTGCCTTAAGAGATTCTAGGCTGTGATGTATAGAGAGGGAACCTGGGAGATTCTTTGATCTGCTGAAACAGAGCTAGGAATCAAGAGAAGTGACTTAAGCCACAATGTATACAACAAAATACCAGAAAGGAACAAGTTGCACAAAAAGAGAACTCCATAGACCACACAGGGCTATGAATAATTCCTCTTGTCATAAATCAGAGAGGAAAACAATTCCTAGAGATTTGATTAGAATACTTACGTAGTTGTATAATATTAGCCATAGGCTAAACACTGCTTTGGTCTTTCTTAACAAGGACATGTCTTGTGGTATAAATTGTGTCACTCAAAAAAATATGTTAAAATCCTACCTACTGGTGCCACTGAGTATGACCTAATTTGGAAAATGGATGTTTCCAGGCTCAGTAGGTTAATATGAGGCCATACTGGGTTAGGGTTGGCACTGGTGCTCTTCTGACAGATGCAGAAAACAGAGGCACAGAGGGAGAATAACATGAAGATAGAGACAGAGATTACAGCAATATCCTTACAAGCCTACAAATACCAAAGATTGCCTCAGAGCCCTTAGAAGGCAGCATGCTGCTGCCAACTCAGTTTTCTACATTAGACTGCAGAACTGCCAAGGAATAAATTTCTGTTTCTCCATTGTACCTAATTTGTAATATTTTCTTGTTGTAGCTCTGGGAAACTAATACCACCTAAAGGATCATACTAGTTGCAATTGATCTGTGTTCCAGAGCAAAGCTCAAGGATGGT
Source organism: Hydrochoerus hydrochaeris (assembly GCA_004027455.1). NCBI lineage: Eukaryota > Metazoa > Chordata > Mammalia > Rodentia > Hydrochaeridae > Hydrochoerus > Hydrochoerus hydrochaeris. The sequence continues at coordinate 13,118 of PVLA01000593.1, forward strand.
TGTGTACAGAAAAAAAGAACACCCACTCCTCAATAATGTAAAATCCACAATGTCTAGCATCTGACAAAAATTAGCAAACTTGCAAAGAAACAGGAAAAGAGAATTTATAAGAAAAGATTCCATTAACAGAGATTGGCCAAAAAACAACATAATTGATGGAGTTAAGCAAGGGCTTTAAAAAGTAATTATAACCATATTTTATGTGTTCAGAGCTAAGGGTACAGCTCAGTGGTGAGGCTCGTGCTTAACATATGCAAGACTCTGTATTCTACCCCAGCATCCCAATCCTCCACCTGCAAAAGAAAAATGTTCAAACACAGGCATGGAAGATACGAAAAGGACACCAAAAGAACTCTGAAAGAACTACAGTGTCTGAGCTGAAACAATACATTGTTTTGGATTAAAATCAAAATAAAACAACAAACTTGCATATAAAGCAATAGAAACTTGACATGATGAATCACAGAGAGCAAAATATGAAACTAGTGAATATAACAGTATGAAGCACTTCAAGTTGCCCATCGATTCAGAGTGCCAAAATAAGAAAAATGTGTCCGAAATATGAAAAAAACTCTATTAAAGAAATGAGTAAAAATTACCAAATTTGATGAAAACTATAATCCCATAGGTTTAAAAGGCTAAAACAATTCTAAGAAGAAAAGTATACCTATGTACATAAAAGTCAAATTACTTAAAATTAGTGCTGAGAAGAAAATCCTAAACTTACCTGGAAATCCACTTTACATACAAAGGAAAAATACATAAAACTGTCACAAGATCTCTAGTCAAAACAATAAAGGCAGAGAAACAACAGACCAAGCAGTGTAGGATTCTGTTACTTGAAATACCCTAAATTGACAAATCTACAGGGACTATAAGATTAGTGGCACTGGGAAAGGTGGAAAGAGAAGTTACTGCTTAATGGATGGGGGAAGGGCGTCTCTGCTAGGTGTCAAGAAGAAGTTCTAGAGTGAGATACTGTTAGTTTGTACAACAGTGTAAGTATACTTAATTGTACACTTTAAGTACCTCTGACTTGTAGTTTAAAGTTGTTTAAATGGTCAAATTTATATTTCTTTCTGTGTATTTTGCAACAAACAAAAAAATTCAGGGAAAAATGAAAAGATAAGGGAAAAGTGAATGTCTTCAACATACTGGAAAAAAAGAAAATCTACTTGGATTTCTACATGCAATGAAAATATATTTCAAAAACAACACTGAAATAAAAATATTTTCATAAACACACAACTGGAGAGAATTTATCACCAAATGTTTACTACAAAAAATGTTAAAAGAATCCTTCAGGCAAATGGAAAATGATACTGGGTAGAACTGTGTGTCTACAAAAGGAATGAAAAGCACCAGAAATTACAAATACCTGGGTAAATATAAAAGATGCTTTCTTCATTACTGTCATAGAGATGACTGACAGTTTGAAGTAAAAGAAATAACAATATACCAGAGTTCACAATATATAGAGAAGGAAATGTATACTAGCAACAAACTGGATGAGAGGGGAGAAATGAAAGTATATCTGTTATTGTGCATCTGATTCTTCTGTGTTGCACTGGGTAGGCTTAGCTGTTTTCTTCCTTGTAATAAAATTGTAGGGAATCGATGAGTTCATCTCTCATTTATCAAACATCTTTAAATGCTTACTGTGTAAATTATTTGCAATCAGAATCTTTAGTTACCACTGCCAAAGAACAGACACACCAGAGGAGTGCTATAGCTTGCATCAAAAAGTCTTCTGAAAGCCTCATGCTCTCATAGGTGGGGATTTGGGGAGATGGCTAGATCATGGGTGCCTGATGCTGAATTATCGGTGTGTGATCACTAAATTGTTGAACATAGTTCTGTGTGTGGCTAATGGGAAGCCTCCCCTGAGTGTGGTTGATACCACCTAAAAGCCTTGTAGCATGGATGGGATAAAGGGAAAACAGAGGCTGGATGTTTACCGCAAACCACCTTCTGCTTGCCACGTCATGGACTGTTTCTGTTGCAATGATCCTCTTCCATGCCACGCTGCCTTGGAGCCAGATAATTATGGACTGAAACCTCTACAAAATGCAAGCCAATATAAACATTTCCTGCTTTAAATTTTGATGTTAGGTATTTTATCTCAGCAATGAGAAAAGTAACTAAGACAAGAACATGTCCTAGTATTGATATATATAAGCTCTGTTTTGGACAAAAGACGCCAATAGTAGACCTTTAAAAATGATATGATATTGCAGATATGAGATTGAAAACTCATATAATATCATTGTTTGTATAGCATGAGCCATAAAGACATGTATATATGTACATACTTGTGTATACATGCATGTATCTATATGTATGTGATATGAGTTTATATGATATTTGCACATATTTGAGGATTTACAATGTCTAGTCATGTAAGGTGTCCTGTAACACAACTCTCCCTACCCAGATTTCCACATTATATCCTTTTAGACTCCTCTAAAACTTATACTACATTGGATTCAGACCTCTAGTTGAGAGCTGGTTTTGAGCTTTTGGGGCTGGTTTTGCTTGTGGTCTTGTTACTGACCCTGACAATTTCTTTCTTGTGGGTTTCATTAAATAATAATATTGTGTCTGGTCCCCTGACCTGGCTCCTGATTCGACAGAGCAAATCCTTGCTTCTCTTTCTTGCAAAGGGGAGAAATTTGGTTGATATTTCAGATTTTTAAAGCATGCCCAAAGGAATCCTTTTACTGTGAACATCATTGCATAAATCTAGCTTTACATGGAAAGAGATTAATTTTCAACTTAACATGATGAGAAAATGGAAAACACAAATAAAACAATAGTGATATATTATTCAGCTTTAATTCTAAATTTTTAAATTTGATCAAAGAAAATGTTTGTAAGATATAGTATATTCATATACTGGAATTTCTAAAGTAATGTGTTGACATTTATAGAATAAAATTTGTCAACTATGAAACTAGAAGGTATTTATGCTCATTGTATTTTAACCAACTTTTCTCTATATAGCTTTCTTTTAAGAAAACATAGGCATTTTTTCAGGCACTCACATGCAAATATATTGATTTTATTTCTATTAATCCTATCAACAAATAGGAAACAAAGCATGTGTGTCCATCAAACTTATTTATGATATATATATATATATGTATATGTATTAGAATTCTAAGGAGTAACTACAAAAGTGAGATAGGTATCTATCTTTCATAGAAAGATCTTGCACTCATTATAGTAAATGGCAAGGGAATCTGGCCACCGTATTGTACTCCTGTAATTCCAACACTCAGGAGGCTGAGGCAGGAGGAACTCTGTGAGTTTAAGGCCAGCCTGGGCTACATAGTGAGTTCCATAGGAAATTTAAGACCAGCCTGCACTACATAACAAGATTCTGTCTTTAAAAAAATGACAAGTGAAAGGCTAATATTTATTTTATGGTTAAATATGTTTAAAGAAGCAAAATGTGTTTTTATGGTAAATATATCTATGAAATAACCTAGAGAAAGTTTTAAAATGAGACATACCAGATAAACTGAGATTACCTACAAGAAGCATGCTGAATTTTTAAAAAGCTGTGTAAAGTAAGTATTGATCTATATTTTTAGAATCTTTTGCAGAAAGAATGTAAAAACTACTACTTGTATAAGTAAAATATTTAACTAACCCTAAAAGCCTAAAATAGAAACTGAGTGTTAATTACTGTTATGGTTTGAGTCTAAATGTCCCTCCAAAATTTCATGCAGTAATAGGGGCAGTCTTCTAGAGTTTATGATTGATTCACTGTCCAATGCTGGGATTATGGGTATGAACAATACACCCTAGGTGGGTGTGGCCTGCATACAATACAAGGGACAGAAGGAGTCTTCTCTGCATGCTCCTCCGTTTTTGATCTTTTTTCTTTTTGAAACAGGGTCTTGCCAAGTTGCCCAGAATGGCCTTGAATTAGTGATTCTCTTGCTTTCAATAGCTGGAATTACAGGGAAGCACAATCACACCCTGCTTGTTCTTTTATTGTGTAATGTTTTTTGGAGACAGGGTCTGGCTACGTAGTTCAGGCTGGCCTTTAACTCACAGTGATCATCCCAAGTGCTAGGATTCCAGGCATGTGGCAGCACACCCAGCTATTTTGTAATATTTTGTTAGTTGTCGATTGCCCCTGTGCTACACCACCATGGCTTGGAGCCAGCTGCTTATGGACTGAAGCCTTCACAAACTGTGAGCTAAATAAACCTTTCCTTCCTTCATTTTGGACATCAGATATTTTGTCTCAGCAAGGAGAGGAAAGTAACCAACACACACTTCAAATAACTGATAGCTGACTCAAAGAGTAAAACTTGAACTTCCAATAGTTCTTAGGGGCCAGAAGTCCAAAATCAAGGTGTCAGTGATAGCTTCCTTCTGGACACTTTGAGGCAGAGTCTGTTCTGTGGCTCTACCCCTAGATTCTGGTGGTTTTTGACAATCCTCGACATCTCTCTTCTTGTAGATGCATTACTACAATCTCTGTCTCCATCCTTTGCCTCCCATTCTCTAGCTGTGTCAATTTTCCCTCTCTTATTTACACCAACTGTTACATTTAGGTCTCAACCTAAATCCAAGCACAATTAAAGATAGATAATGGGAAGTTGGGAGGTAGCTCTTTCTCAAAGGAGAAAAGAATCAAGGGATGGAGGAAGGGGGAGTGAAGGAAAGAGGATGAAAAAAGAAATTAAAATGTGTTAGGTACATGTAGCAAATCTACACAAGGAATGCAAACATGTATTGCAAATATGTACCAATAAAATAAACTATAATAATAAAATTTGTATAGCAAAAAAGTAGATCATCAAAAACAAAAAAATCATCTCTTCTCAAGACACTTAATGTAATTGAATGTACAAAGACTCTGTTTTCTAAGAAAGCTACATTCCAGCCAATGTAAATTAAGACCAGGATCTATCTTTCTAGCACTTACCATTCAACCCAGTACAGATCGCTCCGAACACTGCTCAAATTGGGCTTTGAAGAGGCCATTGCTATCAGAAGATACTTTAGTTCACTTGTGTTTCATTAAGAAAACAGCATGGGCTGGGTAATTTATAAACAATAATTTATTTCACATTTTATGGAGACTGAGAAGTCCAAGATCAAGAAACCCAGGGGATTAGTGTCTGCTAAGAGCTGTTCTCTGTTGCTAATATGGAATTTTGTGGCCACACCCTCCAGAGGACAATGCATCATTGCATGGCAGAAGAGCACTAGCGAAAACTCCCTTCAAACCAGACTTATAACAGTGTTACTCTCATTCATGAGAATAGAACTCTCATGACTCAATCATTCCCCAATGGTCACACCTCTGAACCCTGCTGCACCGGGGATTCATTTCAACATGAAGCTTGAAAGTGACACCATCATTATACAAAAATAGATGGATTTCAAAATGAGGGCGAGAAAGTCAGGGAACTGGTGTAAGAAATAGAATTTCTCTGGGTCAGGGGAAAGGCAGGGGATTCTGAGCTGTTTCACTGGGACCGGGGCACAGCCCTGAGGAGGCTACAGTGCCAGGTTGGGGAGTTTTGGAGTACTCTGGGAAACCAGGCAGCACAAAACTTCTAAAACTGGAGTAGTGTTAGCTATTAAGGGATCAGGGCAAGAAAACACTACGTAAAGCAAGCTAAGGCCATCGTCACATTGTTTTCTGTTCTCATTCCCTCTGCTTTCTGTTTTTAGTACTTTGATGCAAGATCATTTTTGCCACCTGAGCGACATAATAAGAGACAACTAAGAGACAGCCTAGCTTAGGCTGGAAGGAGTGGGAACGATCTGGACTCTGACTTTCTTGTCCTTGCTTTGTCACATATGAGCCTTAGATTTTTCCTGTGAAGCCGGTTGGAGAAACCTTGGCTTGTAGGACTTCTGAAAAGTCAGGGTTATGAGTAAAATACCTGGCACAGTGCCTGGCATATGTTGGCTCTTTAATGAATGGCAGGTATTTTGAATATTATTTTGACCCAGGTCCTACCATCCTCTCCTCTAAGACTTTTGTTGTTATGTATGATATGTCAGAAACATACCACTGATCAGTAGAAAAAAATATAAAAATGGAAGCCTGGCATGGTAGCATGTGCCTATAATCACAGGGAGGCTGAGGCAGGAGGATCACCGTGAGTTTGAGGACAGCCTGGGCTACAAAGTGATTTGAAGGTCAGCCTAAACTGCAGCATGAGGCCTTGTAAATTAGAAAAAAATGGAGGTTTCAAAATAAAAATCACTGGGGCCAGAGATAAACTCGGTGGCACAAGTGTGCCTAGTAAGAACAAGGCCCTGAACTTGAGTTCTGGTACCAAGAAACAAATAAAAGATAGAAATCATTAACATTTTGATCCTGTGAGATGTAGCAACTTGAGCGTGAGTCAGTCTTTTCTGGATGATATAACTCAAAGTTTTTAGAACTAAATCAAAGACCAACTCTTTCCTTTCTTCCCAGTTTCTTATCAACTCAAAATTATGTTTTAATTGATTCCACTTCTACCAAATCCTAAATCTTGCTTTGATTTGCCCAAATGTTAGTCATGTTATCTGTTATGGCTTGTATCTAGATGCCCCCTCCTCACATGCTCACAGCTCTTCAGAGCTGGCCAGATGTAAACCATGTGATACTGAGATTAAGGCTGTATGATAACTGAATTGGTTTATCATAGAGCTGGGTGTGGATCATGTAAGGCCCACCCTGGGTGTGGCTGGCACCACTCAAAAGGCTTGTACCCTGGAGGGAATAAAAGTAAAATGAGGTTTTCTGCTTTACTGCTTCCTGCCCACGAGTCTATGGACTGTTTCTCCTCTGCCAGGCCCCTCTGCTGGGCCGCCCTGCCTTGGAGTCAGCTAACTATGGACTGAAACTTCTACAAATTGTGAGCTGAAATAAACATTTCCTTCTTTAACTTGTGAGAGTTGGGTATTTTGTCCCAAGAAGAAAAATAACTAAAACAATATTAAAACCTTATATTCATTTTAATGCGTTGGGGTCTGGCTTTATAAAGACAGGAAAAACAGTGCCAGCCTGAGGCTTCTGGACACAGTCTCAAGGGAGTACCAACCACATTTCCAGGAAATCCTTGTAGCTGTTGTGTACACAACACTTAGCTCTTACACTAAATTCATCCACACCAGTACGAGGACATGAGACCTCTTCCACACCTGCCCCAAATGGAGATTGCCTGGGCTTGGCCTCAATCCAAAAAGAAGTGCTCAAAGCAGTTTTCCATTCAAGGCTTTTCTCTTTACTTCAAGGGATAGATTGAGAGCCTGGCCACTACCCCCACCCAGAGCTTTATTTATAATTAACTCCCACAGAAGGAAGTGTGGCTTAATTTACTAAAATTTACCACCTTTTTTTCCTTCTTTCTTAAACAAGTCAAACAAATCCAGTTGCATGCTTAATCTTACAACATAAAAAAATTAAAGGAATCAAGAAAAACAATCATTGTATAGTTTTCCTCTATGTTTTATTAAAACCTGATTTATAAAACAGTAAATTTGATTGATGTCACTCAGAGAGTTATATTCTAAAGCTAATACATCTACTAAAGGAAATAACATTTTAAAGTTTCAAAAGGAAAAAATAGGTAAACTTACCAACACACCATACAGAATAGGAACACAAAGTAATTATGCGTTGTGTTGTTCTTTGACTGGTCCTGATCTTACCTACTTAGAGTTTTGTCAAAATGGTCATAATAACAAAAATGGTATATAGAATGAATGCAATCCCAAATGAAACACCAAAAATATTCACTGCAACACTAGAAAAAAAGTAATAAATTTTATATAGAACCAGATGAAACCTAGACTAGCAAAAGAAATTCTGGGCAGCAAGAGAAAAGCAAGAGGCATTGCAATCCTGAATTTCAAATTCTGTTCTAAAGCTACAGTTATGAAAACAGCATGGTGCTGGCATGAAAAGAGGTATGTGTCTCAACGAAATAGAACTGAGGATGCAGAAAGAACCTGACACACATTCAGCATCTGATCCTCAACAAACAGGCCAAAAAAGACAGCCTCTTTAACAAATGGTTCTGGGGAAACTGGTATTCATATGCAGAAGAGTGAGTCTAGATTCATATATCTCCTCTTGTATGAAAATAAAATTCAAATGAATCAGAGACATATATAAAAACAAGAAAAAAACTGCTGTAAGAAAAAAAGGTAAAGTTCATGAGGGCATAAGCATAGGCAAATAAGCGTAGGGGTTCTGAACAGAACCCCAGTTGCACAAGAAATAACTGCAACAATCAACAGGACTACATCAAATTGAACAGCTTCTGCTCAAAAAAGGAAGCAATCAACATACTGAAAATACAACCTACAAGATGGGAAAAATTGCCAGCTACTCTCCTCAGAGGGCTAATATCTATAACATATAAAATTTTCAAAAAAAACATTCAACCCTCAAAATAAAAGATCCAATAAAAAAGAGAACAATTTAAATGAATATATACCTCTAAGAAGAAGTGCAAATGGCCAATAAATACATGAAAAAAACTGTTCAGCATATTTGGCCATCAGAGAAAGGCAAACCAAACAGTGCACATATCACTTTACTCCAGAAAGAATAGCTATTATCATGAACTCAAAAAACATAAACAATAAATGTTGGTGAGACTGTGGGGAAAAAAAGAACCTTTCCATGTTATTAGTAGGAATGTATGCTAGTGCAACCACTATGGAAGTCAGTGTAGAGAATCCTTAGAAAATGGGAAACAGAGCTTCCATCTGACCCACCAGTTCTTCTCCTGAGTATCATACACACACATGTGTTTACAGCACCACAACTCACAATAGCTAAATCTTGGAAGGAGTCTACAGGCCCAGTAACAAATGAAATGATAAAGGAAATATGTCTATACACAACAGATTCCATTCAAGCATAAAGACAGATAAATTTGATGAGTTATTTTAAAAAAATTGAATCTCACCCTGAGATCATAGTGTTGAGTAAAATAAATGAAACAAAAGGTTAAGCACTGCACAGTTTATCATATATGAGAAATGCAACATATGTACAATTTAGTAAAGAGGGAGATAAACTTTGTGGAGGTAGGAAGAGGACCTGGAGGTAGGGGATGCACAAAGGAAGAGAGGGGAAAGTAGAAGAGATTAAGATGAAATATATATATTCTCCACAAGGAATCTATTTACTCTGTATTACAAACACACATTAATAAACAAGGAACAATGAAAAAAATGAAAGAACTCTGACTGCCCTTCCTCTTAAAAAACAGAATAAATGATCAGCTTCATTATTCTCTAGCGTTAGGAGAAGCCACTGGACACTGACTGGCAAAGGTATTATCCACGGAAGTAGCTGTAGCCTGAGCTCTCTCTTCCTCTTCTCTCAAAGCTTCCTTGTAAGAATCACTGAAGAAACTGGGGTCAGTTCCTTTGATCTTGGCCACGAATTGCAGAACTTTCATCTTGGTGGTTTCAGCCTTGGCTCGTGGACCCCACAGGAACACATGGCATGGAGGATCACTGCTAGGAATCTGACGATACTCCAGGTAGTTTTCTTCCACCATATCTTGGATTAACTTACTGGGATCCCCATAAATGAAGTGCTCCTTCCCTTCATACACTTGAATCATACGCAGGAAATCCCAGATATCTTCCTCCAAGGCATAATTCCCCTCTATGATTATGACACCTAGGATCATTATCAGGAAGCCATTTGGAGGCATGCTGTGTTCATCACTCAGCTCTGCCTCGTAAGTGAGACCCAGTGAATTGGCAAGGACATAGGTGTGATCATTGGCATCTGTTTCTCTTACATCAATACCAAAAAACATCTCCAGACATGAAGAAGCTTTCTCAAAGATCATGGGGAACCAATTTGTGTACTTTTCAGTGACAACCTGGAGCATTTCCTCTTTTGTGACAGGTTCTTTCAGTTGATACTTGCGGATCAGAGCATGTACCAAATCAGTGACTTGTTGTCCTAACAGGTCATCAGTTATACATTCAATGTCTGTTGATGACCCTGAGGTGCTTGAACTTTCCCACATTTCTTCATCGTTGGGTTTCTCATCTAAATTACCCACTGAAGTGGACAAAGAGGAGCTCTGAGGTCTCTCGCAAGGACTCTTGGGAGGACTCTCGGGAGGATTCTCAGGAGGACTCTGGGAAATATTTAGCTTCTCCATAGGACCATCCTTCTCTGGGGTGCCCGGCATCAGAAGAGTAGAGGAGACAAACAGAGCATTGCTAGAGGGCAAGACATTGGAAGAAGCAGTAGAAATGGTGGGCTCCTCCTCCTTTTCCCCAGCTTTGTGATCCAGGATATTCTTCAAATGATTTATCTCATCTGGATCATAGATGGGCTGATCAAAGTCAAGACAACGGGGCTTTGGAAAGCGAGACATGATGGCTCCTACTAGAGGCAGAAGCAGGACAGTGAATAGGAATGTAGGTGATGGACTCCCACCGCCCTAGAGGAGAGAGTGACAGTATGAATTGTCTCAAATGAAAAACTTATGCGGGATGGCTCTGATAAGAGCCCACTTACAGGTCTGCTCATTAAGTGATGTCCTAGAGCCTCACAGATCTGATGTCTTTCTGGTCAGCCTTCCTCGAGGAATCTGTAGGAAGCATAAAAAGCTCCCCCGAGTGCAGCCTAGACTCAGGATGACAACAGAATACATGCATTCATGTGCTGTGGGGTGTCCTTTGCTCCAGGAGGATCAAGGTCCTTGAAGGCATGCATCTCACCTTGACACCCAATGTGCTCTGTGACCTGAGGGCATGGAACTCACATCAAGGACCTCAATCCCAGTTCCCGTTTAGGACTTGTACCTACATGCTCTCCCAAGCCGTATGTGCTTATAGGTAAGGAGTTTGTAAGGTGGCTGGGATAGGGCACATGAGTGTGTGTTAAGGGTGAGATATCTGGGATTAAGGGTATGGAAAATACAAGCCCCAACCTAGGTATGGGTGGCCCTATCATAGGATAGCCTGGATGGAATAAAAAGGGACAGAAAAGAGGCAGGCTATGGCTGCTGCTGCTCACAATTTGTGACTACCTGCTGCTTTCTGCGTTCCTGCCTGCCATCCCTCTCCTCTGCACTGCCCCTCTGCTGTGCCACCCTACTTTGGAACCAGCTGACTAGGGTCTGAAAACTCTACAAACTGGGACCCAACATTAACCTTTCATCTCTGAATTTTAGGTATCAGGCATTGTGTCTCAGCAACTGAAAAAGTAACTAAGGCACCAATACCTCTTCGAAGAGAAACTGAGGTGGCCTCCCCTGCTGATGACGACAAGCACAGCTCTGGGCCCCTCAGAGCTGAGGCTCAGTCAGACTGCATGATCCCCAGAGTTCTAGGGTGGATGGCCACCACCATGTGCATCTTTCCCCACATGGCTTGGATTCTACCCCTCTGCGAGAACAAGACAAACTCCCAGAACAGCATCCCACATTCTGGAGACCAGCGGGAGGAAGTGAGGAAGCACTGCCATCCGGGCCTCTTGAGGTCAAAACCAGGGCTGGCCTAGCTGTAATGATCCCATCTCTTCTATGGGAGAGGCACTCTCATTCTGCACATGGATGCTTGTCAGGACCTGGTGCTCCCCCATTTTCTGGATTTGAGAACAAGCCCTCAATTCTTTGATACCAAAAAGATGGAAGTGAGGGTGCATCATATCTTGACACCCCCGTGCTCCCTATGCTATGAGCAAGGTGTGAGTGTGAGTGTGCCTTCACTCGTAGAAAGGAGTTGTGCCCTTAGTCTTCACTGAGGGTCCTTATCCTAAATCCTACAGAGTCTGGGGCTCCTCCCTCTGCTGACCTAATGTGGCTGTCCCTCAGACTGTCCTGCTCAGACCAAGATCCTAGTTTCCCTAAGCACAGAAAAATAAATGAGGCAAAACAACTAAGCTGCCAGCAAAGGCTTGGTCTTGTCCAGTGCTGGGGAGTCCATCAGGCCCACTTGTGCTATTCCTCTTTACCTTTTGCAAAGATTGGACCATGCACTGTTGACACGGCATTATCCCATCCCACCTAGATCTCACCTCTTGGAGCAATCTCCCTCACATTTGGAGAAATCAAGGACATAGCACATCTTGTCACCCTTGCCTGAGTCTTCCCATGGCTGGGAACAGGAGACAGCCAGATTCTGCTGGGTCCCTTCTTTCTGGAGTAAGGGGTACTCCTTACCCATGAGATTCCTTACCTTGATACTTGTTGGAGACTGGGATTCCTCCCTCTTCTGACCTGCTGTCACACTGTCAAGCCAAGGCTGTCATTTCCCTGAAACTGTCAAAACAAAAATGAGGAGATGCAACACGCAGCCAACCCTACCCAAAGCTATACCCTACCTGCTCTATTGTTATGGCTTATATGGAGATACTACACACAGAGAGAGCCTCCTGCAACCACAGGCAGGGTTTTTGGAAGTTGATTAGATTACAGGGGCTTTTAGTCAACTTGATACTAAGAGATGAGGCTTGGTTAGAAGTGGGAGTCACTGAGGCCATAACCAGGAAGTGTTTGTCTCACTCCTCTGCTTCTTGCTTTACTTTTTCTGCTTCTCTATTCACAGTGATGTGAGCACCTCGCTTCCCCCATAGCCCACCGCTGTGCCATTTTTTCTCTGGAGCCGGCTGCTTATGGACTGAAACACAAGCCAAAATAAACCTTACATCTTTTAAATTCTGGGTGATAGGTATTTTGTTCCAGCAACCAGAAAGTAACTATGACAGGTATTAATCTTTATTCCTGGCAGGGCAGGGACCAGGCTTTCCTGATCTGATATTGTCTCTTCAAACTGTGACTTCACCTCCAAGAGACACCCTCATTCACCTCAGGGAAGAAAGGAAAGAAGAACACATCTCCTGCCCAGAACTTTCCAGGGTTTACAACATGGACAAGGCAGTTTCCATGGGGCCCCTCTTTCTGCATTTAAGAGGAGGACCACTAGCCCTCCTGTGTCTTTACCTTACATTGACTCTTGAGGGATCCTGGAACTCCTCCCTCTGCTGATATCACACACAAAGACCAAGGCTTTCACCTCCCTAAGACTCTGCAGATAAAAGCAAAATGGCAATAAATTAAGTCACCCATGTATAAGGTCCATTGCATTGAGAGATTCACTCAGTCGTTCCTCCCGTATTCATCTTTACTCTTAGCAGGGCCTACCCTATGCTCTACTTACTGGGAGCCTCATCTGCCACACAAGCCCTCACTGTCCTGAAAGACTCCAGGGCCTTGGCTCCTGAGGAGCATATGTCAAAAGAGGGAACTCATTCCATTTGGCCATCCCCTGCCTGCATCCACTCAGGTCTGAGAAGAAGGAACAGTCAGACTCCACAGGATCTTTCTTTACCTTCTTTACGGGGGAGGGGAGGATGATGGCATGGGCTACCAGCCCTTATCAAAGGTCCTTAACCTTACCATTGGCAGAACCAGGGACTCCCCTGCTCACCAAATGTGGCTCCCTTTCAGGCTGCCATTGCCTCAGATCAAGGTCCTTGCCTCCTCAAGGCACTCCCCATCCCCCAGACAAAATCGAAGTCCTGTCACATCTAGCTAACCTAGTTTATAGTCTCCCAGGTTGACAAGGGCAAAATGGTTCTGCAGCTTCCTCTCTGGAACTGATATACTCAAGGTGGGCTGGGGCTGCATCTACTTATGTTGACAGGTCCCTTCCATCCGCCTTTAGGCTCTTCTCCTTAATACCTGGTAGGGCCTGAGGCTGCTTCCTCGGTTAATTTGAGGATGCACCCTGCAGACAAGGCCTCACCTCCCTCAAATTCCCTACAAATAAGTCAAGAAATATCACATTTGGAAACTCCATCACATTTGGAATCCCCGTGGCCTCCCAGGGATGGTAGCAGGGCAGGTTCCTGTTGCACTCCTCTATAAAGGATGGAAGGACCTTACAAGTTCTTTATTTTTTTATTTAAAGAAAAAAAAACAGAAAGAGGGTAGAAATAATACATAATTTAAAAAAAAACAGTAAGAAATCACTAGATGATAATTACATATTTTCCTTTTAGAAGTAGTTGTTCAAGTTACATAAGTAAAGCATACAAAGTGGACATTTAAATAGTGAGACTGCAATCAGTTCTGTACACCTATCTGACAAAAACCTAGTAATATGGCTATCAATCTTACACACTTAAACATACATGCAGTTATATCCTTTAGAACACTTTCTTTTCCTCTCTCTTTTTTTAAAAATTCTTACAAGTTATTTAGAGTCTGCACCTTGACATCGCAGGGCATGGGACCCTTGCCTCGGCTAAGCTTGGTCCACACATATCAGATCAAAATTTTTACTTTCCCCAAAACACCCCCAACTCCATTCAAAAGAAAAAGAGGTCACATCCATTCACCATGGCCCAGTCCTCCCATTGACAGCAAGAAGAGGGAATAACCAGGTTCTAATTTTTTTAATGTAAGTGCATCCTCAGTCCTTAAATTAACCATGGCAAGGTCTGGCATAACCTTCATTTCAGTACCTGAAACTGCCTAGGTACCTGGCTCTGCTGACCTAAATGGAACAGTCACAATACAACCCCTCAGGATAGACCCTACCCAGAAACCTCACCTGGGTCACCCATGACTGACAGCAAGGCCTGAATGGGGCTGGACCCCAGCCACCCACCCGCCCCACTCCCCACCCCTCACCCCCATCCCCCACGCCCCCCCCACCCGGCCCCTGCTGCTGCTGCCCCTGCCACATGCCTCCACAGGGTCTTCGTGTCTTACACTTCTGGGGAAACATCGTTTGTTAATCCCAGTGGAACTTGCTCAGAAAAGGCAACCTCTGGTTGCAAGAAAGGAGTCTGGGAATACCACATCTGGAAACATTTTCTGAGTCGGCCCAGAGTTCACAGTAGGATCAAAACTGGACAGGAAGCTCTCTGTCGCCTCCCCCAGGGTCTATCTCATAATGGCAGTCAACAACTGAGACTGTGCCCCCTGCTGAGCTGAGCCAAGTTCACTCACAAAACCTCCTTTCTGTCAGACTCCAAAGATAGGGGAGGAGGGGTCGGGGATTTAGCTCAGCTGCTTAAGCACGTGCCTTGCAAGCACAAGTCGTGAGTTCGATCTCCGGTACCAAAAAAAAAAAAAAAAAGATAAAAAGATAGGGGAGGAATGCTAGGGGAAAGAAACATAAAATGATTTAAAATGTGATATGGGCATGTGCCAACTCCCCATAGTTAATTATTAACTATGTACAACAAACATGTACCAATGAAAAGAGAGAGCAAAGTCAGGAAACACGCTTCCCTACCCCTGCTGGTAATCCAAAGCCGACAGCACACACACCCCCCACCCCGGTCCCTCAAAGCCAGCAACCACTTCACCGCCCCAAATCCCACCTAGTCTCTGTGGTGAGAAGTACCTTCTGCTCGCATGAGACCTAAATGTAAAGGCTGGCCGGGCCTACGACTCCCCGCTACGGCTAACATTTACCCACGCACTCACCTCGGGCAGATGCCTAAGATGGACGCCTCAAAGAAGCCCGTACTGTGTTCCTATAGTTCATGGGGGCAACTGTTACAGCCGATGCCGCCTGTGGGTGTCAGTAGTGGCTCTGTGCACTCTGCAGTTTGATGGGTCAGTTCTAGCACTCCTCGTCTGCTAGTCTGAAGTCACACCCTTCACAGTCCTATAGAAGGTAAAGAAGTCGGAAAACGCCATCTGCTGGAACACCACCACCACCACCACCCCCCGCCCCGAGGCTTCTCCGGCGCCCATGAAGTGGGCTCAATAGGGCTGGGGCTGTATCTGTAGCTACGGTGGGACGTGTACCCAACCCACTGCCTAAGGCCCCCCCCCCTTCGTGGTTACCTATGCCTAGGTCTCCAGCCTTGCTGACTCGAGTCCACACCTTTCACAGAAAGCCCTACCTTGCTCGCCGTAGTCAAGGAACTAGAGAAACTCCGATGGCTGCGAATCTCCACGGAGCTCGTGGGGACAAGCAGACTAGAAAAAACGAGTGCCCCTATTGGTAAATGGTTTGGTTGTTTTGCAATTTGATTGGTCAATTCTAGGACTCCTCCCACTGCTGATCTGAAGCCATACCCCTCAGTATCCCCGGATGGAAGTCTAGTACCGGTAATGTCTAGCAATTTGGCTTGACGTATTCCAAGGACCACTACTGGGGTTAGGATTACAAAGGAGGTCCCCTTCTGTGTGGGGTAGAAGGACTTAGTCCTGGCTTTCTCACCTTAGTATCGGGGAAGGCCTGACTTATCCTTCCTCCTGATCATAGCCTGGGGACTCCCAGAAATAATCAAGAAAGACTGCTCCCATTTTTCTGCAACGGGAAGCCAGCCTCCCTGGGTTCCTCATTTGACAACTGCCAGAGTCTAGATTCCTCCCTCTACTGATCCTTGTCTGTCACCTTCAGAACAAGGCCTGCTTGTCACAGTAATATATGTGCACCTATGTTTATAGCAGCACAATTTTTAAGAGCTAAATTTTGGAAACAACCAAAATGCCTATCAACTGCAGAGTGGATGAAAAAATTGTGGTTTTTTTAGTGCAATGGAATATTATACAGCTGTTAAAAAGGACAGTCTTGAGGCTTTTATAAGTAAATTGAGGCAACTTGAGACTATCCTCATAAAGGAAATAAATAAGACTCACATTTGTAAATGTAACATTGTCTCTCTAGTGCAAAAATAATAAAAACTGAAATAGTATTAATATCCAAAATGTATAATACATATTGTAAAAAAGAAAGTAAAGAAAGTGCTCTAAAGGGTATAACTGTATGTACATTTAAGTGTGCAAGATAAATGACCATATTACTAAGTTTTCATTAGATTATTGGACACAATGGTTTGCACTGTGAACATTTAAGTATCTGTCCACCTTTGACCCTTTGATTTGGTAACTTGAACAACTCTTTCTAAGAGAATAATATGTAACTCATCAGCTACTAATTTCTTAGTGTCAATATTATCTTTGAAACTATGGAATTCCTCTACCCATTTTTCTGTTTTTTCTTTCTTTCTATTTTCTCTTTAAATTAAAAAAAAAGAAAAAGAAAAAGGCCTGCACCTCTCGGAGTTCTCCAAGCTGGAAGTGAAGGTAACTGTCAGCCTGACATCTCTGCCTGGTGTCTCCCAGAACTGACACAAACAGTAGAGTGTGATCTTACACCTGCTGTCTGCCTTAGGAAGGATGGACCTCTCAGTCCTTACTCTTGGGAATCTTTAATGCATTATAGCTATTCCTTGATTAATTATGCCCTTGGAAACTATCCCTTTCTGTCATCTCTGAGCATTTGCACAACCCAAACTCTTGCTGAGAATAGTTTGGGCTTTCCAGCTAGATACAGGATGGGGGAAGAGAACAGAAAAGGGTCTCTTCAGCCAGACTTGGCCTTTGGAAATTGTTTGTTTTAAAAGATTTATTTTCTGCACAGGAGGGGCCAAGTATGGAGATTTTAGAAAGTCCAGCTTTTTGGAGACTTATTACACTTTTCAGTGCAGTGATATTAATTTTGGTCAGTCTCATTTATAGTCAGAAAAATATTATTCATTGCTGCCAAATATATGTGTAAATCATACATAGATGGATGTCATGAAAGAATCTGCATAATTCATTGTGATGTGTGCTATTCCATTTTGAATCTGTTATGCTGTGTTAAAATAATCCTGAAGTCTCCCCTAAAGGTTTCTCATGTTTGCTTTTACTTTTTTTGAGACAGGGTCTCACTGTGTAGTTCAGGCCAGCCTTGAACTCACTTTATAACACAAGCTGGCCTCCAACTTGCAGTGATCCTCCTGCCTCAGCCTCCTGAGTGCTGGAATTACAGGCATGAACCAGCATGTCTAGTGGTTTCTCATGTTTTATTGTTCAAGTATTGTAGATTTTCTCATTCAATCGTCTTTGATTTTCCAGATTTGATACTGAGAGCAGAAGATGGGGATTTTGTAGGCCCAAGCTTGATTATTATTTTGGTGGCTACAGGTAAGGTACTAAATGTGTAACTAAGAGGTGACATCTTTACTATAATATGTGCCACATTATTTTACTATAATGTGTGCCTTATCAATAAGAACCAAATTTTACAAGTGATATGGTGAAATGGGAAGAAACTTCAAATCCATTAGTGAATGTGATTAGTACTTTGTTTATCTGGAGCTTAGTTTATCTGAATCTACCAGTACACTTCTTAGTAACCTTCATAACAGTCTCATCCATTTCTGTAAGGATTTTTTAAGATAAGATTTGGGTGTTATTTGTGTTGTGAATGAGTTATTTATTATTCCGTGTTCTAATGAGTCTCTACTTCTGTGTGAAAAAGTTATTGATTTTGCTTATGTTATCTTTCTGAGGTTCATTATTCATTTTAATATCCCATATACTGGCTTCTTAGAATTTTCTTCATAGATGACTATGTAAGATATGACTGAAAACTGTGGCAAATATTTAAATTTTAAAAATCTTATTAAAGTAAGAGACACAATGTCATTAATTGCTCTCCAAATACTACCTTCACTTTGAACACACTTATCTCATAGTTTTTGTTCTGAAGTAGTTTTAGAAACACATATGTAATGATAAGCAAAATAAACCATAGACAGAAAGTCAAGTACCATGTGTTCTTTCATGTGTGCAAGCAATTATTACTAGAAGCTGGGAAGGGTAAGAGAAGGAGATATAAGGGAAAATTGGATAATGCCCCCAAAACTATTAGATGAAATATATTTTCTTGTTCAGCAACACAATTAAATGACTATAGTTTACAATAACAATTATACAACTTCCAATAACCTAAAAGGAAGGTGCGAGAAGGCCCCAAACATAAAACAATGTGGACAGTGAAATGCTAACTGCCCAGATTTTATCAGGGTATGCTGTACATATGTGTTGAAATATTACACTATTCATTATTAACATGTACAAGTATTATATGTTAATAAAATATTAAAAAGAACATTACCATTAAAATCAGGAAAAAAGACATAGGTACAAACTCCTGTTGCTGCTGTCCCATATGACACCGGCACCTATGTCCAGACCACATGCGTTAAGATAATTAAGAAGTGTTACTGTTGAAGGGAAAGACAGGCCATCTGAAAGCCTTCTAGCACATTCTGATTGACATCATGAAATAACATAAATAGGGTTAGTTTTTAAAACTCCATAAATTGATGTCTCACAATCTGGAGGCTGGGGAGTCTAAGATAAGCCAACCAGCAGATTTGGTTTCTGGTAAAAGCCCATTTCCTGGCTCATAGACAACACTTTCTTACTGTTTCCTCATATGATGGAAGGTGCTAGCCAGCTCTCTTTCATTTACAAGACCACTAGCTCTAGGCATGAACATTAAATCTTCGTGATCTACCCACTTCCACTAATCCTCATCTACTACTATTGCCTCGGGGATTAGTATTTCAATATATGGGCATGGAATGGCACAAAAATTCAGAGAACAGTAGTGAAAATATAAATGTGATCAAAATATACAGGGAATGCTTAGGTTTTTAAAGTTTAGTATAATAAAAGACATATGATTTTTGTTTACAAGGTGTGATCAAAAATGTGCTGAATGGATGATGCCCCCAAGTGCCATCCAACATAAAGGAAGGTCCATTAAAAATGCTGTGGTGTGTCTCACCCGCCTTATGCACTGAATCTGGCACTTTGTGACTTCCGGCCCTTCCCAAAGTCAAAATGATCATGCAAGTTAAATATTTTGAATTGATTCAGGACTTTGAGGCACCTAAAACTATTTTACTGAAAATTAAAGAATCCTATTCCATTTTTCATTATTTTTATTTTAAAGAGAATAAAACCAAGATAAATAACTAAATAAAATAAAACAGCATAGAGCCAATCAAAATAAAACAGTGAACATTATACAGGACTTCTAAACAAGATAATGGAAAATCAACAATGGCTAGAATAATTCCTCTAGTTATCCTCAAAGTAGCTGCCTATACCATCAGACAAAACAAAATCAAACAAAACCAAACAGAATAAAATCAATCAAAACAGAATAATGAAAACAATACAGGGCTTCAAAAAATTTAATAGGAAATCAATAATGGCTACCACAATATACCTTGTTCTCTTTGAAACAGCTGCCCATACCATCAGATATAACAAAATCAAACAAAACAGAATAAAACTAAACAAAACAGAGCAGTGAAAATGACACAGGAATTCAAAGAAAAAATAATAGGAAAATAACAATGGCACCAACTTTCCTGTTTAGACAGTTCCTCCCTTTTCACTTTCATAATATCTATTGTACATTTTGGATCCCACTAACTCCTTCAGTTTTATATACTAGGGAAACAAGATGATGTTCACCCATGTGAGTCCAAACCGTTTCATCCATGAGCATAATCTCAAGTTGCATCCATTTACCTACAGCATCTTCATGATTATCGTCCTTTATAGCTGAGTAGTTTTCCATTGTATAACACTGCCATATCTTCATCATCTACTCTGTGTTTGATGTGCAAGCTACCCCTGTCTTTCTTGTTTCCTTGTTGCATGGGCCATTGTTCTTTCTCATTTGACTTTCAGTCTATGAATTTCCTTTTGAGTTAATGTGCTTCTTGTATACCACATATTGATGGATCTTGTTTCTTGATCCACTCTGCCTGTGTATCATTTTATTGGTAAATTGAGGCCTTCTACATTAATGTGAGCCAACATGCATTGGCAATTTTCCTGCCATTGGCTCCCATCTTTTCCCCTTCATTCAATTGCCTACCCCACTCTGCAATCTCCCTTGGACACTGTTCCTGGACCCATGATCATTTTTCTCTCTCTCTAGAATGACCTGCAGTATTCTTTGTAGTGTTGGTTTGGTGGTTGTTATGGTTGATACATTGTGTCAACTTGAGAAGTTTAGAAGTTTAACTGAGAGACTCATCAGGGAGTCAGGATACTTACTTTGTAAATATCTTCATCTTGTGCAAGAGGAGGGCACAGAGATTTTGTGAGTGCTACACCAGCTCTGGGGGCGGGTAGTCTGTGTAAAATGTAAGGGAGGAAAATGGGCTTATTTTCTCACTTGGTCTGGCTGCTGCTTTGAAGTGTTGTCCCTGTGCCATGCCAACCTGCCTTGGAACCAGATGAGTATGGACTGAAACCTCTACCAACAGTGAACTAAACAGTGAGCTTTTTTCCTTCATTTTGGGTCTCAGGTATTTTGTCCTAGCAATGAGAAAAGTAAGCAAGACAATGTTCATGAACTCCTTTTGTTGTTCTTTGTCGTGGAAATATCTTTTTCTCCATCAATTTTGAAAGATAATTTTTCAGGGTACATCATTCTGGGTTGGAAGTTGTTTTCTTTCAGGACTTGAGATGCTTTACTCCAAGCTCTTCTTCATGTGATGGTTCATGTTGAGGAGTCTGTTTGCATTCTGATGGGTTTTCTTTTATAGGTGATCTGTTTCTTTTCTCTAACAGATTTTACTATTCCGTTCTTTTGTTGAATTTCTGGGATTTTGATTATTATGTGCTGGGTGTAGAGTTATTTTGGTTATGGCTAGCTGGAGTTCAGCATCCTTCATTTATTTGAATATCAGGTCTTTCTCCCATGCTTGGGAGGTTTTCTGCTATTACTTCTATAGTATTTTATGTCATTTGTATTGACCTCCCCTCCTGCTTTTTCACTGACACCTATCAATCTTAAATAATTTCTCTTTGCAATGTCTTCTGGCATTTGAATTGTTATTTCTTGGTCCCTTCTTATTTTTAAGAGATCTTTCCTTTCACAATCACTAGCTGCAATCCTGTGTTCAGGGTCGGAGAGTCTATCTTGAGTCGCTTTCAAATGGTTTTGCCAACATTCAATGGAGTTTTTAATTTCCTGGATATCTTTGAATCTATTTCGTGCACTCCATTTCTTTCCTCAATTGCTCATTCAAGTTTTCCCTCATTTCCCTACGCTCCTCTATTTTTTTAAATCTATGTCTTCTTTAGATACACTTACCAACCCTTTCATTATGTTTGTCATTTCTTCTTTTACCAGAGATATTATTTCCTATCTGATTTCTTTTACAGCCTTGTGAAGTAGTTTCTTTATTTCAGTTGCCATCATCCCTGAAAATTCATGTGTAAGACCTCCAAATTTTTCCATGTCTATTTCTCCTGGGCTTGTTCTATGTGGGCTGGAGGCTAGAGATTGCCTCTTGCTCTTTTGTCTTGACATTTTCCTGATTTCCTTTGGATGAACCAGATGTACGGTCCCAGGCAATTCCCTCATTGGCTACCCATCCACCGTGTAGGGGGATGGGTTAGGCACCTGATTTTATCATAACCTATGTTTCCAGGGAGGTAGTAGGGTGCTGGACAGGATTCTCCAGACATGCACAGCTTCTCTGAGGTGTGGCTGCCTGGTCCTCTTTGCTCATGCTGGCTACAGATCACTGATGGTGGCAACTGGGCTCACAGGGGTGGGATTGGATGCTTCTTCTCTGGACTCGAGCCGGCTACCTGAGTAAGGGTCCTAATGACAGCCTGCATGTGTGTGGGGGGCTGGCTGCTTCTCCCAGGCCAAACTGGCTACCCATGGTGGGGGTCCCAATGCTGGCAGGTGTGCATGTGGGTGTGGGGCTGGCTCAAGAGTCCTATTCTTATTTATGGTCATATAACATTTCATAGCATACACACTTTTTTCTTTATTCATTCATACATTAGTTGGCACCTACAGTTTTTAATTTGTTTTTGTTAGTACATATTTGCAGTACAAAATGATTACATTCATCATGGGAAGTTAGCACATTATACCTAGCATAACATTAATTCATTTTACTTATCCTTTCCCTCCTCTCCATCTCCCCTTCCCTTGGTCCCTTTCCCATTTGCAAAGCTTTGTCCCTGTTTTCTAATATCAAACTTTTATTTTGCTCTTTAAAATATTTGTATTTTGTGTTGCTCATATAAGAAAAACTATGTGATACTTAAGCTTTTGTATCTGACATATTTCAATTAATATCATTACCTTATGGGGCATTCATCTGCCTAAGAATGACTCAAATTTTTCCTTCTTTATGGCAGAGTAGTACTCCACCATGCATATATACTATATTTTCTTTATCCATTCATCTATTGATGCACATATATGATGGTTCCAAGATTTACCTCTTATTAGTTGTGCTGCTAGAAACATAGGCATATATGGATTACCGTAACATGGCATCTTGCTTTCAGGAGGATACCTGGAAGGAGAAAAGCTCAATCAAATGGATTTATTAGCTCTAGGTTTTAGGTAATCTCCACACTGGTTTCTATATTTGCTGTATGACCTTACTTTTCCATCAACAATGTAGAAGGGTTCCTTTTCCCCACAGGCACAAAAATATTTATTTTCATTTGATCTTTGGTGATACCCATTCTTTCTGTAATAAGGCAGAATCTCAGTTCCTGTTTAAATTTACATTTCTCTAATGGACACAGATGTTAAAAATTTTCTCATATTTAATTGGCCATTTGTGCTTCTTCCAGGAAATGTCATTCACTTAAATTGCCCAATTTTTATTGGATCTTTTATTTTGAGGGACTAATTATTAAGTTTTTATATATATTCTAGATAATAGTCCTCTGAGGAGTACCTGGCACATAAATTGATGACATCTATTTCCTATTATGACTAGTGCTGCAATAAAAATTACAATACTGGTATTTTTGGGGCATGCTGATTTCACTCGTTTTGACTATATTGGCAGAAGTGGGATAGCTGAATCATATGGTTGAATTGTTTTTAGGGGCTTTATTTACAAGCTTTTAAAGAAAAACTAACCTCTTTTATTCTCAAAATATTTCAAAAATTCATGAGAGAGAACTCTTGTACACTCATCTGTGAGACCCACATTACCCTGATATGAAAGACAGGGACACACAGACCAGAAGAATATAGACCAATGTTCCTGACAAACATAGACACAAAAGAAGTTGCAAAACACGAGCAGATTTCATCTTACAGCAAATAAATCGATGACGCCCTGTGATGGAGAGGGATATATACAGGAATGCAAGAATGTTCCACATACATAAGTTGGGAAACATAATACAGAATATCAAATAACAAAGGATAAAAATCATATGATCATCAGAATAGACACTAAAAACCTTCAACAAATTTCAACATCCTTCAGGAAAAATCATGAACAAACTATGTTTACAGGGCTTATAAATGACCAAATTTGTATATGAAGTCCTTCATCAAATATCATCCTGAAAGGGAAAAAGTTAATGGTATTTCCTCTAAGAGCTGGAAAAAATTGTAACTATAATGTTAAGGGATACATATCAGAAAAACAAGCTTATGTGTAACTATAAATAAACAGAAGAGCAAAATAAAAGGAAACAGGGGCATAGATCTTTTTCAAATGAGGGTAAACTGCAAAGGGAGAGCTGGAGAGGAGAAAAAAATGGAACGTAAAATGAATTAAGATGTGTTATGTGCATACACTATGCACTGCAAACATGTACTAATAAAAATTAAAAATAACTCCAACTAGAAATGGATCAAGGACAAACATGTCTCATTACATTGCTCTTATTCCATACAGTACTGAAATGTTTAAACAAAGCATATAAGCAAGAGAAAGAAATAAAAGACATATAAATAACAAGGATTAAGTCAAATTATCTCTATGTATGGGAAGAAGGTGACATAAAAAAGATTTAAGATGTAGCATGTATATGTACCAAATAATGACAATGAATGTTATCATTACAGGTTGCAAACCTGAAATAAAATACAATAATAAAACAATAATAAAAATAAGGGAAACATATTTAGAGATTGAGGGACAAAGATAGGTATGGAGGGAAAGGGGAATATTAAACAAAAGTAAGATTAGGGTCACCGAGATGGCGGTGCCAGTGAGTGGGTTGAAATTCTATGAGCTGTACTTCCTCCATTGCCCTGGGACAGTGCTCCTGGTGAGCAAAGTGTAAGTCCGTGATGTATGCCATTGTCCCCAAGTGGCAGTGCCAGCTAAAGGAGACATCCTGAGGAACAGATGCCTCTTAGGAAAGCGTTGACATTAGTTATAAGGCTGTTTAATATCAGAAAATTAAAAGCATCACACAAAATAAAATAGAAAATGAAAAGATAAGAAAGGAAAATGCAATCCCAAACAACCAACTCACACAAGACAAGTCCAGAACACAAAGAGATAGAGGAAATTGAAAGCCAACAAAGGGAACTCTCTGAAATGATAACAGCAGAACTGGAAAAAACAAATGGAAGAGGCCCTAGAAAAAACAATCTCTAAAGTACAAAAAGAAAAGGTTCTACAAATAAAAGTCATTAAAGCAGACACACATAAATAAATAGAGGTGTTCATTAAAACAATGAAAACCATTAGTTCTATACCTAAGCAAGAAATGGAATCAGTGAAACAAATACAAATAGAAATGCAGGAATTAGAAAGTCCACTGAAAGTTTAGGGAGCACACTGAATGAAGGTGAAAATACAATATCAGATCTTCGAAACAGGAATGCAACTAGTGACAGCGAAGAGAAAGATATCTTAAAAATTGCAAGAGAGAATGAAAAATCTATCCAACAGCTACAGGATGAAGCAAAGAACAGCACAAGATTGACTGGAATCAGTGAAAAAACTGGTGAAATATTTCTTCGCAGAAATAATGGCAGAAAACTTCCCAAACATGGATAAAGAAGTTGACATACAAATAAAATGAAGCATATAGAAGTCCAAATAGCCATGACCAAAATAAATCTACACCAAGGCATGTAATAATCAAGATTCCAGAAATTCATCACAAGAACAAAATACTAAAAACAGCTAGATAAAAGAAATATATCACCAATAAAGTAAAGCCCATCATAATCATAGCAGACTTCTTAATACAAATCCTAACATCAAGAAAACCTTGGGGTGAAGTATTTCAAGACCTTAAGGAAAGCAATCAAGTCCAGATTTCTGTACCTTGCAAAACTATCTTTCAAATTTGTTGGATAAATAAGATATTTCCATGACAAATAACAACTGGAGAAATTTATGACCATCAAACCAGCTCTACTGAATGCTCTGAAAGACATATTAGAAAGAGATAATCAAGATAAACCAATAGAAAAAAGTTACCTGGAAGGGCGAGCAATTGAATAGAGCAGAAAGACAGGTAACAAACAACAGGAAAAAGAAAAATCAATACATATCAGCTATAACCATCAATATAAATGGTCTTGACTCACAAATCAAGGGAAACAAGCTGGAAGAATTAAGAAGCAAGATACTGCACTCAAGAAACATGTTTAACCCAAAAATAAATTCATAGACTAAAAGTCAAATAAAGGAAAACAATTTTACTTGCCACAGGAACCCAGAAAAAAGCAGGGGTAGCTATTGTATTTGCAGACAATATAAACGTTAAGCCAAAATTTATCAAAAGTGACGAAGAAGGTCACTACATGCTTGTTAAGGGAAAACTCTAAGAAAAGATAACAATTTTAAATAGTTTTGCACTAAACACAGGTTAACCCAACTACATAAAACAAATATTAACAGACATTAAAAACCAAATAAGCACTAACATAATTGTAGTGAGGGACTTTAATAGATTGTTCAACTAGACAAAAAAATCAACAAAGAATTATTAGAATAAAACTATCCCAGTGAACAAATTGACTTAGTAGATGTTTACAGAGTATTCCACCCAAAACATCAGAAAACATATTCTTATTCTCTGTACATGCGATGTTCTCCAAAACAGACCATATATTAGCTGACAAAACATGTTTAAGTAAATGTAGAGGAAGTGAAATCATCTCATGCATATGTTCTGACCACAGCACAATGAAACTAAAAATCAACTACACAGGAAATCACAAAAACAGTATTAACACATGGAAATCAAACAGCACCCTGCTGAACAACCAATAGATCACAGAGAAAATTAAACACTATATACAACTAAATGATAATGCTTATAAAATATACTGAAACCTATGGGACACAATGAAAGCGGCCCTAGGAGGAAAATTTATAGTAATGAACTCACACATCAGGAAAACAGAATGAATTCAAATAAAGCACTTCAGGTTGAACCTCAAACTTTTAGAAAAATAATCAAACCCAAAGCTTATATAAGGAAGGAAATTATAAAGATCATAGCAGGCATTAATACAATAGAGACTAAGAAAACAATGCAAAGAATCAATAAATTGAAAAGTTGGTTCTTTGAAAGAATAAATAAAATTGATAAACCTTTCAACACTCTCAACAAAAATAGGAAAGAAAAAATACAAATTCAAGTAATAATGAATGAAAAGTGGAAAATCTTATCTTCCCAGAATTAAAAACATCATATCACAGTAATATGTGTCCACTCATGTTTATAGCAGCATAATTTGTAACAGCTAAATCTTGGAAACGTACCCAGATGCCCATCAACCAAGGAATGGATAAAAAAAGATTTTTTAAAAATATAAAGTGGTACTACTTGCCATAAAGAATAAACTGGAGACTTTTATAGGTGAGTGAATACACCTTAAGACCATACTCATAAGTGAAATAAACTAGACCCATATGTAAAAAAAATACATTGTCTCACTAGTGTTATAAACCCAATTAATAAATAAGATAAAAAATAGATATTGTGAATTGGGAAAAAACTACTCAAAAGAAAATACAAACCATGATGTGGTAAAAGGGAAAGGGAGATTGAGGGGAAAAATATATGTATATATATGTATGCACAAGATAGTTAAGATAGTTATAAAGCTAGCTTCTCTTCCTTGAAATAAAATTTTATGCTAATATTGTTTGAACATGATATCATGCCTTATCCTGTACTCTTAATAACTACTATAAAGATAATACACAATATATCAGTTATTGTAAATATCTTATTAATCTGTTCTGAATCTTGGTTTTGTTGTTATGTTTATATTTTCTCTAAAATAAAAAAATGAAAAAAAAATCAAGGTATGTTAAGTACATGTACCTATTCCCTAAAATGAATGTAAGCTTCATGTACTGTGAACATGTATCAATAAAACAAAATAATTTTTTAAAAAATTTTAAAAATCCCCTATTCTAGGATAGGTAGAATTAATATTGTTAAACTAGTCATATTACCAAAAGTGATTAATTCCATCTCTCTTAAATTCCAAACAACATTCTTCTTGGAACTGGGGAAAAAAAAACCTAAAATTTAAATGGAATAAAAAGTGTTGGAATTGAATAGTTAATTCAATTTTAAGCAAAAAGTTCGAAGCAAGTAGTATCACAATTCCACATTTCAAGTCATATCACAAAGCTAGTAGTAACTAAAACAGCATAGTGTTGTTACAAAATTAGACATGTGGTCCACCAAATTAGAATGAAAGGGACAAATTCAACACTATGCACTTTTAGCCATTTGATTTTTTCACAAAGTGGCCAGAAATGTATGCCAGAGCAAAGAGAGCCTCTTTAATAAATAGTCCTGAGAAATTTGGTTATACCCATGCAGAACAAGGCAACTAGACACATATCTTTCCTACTGCATGGAAGTGAAATCAAAATGGATGCAAGACCTCAATTTGAAACAGAAAATTTGAAATTGTTGAAAAAATAACATAGGGGAAGCAAGTAAAACCATAAGCACAGGAAACAGAACTCTGAAAGTTCAAGAAATGTACATGTTATTATATCAAATTAAAAGGCTTCTGTACAGCAAATGAAACAGCAGAGGGAAGAGACAACCTACAGAATGGAAAAAAGATTCTGGCACTTACTCTTCTAATAGAAGTCTTATCCAGAATGCAGAAAAAACTAAAAAATTTAACCCTCAAAATAACAAATGACTCAATAACAAGATGGACAAATGATGGAATAGACATCTCTCAAAAGAAATACAAATGGCCCACGCATACATAAAAACAATGCTCATTACCTTTAGCCAGTAAGA
Organism: Hydrochoerus hydrochaeris; assembly: GCA_004027455.1. Classification (NCBI taxonomy): domain Eukaryota; kingdom Metazoa; phylum Chordata; class Mammalia; order Rodentia; family Hydrochaeridae; genus Hydrochoerus; species Hydrochoerus hydrochaeris. Next base: position 41,995 of record PVLA01000593.1, read on the forward strand.
AAAGGCAAATGTAAACAACCCAGAGATTCCTTCTTAGTCTAGAAATAATAGTTATTAAGAACACAAACAACTACAAATGCTCATGAGGACATGAGGAAAAAATTACCCATTCTGCACCGTTGGTGATTGTCTTACTCAGTGTTTACAAGAGCTTGAAGGGCTGAGGCAAGACTCTGCAAGATTGCACATGCTCTGAATCAGATGCAATGTGGGTCACAGAAATGTAAAAGATTGGCCAACAGTGGCCACTCGGAGTCAAATTTAGGAGATTTGTCTGCACACTAGAGACCATAAAGATTCAGCCAAACGTCTGGAACCTGGCAATTTCTGCATGAGGAGGCCAAAAGGATCTGTGACAGAATACCAACAGGTCTGTGCTGGAAGGTCAGAGGGTCAGCGCTAGAAGCTAAAGAGTGTGTTGGGAGGCCAAAAGTCTGTTTCTGGAAGCTGAAGAATGTACTCTGAAAGCCAGGAAATGACACTCAAGGCCAAGGCTAAAACCAGGATGCCTGTGAAGAGAACAGCTGAAGCTCCTCTGAGGAAAATCAGCTGCAATGAAGAGCTTCCAAGGAAAGTCAGTTGAAATCCATCCTTCCCATTCTTTTTATACTGTTCCAAAAACAATCCTCCCAGAAGTGGTTCTTCCATACCCAGAACCATGGTGAATCTATTCAACTAGGTGTAACCACCACAGTGGTTACAACTACAAAGGCAATCAGCATGGATATTCCTTAAAAAACTAAAATTAGAGTTTATATTTAAGTTAAAGTCATCATACAATAGTGATTCATGCACACCCAAGTTTAAAGAAGCACAATTCATAATAGCAAAGCTTTGAAAACAGCATAGATGTCCAGCAACTGACAAAAGGATAAAGAAAATGTGGTATATGCACACAATGGAATATTATTCATTCGTAACAAACAATGAAATCATGTCGTTAGCAGGAAAATGGGTGATCTTGAGAACCTCGAGTTAAATGAAATAAATAAGATATAAAAAATAAATATTTAATGGCTTTTTATATTAAAAATCTAGAATATAAAAAGGGTTATAAAGAAAGATATGGGTTGGAACTTTGGGCGCTGGAGAACAGGCAGCCTACTCGCCGCCCTGATGAGCAGCTGGTGTCCTGGCAAACCACTGGCACACCAGGGCGAGAACTATCAGTGACTCCTAAGCACGGCATCATGTTGGAACTTTGGGTGCTGGGAGATAAGGCGGCCTGCTGTCCAGACTGTAAGCAGCTAGGGCCCTGCCAGTTCATGGGCTAAGAATCAGACGTTGATCCATTCCCCGTTGGCAAGTAGGCACCGGTGGTCTGAGTATCTTTTTGGAGGATGAACATATACAGCGTGGCAAGTAAGGGGGATTTCCTTCTACCATCTCTTTGAAGGCAAATATTTTTATCACCGTTTAGCTCAGTTTTGATTAATGGTACTGCTTTATTCAATATTCTGTATTTAAATGTTCAATATTTCCTTCCATTTTCCTCTATTTGACTGAAAGAACAGCTAATGTGAACAAAATGGGCTGTACTATTGAGCCCATTGCTTGTGTCCTGGTGACCTGCTCTGAGGTTCTGTGGTAGTTTTATTGCAGTGCGGTCACATGGGTTTGTTCTGTCTTGTTCTGCTGTATTTTGCTACCTTCAAAAAAAAGTAGATAAGAAAGTAACAAAATACCTCTAAAAATCTCCCAATCCCACCAAAGCTGATCCATGGATCATGGATGAGGAGTAACTCAAAAACAAGGAAACAGAATTATATAAGGTGATTAAAAGTATATAACAACAACAAAACAAGTCAGTAAGGTATTGGGCAACCTGAAACAGGATATAACTAAGCAGATAATGGACTTAAAAATAAAAAGAAGAAAAGAAAGTGCTCTAGAGGATATGGCTGCATGTATGTTTGAGTGTGTAGGATTGAAAACCATGTTCCTAAGTTTTTACTGGATCATTGAACTTCTTTGCAGTCTCACTGTTTGAATGTACACTTTGTATGCTTTAATTTTGTAACTTTAACAACTATGTCTAAGAAGACAATATGTAATTTATCAACTAGTGATTTCTTACTGATTTTTTTCTGAGATTCTGTATTGTTTCTACCCCTTTTTCTGTTTTGCTTTTTTTTCTCTTTAAATAAATTTTTTTTAAAAAAAAAAGAAAGAAAGGTATTGTAAGAAACAGGGAGTTAGACTTTTGAGGAATAGGAAAGTGATCAGAGAAATAGAGTATAAAAAGTGCGGGCAAGGTAGAAAGTGGTCTCAAAATTAAATGTAACTATTACATATCACAACCCTACACTAAGAACAGTTAACAGAATTGCAGACCATGGGAGAAGAGGAACAGTATCTTGAAAATTACAAAGAAAATGGAACTATGCAGGATAAAATGAGGTTATATGGATGATCACTAACTAAGTACAACTGGTGGAAGAGGAGTTTAGCACAAGAAGACACAGAAGAAATCCCATTGGGAGGCAACAGGAGAAGAAAATCATATGAACTTTAGATTCTAAAGACAAGTAAGGAAGCCTCAAAAGAAACTGACTCTCCTGACATTTTGAACTTCATGTCTCCCAAAATATAAGGAAATAATGTCTATTATTTAAGCCACCCAGTCTATAGTACTTTTTAAAGCAGCCCTAGTAAGCTAGTACACTTTTCTACTTTGCATAGCATGGAGAATTACAGTTGACAGTGTTGTGTATTATTATTTCATGGTTTCCTTCCTCAGATACAGCCAGTATTTTCATTTCATTCACTGGTATGTGCAATGTGATATTTTAAATCTATTTTGGATATTTCTGGCCATTCAAGTGAGTTTATCTCAAAAATACTTTTGATGATGTGGGCCGAGTCCTCATTTGGTTTGTTCAATCAAGAACTACCCTACTCTATGAATCAGCTTGGTCTTTTTTTTTCCCTCTCTAAAATGTCCTCCATTTCACTTAGGATTTCAAATTTAACGGCATGATATTTATAAGTAACAAAAAACTTTTTGTTAAGAACTTTTAAAACACACAACAGAGAGAATAGTGTAATGAGTCCAATACACCACATTCAGTATTAACAATAGTCAATGTACAGCCAACCACGCTCTTTCCAGAACCTCAGGAAAATAACCTCTGTTTCTGGAATAACATGAAGCAGAACCACGACACTGCACTACTTTCTTCCGAGTTTTCCACTATGAATTGATAAAACAGAAAGACTTTTTCAGAAGCAAGTTTCAAGACAACGGTTAATTTCACAGATTATATTAATTATTGAAATCAAATATCTAGTTATCTTTCACATTTATTTAGTATCCTTATAGTTTTTTAAAAAATAACTTTCCTTGAATTGATGTCCAAATATGGCCTATGCATTATGTTTTTTATGTCATTGTTAGTTTTAGTCTATAGATTCTCTCTACATCACCTATTTTTTTCTGGTAATTAATTTTATTGCTTATTATTTTTTTAAAAAGCATGTATCATATTCTGTCTTACTTTCCAAAGACTACTTTTTGAGTACCACACTTTGGTGTCTTTTAACGTCTCCTTTTATCCTCATGGGTCGGATTAAATTGGTAGAGCTACGAGCTTGATCTAATTTCTGTTTAATTATTTTTTGTTGTTTTGTGAAACCACTGTAGAGGTGATACTGTTACTTTAGGGAAAGTACATAATTTCTAGCTATATCGTTTTGTGCTGATGTTGGTAGACATTTTTAATTATCACTTCTATCCATTAATCCATTAGGCCTTGCAGAAAGGTAATTCTTCTCTCATTCTTTATTAGTTTATTAACTGAAACAAAACTATATGTATAAACATTTCTTTGCCCACAATTTGGCTATTCTGAACTGAAAGAAAAAATGTGTTTATATTAATTTTCTAAATCTCTTGTGGATCTCCTTTACATCTGTGTATCTATAATTTTATTAACTCATATTGTTTTTTGTTGTATCAAGAATTTACTAAAGAGTAAATAAAGATCACATTTCCAAAGTAATTAATTTCATATGTTTGTCTTTCATCATTTGGTATACTGTTTCCTATTTTATTAGTTTGTATTTAATGTCATTTTTTCCTAGCTGTTAATTATTTGGTTTTAATATCTGATTAAATGTCTAGCTTCTTGGATGAATGTAGATTTTTTAAGTATGGTTTCTAATATAATATATCTGTCATACACTGTTTCGAACATCCATTTTCCTCTGAATAGCCCTTGCCTTGCATCACAGCGGTAGTATTACATAACTTTAATTTTATGGCCTGACTTTTCATGAATTAAATATATTACCTTATAATTTACACTCTTTGAATATTTTAATACATATAAAAACATAGCAAGAGTAAAATTATCTTGGGAAAACTTTGAAGAGAATGAGATATAGAATGCCGTATGAAGGAGGTTTCAGGTTCCAGGGGTCATTTCTTTTATTCTTATTAAGTATAGAAAAGACTTAATTATATTTAACTGCAGGTTGTAAAGTTGAGTTTATCCCTAGGGATGTGAAAGTATCTAAAACTAGAAAATCAGCCAAGAGAATTGACTGCATGTAAAAGTCAGGAATTGTCTAGGAAAATAGAAATCTATTTGACAGAGTTGGAAATCAACAGTGGGAACGGTTTATACAAGTGAAGAAAATAATAAGGGGAAGGTTGAAAAACCCAACAATTTTCAAGGAAATTACTCCAGCCTCCAGGCTAGGAGGTAAAGAGAGGGGACCGTGTTCTTGGAACCTGTGTTTTGAACTCCATAGCATTAAGTTTCATGGTAGACTAATATGATGGTGCTGGAGCCATCAAGAATATGTAGCCATTGAGGAAGCCAAATGGTGCAGGAGAAAGAGAGAAATTCAGAGAACTCTGTTCTTCTATATTCTAATTTCTGTTGATCTAGCTGTTAGCTGGTCACAAAATACTGGCCTCTAGGGTTCAGCCTGCATATAATATAGGTCAGAGCAAAGGGATGGGAGGGCAAATAAGTCCAGGGTGAGCATAATATATTTCCCTGTTAAATGAGAAAGATCATTTCTAAATTAATAAACATATGTTTAATAATCCATCTATTTCCAAAACTCCCATCCCATACATTTCCAAGCCCAGACTAGGTTGGGAAAGTTTCCTTGTGCTTCTAAATCACTCTTGTGCTGCCCATCTCAACATAACATTAATTTCTTTATTCGCCTATCTCCTCCTTTAAACTATGCTCTCCGTAAGCGCAAAGATCATGCCATGGTCCCTACTACACAGTGTCTGTATACAGTGTCTCTCTATTGCCTGGAGCACAGTGTATAATGCAAATATTTGTTGTTGGCTGATGTAATTTTTTGTTGCTTTTGAATTGCTAAATTAAATATGTGATAGTTTTAACCTTACGCTTTTTCTGAAATTCTGTATTACACCAAAGATGAGATTTCAGAAATGTATGTGAATGCAAACAGACTGTGGCATCTGCTTCCATTTAATCATATTTTACTATTACTAGAAGTAATTAGCATCAAGAATTACCTAGCCTAGAAATCACATTATTCACAGTAATTACTTCTCAGTGTTTTAGATACCTAACCTTAGAACCTGGGAAGTGCAGGATTTATAGAAGTTGTATACTGATAGCCTCAAGGAAAAAATCTTAAAAGTTAGTTTCTATTTTTCTCAAAAAGTACTTCAGCAATGAAATTTGCTCAAAACTAGTGAGTAGAAAATATAACTGTTAATCTCAAAGATCAACAGGATATCTGATATCCAGGATTTAATAAAAAAGATAGACATATCTCCCAAGCCTGGGTGTCCTAAGTGACTTTAGTATCATATCACTATCTAGATGGAAACAAAATTTTCTCTACAGTGCACCTTTCTCAATGTTTAGATCACATAGATGATAGATAGATAGATAGATAGATAGATAGAATAGGCAGCATAGAAAAGGATCCTTGAAAGGCATCGAGTCTAGTCACTCATGGCATTGCACATACACCAGACATTAGAAATTCCATCATATAACACCTAAAATCTATACTTGTGCAACCATTTATGCATTTGTTCCAATTCATTGTGGAATCACAATGAGTTGATCTAAGCAACCACTTGAAAACCCTTCATATTTGAATATAATCTACATGTCATCCTTAAATTTTTTTCTCATCCAAAAAAATACACTCATTTCTTTCAAGGATTCTTTGTAGTTCATAGTTTCTTGATCTCTGATATCTGCCACTAGCCACATGGGTTACCTAAGTTTAAATTAATTAAAATTAAATATTCAATTGCCACATTCAATGTGCTAAATAGTCACATTAAACTAGTAACTACTGTGCTGGGAAACAATGACAGTGACTATGCCATCATCACTGAAAAACATACTACTGACACCAGTCTAGTGTTTTCATTATCTTGGTCTCTCTCTCTTTCTCTCTCTCTCTCTCTCTCTCTCTCTCTCTCTCTCTCTCTCTCTCTCTGTCCTGTGCCTACCTCTGTGACCAAGGACACTTTGCTGCCTTACTGGAATAACTTGATTTGATTGAGAAGAAGAAGCAATTTCCTTCTAAGGAGATAGAGATGTTCCCAAGAGGGAATGAGATGGAGAGGCAATAAACCAAGTAATAAAAACTATAGACACAGTTTCTAAACAAATGTCACACTCTTCCCAACACTTTAAAACTATAGGTAGGTGCTGCAGAAAACAGTAACTTACTCCTCCTAAATGAAAGAAATAAAATTTATGCCTTGCTGTTCCAGTCCTCAGACAAGAGGAAAGGATTTGTCAAAAGTTATTCACAACATCTAGTAACAGAGGTTTTTAATCATCTTCCTCTTTGTGCCTCCCACACCCTTTGTTTGCCTCCATTAAAAGTAATAACAAAGTGAACTACAAATGCCGTAAACTTGTCTCAATAAAAAATAACAAAAACTCCACTCTCAGAAAACCTTCATACGTCACTATTTTTATATATATGTACAATATATACATGCATTGCACATTTTTATGTAACAGAGATGAATCTCAAAACAAGAATGTTTGAACTTCCTGACGCTTTTTGTAAAAGATGACATCATTGCGTTTTTCTCCATGGGCCCAGGTAAGAGAGCATCTGAAGCACATCTTCATTTGAGAGCCTCATCCAATACCAGATGCCACATAGAACAGAATGAAGGCTGCAGAGTTTGACTCACTGGATGAGTAAGCTGAATGCAGGCTCATTGAGGCAGGGAGTGATGAGGGTGGAGTATTAACAGAAAAAGGTGAGTTATCCAGTCTTGCCCTTTTCCCAGTGCTCTCTGCTCTCACGGGAAAACTATAATTAAATAGATCTCATCAGCTCTAAACTTGACTCAAAAATTAAGCTTCCGAGTTTGGTGAGAAAATCTAGCCCTTGACTCGTTTTCTGAGTTCACCTCTTCTCCATGTTAGGAAGCCATAATGCCAAACCGAACAGGCTTTTCACAAGACCCTGAATGATAATGATCCTTTAGGTCTCAGTTCAGAATGCCATTGACTCCCTCTCCATGCTACAAGCATTGGGCCCTCATAGCCTGTCGTTATTCTGCCCTTCTATTGCTTATCACAGCCTGCCTGGGCTGGGCATAGTCTGTGTGCATATGAGTTTTCCTGTTTAGACTCTGCATTCCAGAGTGGAGGGCACAGCTTGACAAGGTATGTATTCCAGGCTAAAAATCAACAGAGATGAGAACATATTTCTCCTCTCCACACAAACCACTGTGCTAGAGGATTGATTGTATGTTAGAAGCTAGTAAGAACTGCCTAGGACAAGCCAACCGAGCACAAGGCAACCGGAAAAAGGTTATTGCTTAACTCCCTTCTGGCACTGACAGGTATTTTTTCCATTTTGTTTTATTAGCACATGTTTGTAGTACATGATGTTGTTTACATTCTTTGTGGGGATCTGGTACATGTGCATAATAAACTTTTTTTTTTGTACCTTACCCTTTTCTACTCCATCCATCTCTTCATCCCAGGTATTTTATAAGGAACAAGTAGATTCTTAAAAGTTCAATCCTTTGATCATTACAGCTTTTGAACACTTCACTCCTAATTTTCTGCCTATACTAAAATGTGACAGTTGGCATTTCCCTTGAAGCATTCTGTAAAACATCTATTCTGTTCTCTCCCAAGTTCAGCTTCCATAGTACATTTTCATAATTATATTCAACACATGTCACTTGTGTATATTTCCTTCTCTTCTTTATTTCTGGTATTTTATGGAAAATTACTTAAATGATGAAGCACATGATATTCAAGTATAACTTCAAGCAAAATAGGAAGGGGTAATTTTACAGAAAGTATATAAACCTAACATTACGAATGTCTCCCAAATATTGATATTTACAACAAGAGAACAATTTTTGCAATACTCAAAATGATACATAAAATTCCATCAAATCCACAGCATATAATGTAGATAACAGAATGGAACTCCAGGCAGTGATTTCCTCATGACAAAGGGACAAAACAACAAAGCAAAAACCTTCTGGGATATCAAAGTAGTTACAAAAGGCAGGTTATTAATTTCGAGTATAGTTTAAATGTTAACCTGTCAAAATAATAGAGTCTTGAGATAAGTACTAAAGACTTCCCCAGTTGGCTAAAATGTTTACCCTTTTATGTTGCATCCAATGTTTTTAGATAAAATTTTTGGAATATGTTTATTGTAGAAAATATGAAAAATATGTACAGAAAATTCAAAATCAACTGTAATGTATTACTGATAAGAGATACAGGAGAAACCAAAGCCAAAATGCTGTTTCCCCCACTTTCACACACTCATTCAGCACAACGCTTTACCTCTGGTCACTGAAATAAGTGAGGTTTCCTCCCTGTTAGCGAACAATACTGCAGAGGAACTGGAGAGATTGTCCTCTAGTCCAAAGCAATTTGGGCATTATGCACCCTAGGGATAACATCAGATCCCAAAAGTTAGGGGCTCAGTAAGATGCCTCCCAGCTTCAGATGTTAGTCACAAGCCCCGGGTTATTGTCTATGTTTCTGACCAACCAGCTCTAAATTATGATCTTCACAGTCCTCTCCTTGGATTTTACTAATTTGCTTACAGACCTCAAGGAAAACACTTACCTTCATCTATTTATTATAAAGGATTTTGCAAAGGGTTCAGATGAAGAGATGTACAGGACATATGCACAAGGTATGTGGGAAGGTTTACAAAACTTCCATGTCCTCTCTGGTATGCCACCTTCTGGGGATCTTCATGCATTTAGCTCGCCAAAAGCTCATCCAAATATTGTCCTCAGGACAAACCCTTCACTATGTAAGAAAGATTGATTACATCACTGGCCTTGGTAATCAGTCCAATCTTCAGCCTGTCGCCCTTCCACAGAGGCTGAGACTACAGGTCATGACCTTCTAATCATTCTGTGATCTAATCATCCTTTGATGTTTCTTGTAATCATCATGATTGTGAAGCTATCTGGGGATCCTCAGCCACCAGCCACTTCATTAGCATAAAAAGACCCTCTTATCACTGCAGAGATTCCCAAGGGTTTAGAAACTTTTAGCTAAAAAGTGGGATGAAGATCAAATAGTGTTTCACAATATTGTAATGACCCAATTACAATAAGATTTTTTAAAATAATGATAATTTTCCAGCTAACCCTTTTTTGCTCTGCAAACATAGAATAAGTCTTAGAGATTTCCCATATATCCTCTTCCCTCCATATGCATAGCTTCCCCTATTACCAATATCCCACACCACAATTCTACATTTGTTACAACTGACAAGTCTATACTGATGCATCATTATTACTCAAGTCAAAGTCTACAGAGGGTTAACTCTTGTACAGTCTATTGGTTTGAACAAGTATATAAAGTCATCAGAGCATCATATGGAGTAGGTTTCATTGCTCAAAATTCCTCTTCCTTCTGTGAGGTCATCCTTTCCTCTCCATTAGACCCTGATAACAATCCATCTTTTTACTACCTCTATAGTTTTGTCTTTTCAGATGTCATTAGTTTGAATCATATCACATGTACTCTTGTCAGATTGGCTTCTTTTGCTTAGTGCATTACCTCCATACATTTACATGTCTTGGTAGCTAATTTCTTTTTAGCTCCTAGTAATATTCCATTGACAGGATGTGCCACAGTTTGTTTACCCATTAATCTACTGAAGGACACCATCATGGCTTCTAACCTTGGCAGTTATGAATAAAACTGCTATAAATATCTGTTTGCAGATTCATGTGTAATAAACCAAATAAGTCTCTTTTCTTTATAAAATTACCTATTCTATAGAATTCAGTTATTAGCAATAGAAAACAGTAACTTTTTGCATCCCCACCTGCAGTGAATGCATACATCTGTTGTTTTTAGCATTTTGGAGTTTACTCACTCTAATAGGTGTGTAATAGTGAGTTATTATCCTTTAATTTGCATTTCCTTGATGGCATAGGATGTGGAGTATTTTTCATATGGTTACTTCTCATCTATATGTCTTCTATGGTGAGGTATATGTTAGGAGAATGTCCCATTTTTAAAGCAAGTATCTTGCTTTCTTACTTTACTCGTTTAAGAGTCCTGCGTGTATTTTGGAAAAAAAGTCTTTCATCTGCTATTTGTTTTGAAAATACTCTCATTCAGCCTATGGCTGTTAATTTAATCTCTTGACATTGTAGCAAATAGTTTTAAATTTTAAGGAAGTTTGGTTTGTCATTCTTTCTTTCAAGGATCATGCCTTTGGTCTCATATCCGAAAAGTAACCACCAAATCCATTTTGTCTTCTAACAAAGAAGTCTCAAGTTTTGTGTTTTAAGTTCGGGTCTGTGATCCATTTCATATTAAGTTTTGTGAAGAGTGTAAAATCTGTATCAAAATTCCCATTTTTGTATGTGGGTATTCCCTTAATCCGATACCATTTGTTGAAAAGCCTATCTCTTCTCAATTGTACTGCATTTATTTCACAGAGATCAATTGACTACATTTATGAGGATCTATTTCTGTCCTTTCTGTTCTGCTGTAATGAACAATTTTCTACTATTTACCCAATAATAAATTGTCTTAATTATGTGGCTTTAGAGTGAATCATAACCTCAGACTTTGTTCTCTTCCAGTATTGTGCTGTTTATTCTGGGTCTTCTGTCTTTCCATATAAACCACAGAATAAGTTTTTCAAAATTCAGAATATTACTTTCTAGAATTTTGTTTATCATGTTGTCAAGTTAGGAAGAACTGATATTTAGAAACTACTGAATCATTCTATCCATGCACATGGTTATCTAATCATGTAGGTTTTATTTCATTTCTTTCACCAGAGTTTTGCAATTTGCGCTTATTTTTATGTAAAACATCAAATTAAACATTCCCATGACACAAGGTTGTTATGAATCCAAGATCTTTTCTTTTTTGTGTTCTGGAAATCAAACTCACAACCTCACATTTGCCAAGCAGGCACTTACACTGCTGAGCTAAACCCCCGGCCCCTCCAAGATCTTTTCTTCAAGATGTGTTGAGTCATTTGTTGTGTTGATATTCCTTGTGAAATGCATACTCATGAAAAATACACTATTTTTTTCATTTTATATTTTAGTCTGAATTGAAAACCATAACAGTCAATGTGAGAGAAGCCTTGCAATTTTTATAACTGAGACTTCCAGTTCTTTATTGTCTTGTTCACACATAATTAATACAGATTTTATAGAGGTTTTTCTTTATTATGACATTTCAAGGCCTTAAACTGAGCTCTCCAACAAAAGAAAAAAATTCTTTCCTTTCATATTTGTATCTCATTGAGTCCATGATATTTAATTAGATAATTTTGACATCAAGGTTGACTAGCATTTTAAAAAGTTTGTACAGAAATACAAATGATTCATGGCGAGAAAAGACACAGGCACACAAAGAGATACCTATCTGCTGTGCTTTTAATATGGGTAGTGTCCCCCCAAAATCCATGTGTGTAGAGATTTGTCCGCAGGGTGGTTCTACTGGGAGATGCTGACCTTTAGGAGATAAGGACTTGTAATAGGTCTTTAGATCTTTAGAGAATTGTACTTCAAGTGTATAGTGGAACCTTGAGAATTTCTTTTCCTCCTCCTCCTCCTCCTCTTCCTCCTCCTTCTTTGCCTCCTAGTTCATGCTGTAAGTGGCTTGCTCTGCTATGAGCTCTCCCTATACTGTTCTGCCCTCACCAACTACCACTAGATCTTGACTTGGTACTTCCAATACCATGAGCCCAAATTATCAATTAATTGCTTCCAGTATTGGGTAGAATGGTTGAAAACTGACTAATGTATTGGAAGCCCTGAACTTTATGTATTCTCAACTCTCTTAGGTTTCATAGTTGAATCAAAAACCACTCAGAGGTCACATTTTGATTGTACATTTAAATTATGGAATTATTAACAGATTATATATCACATTTCTAGGTGAAATCAGAGTTTGCTTTACTTACTATTGCCATAAATTTAACATTTTAAATGCAAAAATAATATACTTAGTGTTGTAAACTGGTAAATCCAGAAAAAGGAACAAGAGCCAATTTAATGACCATGTAATTGTCAGGAAAATCCTTTTTATAAAGGTGATTTAGTTTTTAGGGAGGGTGAATTGTGATTGTTACTGTGTGTTTTGACATTTTTTGAAGTTTCTTTTTTATGAAATTTTATGTAGAAAAGCATAGAAATTATTATACTGAATACTTCTGTGCTCACAATCCAGCATATGAATTCATACTTTAGAGTTATAAATGAAATTCCCTGTTGGTATTATCCACGTAGCTCCCAGCAAAAAATATGGTGACATATTCAGTACAAGGTCATTCCAGGAGAGTCTCTTTAAAAGGGATTTTAACAAATGTATGTGTATAATAGAACCACAGTGGGTAGGGCAGAAATTTGGGACTGGTGAGCAACTGTGTTATTACCTACAGGGTCAAAGTGATAGGTTGAAGTTAAAAGAAAAATCATGCAGAATTAGTCACCCTGAGGACAGCACAGACTTTTGATCAAGGAACATATTCATTTTGCATGAGCTCATAGAGAAGAATATTCTTCTTCCTTGCTTTTATCTCATTCTTGATTCCTTATTATGTAAACCCAACCTGAAACTAGAGAAAAGAGTTTATCCATTCAAAATCCATACAGCTTAGCCTCCCTGAGCAGAGAGCAGAGTAGAACAGATTAGAGTTGAGTGAAGTGACAGGCAGCACTTGTCCAGACTTCTCACCCCTTTGCACTCCTCTCTCACCCCTTTGCACTCCTCTCTTTCCTTCCCTCAACCAAGTTATCACTCACTTAAATGTTGTGTTCAATATGTCCATTCATACCTGTTTACTTTTACTTGATATACATGTCATATACAGAGACAGAAGATAGATAGATAGATAGATAGATAGATAGATAGATAGATAATAGGAAGATGATACACATGCATTGTAAAGTATTAGATTGTTGTTTAGTCTTCTAATTATAAGGAGTTCACCAAATGATTGAGGTGATTTTCCCTTCAAATCACATAGTAAAATTAAACGTTCAAGTCCTCTGAAAAGGTCAGTGTGACTCTATGACTTGTTTTGAACGATGAAATCCGAGTGAAAATGAAATGTGCCACTTCTGTGCAGAAGCTTTAAAACCTAACGTGATAGCTAATTTACCTGCTTCTCATTAGCGGAGGATCAGTGAGACCTGAGAAAAGGCGAAGCCTGTCAACTCAGGCCTCTGAATGACCCACAAACACAGCCTTCCAGATTATCTGCACCAGATGTATTGTGACATTAAGCCACAGATATTTGGGAGGCTTTGTTAAGGCAGCATAATGTAGTTTATCTGAGCAAATACATGCTGCATGGTATAAAATTCATGGAAAATTTATCCTACAACATGTATCATTTGGCAATTTTTAACATAAGAAATACACTTCATTAAAATCATTTATATTTTTCCTAATAAAACAATGAATGAAAAAAAACAGAATTTTTTCACAGTTTTATTAGTCTTTCTCTTTTGGGGGTGGGGGGGGTTCCAGGGATCAAAATCATGACCTCATGCTTGCAAGGCAAGCACTTATGCCAGTGAGCTAAATCCCTGGCCCTATCTTTCTTTCTGTTAGTATGTATTTGCAGTACAAAATGATTACGCTCTTGTGGGGAATTCTTACATGTACATAATATATTTTAATTCTTTTTAAATTCCCTATTCCTAAACTCTTTCCATTTTTTGGTCCGCTTCCCATTTGCAAAGGCTTTATTTTCATCATTTTCCCTTCAATGCTTTCTTAATCCCCTTTCCTTCACAACCCTCCCTGCTCCCTCTGTTCCTTTTTACCTCATCCATTTGTAGATCTCCCTGTTTCCTATTTATCTATCTTCTACTGTGTTCTCTCCCTCCCTACCCCCGTGTTTGTGTGTGTGTGTGTGTGTGTGTGTGTGTTGAGTTTCCCATATATGAGAAATCATGTAATATTTAAATTTGTGTATCTGACTTATTTCACTTACCATTATAGTCTCAAATTGCATCCATCTCCCTATGAATGCCTTCAGTTTATCTTTCTTTATCAGAGAGTAGTGCTCCAGGGTGTGTAATTGCCACACTTTTTTAAATCATTAATCTGTTGATGTGCATCTAGGCTTTTCCCAAGATTTAGCTAATATAAATTGTACTACTATAAAAAGGGTATGCATGTATCCCTGTTGTATGATAACTAACACTTTGGGAAAGATATCTAGAAGGGGGATAGCAGGGTCACATGGAATTTTTATGTTTATGGTTTTAAGAGTCTCCACACTGAATTCCATAGTGGTTGTACTAGTTTACATCCCCACTAACAATGTGGAAAAATTCCTTTTCCCTACATCCTCACCAGCATTTGTAACTATTTGTTTTCTTGATGACAGCCATTCTTTCTGGAGTTAGATGTTGTCTCAATGTTGGTTAAATTTCTATTTCTCAAGTGGCAAACAACACTGAACATGTTTTCATGGATTTCATGGCCATTTGTACCTCTTCTGAGTATTTTCTACTCATTTCAGTTGTCTTTTTTTGATCGGGCCTTTTATTATGGGGGAGGGATTTAATTAGTTTAAGTTCTTTATGTACTCTAGCTATTAGTCCTCTGTCTGAGGAATAGCTGCTATAATAGTTCTTCAGGTTGTCTCTTCACTCTCTTGGTTGTTTCCTTTGCTAAGCAGAAATCATATTTAATTTAATACAATGCCATTTGTAGATTATTGGTATTATTTCTTTACCATTGGAGTCCTATACAGAAAGTCCCTGCTTTGGCCTATGTCTTCAAGAGTTGTACCTATTTCATGTTCCAGCAGGTTGTTTCTGCTTTAACATTTAGATATTTGCTCCATTTACATTTTACTTTTGTACATAATGAGGTATATGGGTCTCTACTCTGTCTTCTACATGTGTATATCCATTTTCCAAGCACCATTTATTAAAGAAGCAGTCTTTCTTCCAGTGGTTTTTGTTGTTCTTGTGGTTTGTTGTTGTTCCATTTGTGGAATATTAAAGAGCTGAATGTAGCTGGATTTATGTCTGCTTCTTCTATTCTGTTCCATCCATCCACATGTCTGCTTGTGTGCCAGTGCCATGCTGTTTTGATCACAGTAGGTTTGTAGTATAATGTCAAATTGGAGATTGTGATGCTTCCTGCTTTGTTTTTGTTACCAGGTTGGCTTCTGTTATTCTGGGTCTCTGCTGGTTCCTTATGAATTGTACGATTGTTTTCTCTGCATATGTGAGCAATGCTCTTTGTATGGCACTAAAATTATATATAAATTTTGGGGGTACAGCCATTTTAGCTGCCTTGGTTCTCCCTGTCTAGGAACAGGGCATGTCTTTGCATTGCTTCATGCTGTCCACAATTTTCTTTCTCAGAATGATGCAATTTTCACTGTAGAGGTCTTTCACTTCCTTGGTTAGGTTAATTCCTAAGTATTTATTATTATTGTGAATATGTTTCCTAATTTCCATCTCAGTGAATTCCTTATTAGTGCATAGGTATGCTATTGGCTTCTGTGAGTTTATGATATATATCCTGCTAGGTTGCTGAATTTGGTTAATTCTGAGAGTCTTTTGCTGTAATTTTTTGGGTCTTGTAAGTAGAGAGTCATGTCATCTGCAAATGGTATTTTGATTGGTATATATATATATATATATATATATGAACAAGTCACTTTTTTCTTGCCTGATTGTTATAGCTAATTTATGAAGGACTGTATTAAGTAGCCATGGTGATAGTGGATATCTTTGTCTTGTCCCTGATTTTAGAGAAAAGCTTTCAGTTTCTTTTTTCCTTTTTAATATGGTGTTGTCAGTAGATTGTTCATGAATATATTTTATCAGATTCATATAAGGCCTTTTGTATATATTTTCTTCAGGATCTTAATCATGAATGGATATTGAATTTTGTCAAAGGCATTTTCTGCATCTATTAACATGATGATGTAATTTTTGTCCTTGCTTCTGTTTATGTAATGGATTGCATTTATTCATGTATGTTGAAACATAATAGCATCCCTAGGATGACACCTACTGGGTCATAGCATGATAGTATGATCATGAGGGTATGATATTTTTGAAGACTTGTTGCATTCTGTTTGCCACTAACTTGATGAAAATTTTTGCATTTATGTTCTTTAGAGAAAATGGCCTGTAATTCTACTTTTTATTGGATCTTTATTTGGTTTGAGGGTACAAGCACCATTAGCTTCCAAGAGTGGTTTGGGGATATTTCTTTCCTCTCAATTTCATTAAAAATTTTGAGGAATGTTCGTATTAGATCTTCCCCAAAGTTCTAGAATTTGGCAGTGAATCCATCAAGCCCTGGGTTTTTCTTAGTTGGGAGGTTTCTGATTACTGCTTCAATTCCTTTCCCTGTTATTGAATTAATAAGGATTTTTAAATTTTCCTGACTCAGTCTTGATAATTTGTATGTATCTAAGCCAGTCTTGATAATTGATATTTATCTAAGTATTATGGCTTTTATCTATATATCCCCCCAAATCCATGTGCTTATGGGTGGGGTTTTGGGAGGTGACTGGATCATGGGTGCCTGATGCTGGATTAGTCCACCAATGAGTTTATATAACTGAGTGTGATGTTTGGAGCTGAAGCCTGGTGGAGACTGTGAGCATGGCCTGGAAGAAGTTATAAATATATCTCTCTTCTTCTCTTGACTGCACTTCTTCTGCCTGTCACACCATGAAGTATTTCTCTTCTGCATGCCCCTCTGCTATGCTGCCCTGCCTTGGTATCAGCTGACTATGGACTGAAATTTCTACAAACTGAGATAAAATAAACTCTTCCTCCTCTAACTTGTGGGTGCTGGGTATCTTGTCCAAAGTTTATACCCACCAAATCTGGCTTCCCAGAAACAGAATGCATGCCACGTGTCCTCCCTGCCCTGAGCTTGAGCTTCTCATGGGATCTTGGGGGAACTACGCCTAGCCTTCACCCTTTCTTTGAGTATCACGGCTGTGCCTCAACTGGTCTCTATGGTACCGTAACACTTCAGTCCCAGAGTCAAACTCTCCTCCAGAATGCTGCTGTCATCTTCAATTAGGTTGGTCATTTGGCTGTCACCTCTTCCATCCTGTGATGAGCAAAACCAAGACGCAAATCCCACTAAGAGTTGGTAGTTTGACCTCAGAGGCAGTGGAGTGAGCAGACAGGTTCCTCTTCCCACACAGTGCAACACTATTCAGCAATTCTTTGCTAGGATGTTTGGAGATTCACCCATACTGATGGGTTTAGTGATAATTTTTTTAACATATGAGTATATCTGTCTCCCATTGATGTAACACTTTGGTTACTTATAACTTTTTGCTATCACTTGAACTAATAAAATGAACATTCTAATACAAATCTCCCATGAAGATGTGCAAGAATTTTTCTAGGGAATATACTCAGGGAGAAACAATGTGCTTTTAAGCTTTTCAAAGAAAGTAACAGATCAGGAAGAGACTTTGATCATTGTGAACTATAGTTCCAACAGAAAGCTTTTCAGAAATCTTTGCCCCTTAGGAGTGTTAATGCTACCTTTCTCAGAACACTAAAATATGGTATTCAGAAAAACTGTGTTTTAAAATTGGTCTGACCTTGAGAAGACCAAAGACATCCTTAAAATTAAAGAAATTCACCTTAGAGAACAATGACTACATAAAATAACACCAATTACTTTTTTAAAATCTCTCAAAAGACAAAGTGACATACATTTTAAAAATGTAATTTAGAGTGCTTTCTGGTAGAATTTGCTTTTCATAGATGTAATGAAAAATATATCTACATAAATTAGTGGCTAAATGATTCAAAAGTATTACCAATAAAGATCTTTGTTGAGTAAATATTGAGCTGCCAGTCATAGGTCAATTGACGTGTGACATGAAAAGCATTCTTTTGCGTGTCCAGTTTAGATTAGTAATTTCAATCAATCACCATATAAATGAGAAATCTGAGAAAGCAAGATAGAGTTCCTCCTCTGAAAGGTGCTGAGAAACAAAAAGTCACTGGGAAAATATTTGCATGATAAAGCAAAATGCTTCTAGAATATTACATACATTTTTGGAACCCATTAATAGGAACATCTTGTGATAGAATGTTATTTACATAGGTAGTAACTATTCCAGATTAAAATATTAAAGACATACTTAAAGGTGAAATATGAATTCCTTTGGTACTTAGAACCCTGGAATATTGTCATATGAATGATTGGAAGATTTTTCTCAAATAAGAGAGCAAGATTACAAAAAGCTATGGTAATAGCCTGGTACTATTTTTTTCTGGAAATTGAAAGAATCTGGAAGGTATATGCTAAAATAATGGGCTGTCCTATCAATAGTGAGATTGTGGGTGCTTTTATTTTTTTATTTTGACACATATAATCTAATTTTTCACATTTATTAAATATGCATTGCATAACACATTGATATTGCATTGAAATTTTGTGCAGAGTGGGAGAAAAAGAAAAAAGAATCTTGGCCTCTAAATCAGCATTTCTCAAGTGCTCTCTCTTGATTCTCAGTACTTTCCTTCCTGCTTATCTTCACTATATTGAATCCAGCCCATGGGCTGTGTGTCCTTTCAGAAGCCAGTGTGATATAGGGTAAGAAAGGTAAAATACAGCCTTCTGTCCACTTTCTTTCCTCTCAAAAACAAAGTGGGTTTACGAGAAAGATAGAAGCTTGTTGGAACTAAGGAGTGGAGCTCACATCATAAAGTAAGAACGCCCATGAAGACTAACTGCCAGTCCATCTAGCACACCATTTTCACACTAGCATCCCCCCGCCACACAAACACACACACACACATTTTTTTTTAATTTTTTTATTTAAAGAGAAAAAACAGAAAAATGGTAGAAATATTACAGTATTTCAGAAAAAATGATAAACAGTAAGGGATCACTGGTTGTTAAATTACATATTGTCCTTTTAGAAATAGTTGTTCAAGTTATAAAATCAGAGAGTACAAAGTAGACACACAAGCAGTGAGACTGCAAACAGAGCTGAAATCCAACAAGAAATTAGAAGTATGGTTATCAATCCTATAACCTTGAATATTCATGCAGTTACATCTTTTATAGCACTTACTATTTCCTTCCCTTTTTTACAATAGCAATTATGTATTTTTTCATTTTTATTTAAAGAGAAAAAAAAGCAAAACAGAAAAACGGGTAGAAACAATACAGAATTCCAGAAAAAAAAACAGTAAGAAATCACTAGTTGATAAATTACATATTGTCTTCTCAGACCTAGTTGTTAAAGTTACATAATTAAAGCATACAAAGTGGACATTCAAACAGTGAGACTGCAAAGAAGTTCAATGATCAAGTAACAGCTTAGCAACATGGCTATCAATCCTACACACTCAAACATACATGCAGCCATATCCTCTAGAGCACTTTCTTTTCTTCTTTTTACTTTTTAAGTCCATTATCTGCTTAGTTGTATCCTGTTTCAGGTTACTCAGTAACTTACTGTCTTGTTTTGTTGTTTTTTATACTTTTTTTTCATTTTTTATTTAAAGAGAAAAAAAACAGGAAAAAGGTAGAATTATTACAGAATTTCAACAAAAGAAGATAAATAGTAAGAAATCACTAGTTGATACATTACATATTGTTCTTTTAGAAATAGTTATTCAAGTTACAGCATTAAAGCACACAAAGTAGGCACTCAAGCAGTGAGAGTGCAAACAGATCTGTTCAACAATCCCACAAGAACCAAGAAATATGATCATCAATCCCACACACCTAAACATACCTGTAGCTATATCTTTTATAGTGCTTCCATTTTCCTCTTTTTTACAATAGCAATTATACATTTTTCAAATTTGATTTAAAGAGTAGAAAAAAAGAAAAAAAAGGGTAACAATAATACAGAATTCTAAAAGAAAGAAAGAAAAAAGAGAATGAGAAAAAGCCCCACTAAGAAATCAGTAATTTATAAATTACATATTGTCATCTTGGATGTAGTTCTTCAAGTTACAAAGTTAAAGGATACATAGTAAATATTCAAACAGTCAGACTACAAACAGTTTTGCTCAAAGATCCAACAAAGATTCAGCAATATGGTCATCTATTTTACACACTCAAACTTACATGCGGTTATATCCCTTAGAGCACTTTCTTTTCCTCTCTTTTTCACAATAGCAATCACACATTTTGGTTTTATTACACTTGTAGTTCTTATTTACTTTTTGCACTAGAGACACAATATGATATTTATAAATATGATTCTGATTTATTTCACTAATGAGGAAAATCTCAAGTTGTCTCCAATTGCCTATGAAGGCCTCAAGATCATCCTTTTTATAGCTGAGCAATATTCCATTGTATAAAAATGCCACATCTTTTTCATCCACTCTGCAGTTGATGGGCATCTTGGTTGTTTCCAGGATTTAGCTATCACAAATTGTGCAGCTATGAACATGGGTGCACATATATCACTGTGATATGAACTTTTCAGTTCTTTGGGGAAAATGCCCAGGAGGGAGAAGGCTGTCTTTTGAGAATTCTCCATATAGATTTCCATAATAGTTGCACCAGTCTACATTCCCACCAAAAGTGGAGCAGTGTTCCTTTTTCCCCACAGCCTAGCCAACATTTGTTATCAGTTGATTTCTTGATGGCAGCTATTCTTTCCGGAGTAAGGTGGAATCTCAATGCTGTTTTAATTTGCATTTCTCGAATGACCAGTCATGGCGAACATTTCTTCATGTATTTATTTGCCATTTGTAAATCTTTCTCTGAGAACTGTGTGTTCATCTCAGATGCCCATTTTTGGAGAGGGTCTTTGAATTTGGGGGACCTGATGTTTTTCAATTCTTTATATATTCTGGACACAAGTCCTTTGTCTGAGGGGTTGCTGGTTAAAGTTTTTTCCCACTCTGTTGGTTTTCTTTTCACTCTGTTGGTGATTTCCTTTGAAGTGCAGAAATTTGTCAATAATGTGAGATCCCATTTGTTGATTCTTTGAAGTGTTTCCCATGCAGTTTGCATTTGGTTCATAAATTCTCTGCCTACCCCTATGTCTCCAAGACTTCCACCTACCTTGTCTTCCAGTAGATTTAGTGTTTCTGTTTTAATATTGAGGTCTTTGATCCATTTAGGCTTTAGTTTTGTGCATGAAGATAGGCATGGATCTAGTTTCAGTCTTCAACATGTATAGAGCCAATTTCTCCAACACCATTTATTAAAGAGACTATCCTTCTTCCAGTGGACATATTTAGCCCCTTTGTCAAATATCAGGTGGCTGAATGTCTTTGTAGTTGTGCTTGCATCTTCTAATCTGTTCCACTGATCCTCAGGTCTATTTCTTTGCCAGTACCAAGCTGATTTGATTACTGTGGCTTTATAGTACTGTTTCAAGTCAGAAATTGAGATGCCTCCTGCCTTGCTTTTGTTGCCTAGAATTGCCTTTGCTATTATAGGTTTCTTCTGTTTCCAAATGAATTTTAGGAGTGTTTTCTCTAGATATGTGACGTATGTCAATGGTATTTTGATTGGGGTTGTGTTAAATCTGTATAACAGTTTTGGGAGTATAGCCATTTTCACAATGTTGGTTCTTCCTAAACAAGAGCAAGGAATGTCCTTCCATTTTCTAATATCCTCTTCAATCTCCTTTTTCAGCATAGTATAATTTTCAGCATATAGATCTTTTACATTTTTAGTTAAGTTTATTGCTAATTATTTCATTCTTTTAGATGTTATTGTAAAGGGCGATATTTCCATAATTTCTCTCTCAGTGAGTTTTTTGTTTGTGTACAGGAATGCTATTGATTTTTGAGCATTGACTTTGTATCCAGCTACTCTACTGAACTTGTTTATTACCTCTAGCAGTCTTTTAATGGAGTTTTTTAGGTCTTCTCTGTAGAGTATCATGTCATCTGCAAATAGTGATAATTTAACTTCTTTCTTTGCTATCTTTATTCCGTTTATTTCTCTCTCTTGTCTGATTGCCCTGGCTAGTGTTTCCAGAACTATGTTGAAAAGGAGCAGTGAGAGTGGACATCCTTGTCTTGCTCCTGATTTTAAAGTGAAAACTTTCAGTTTTTGTCCATTTAGTATAATGTTGGCTGTTGGTTTGTCATAGATGGCTTCACAAGTTTGAGGTGGATGCCG
>PVLA01000593.1:64680-506349 GCA_004027455.1 Hydrochoerus hydrochaeris
ACATTTATTGATTTGCATATGTTAAACCATCCCTGCATTCCTGGAATGAACCCCACTTGGTCATGATGTATAATCTTCTTGATGATTTTCTGCATTCTATTTGCCAGTATTTTGTTGAGAATCTTTGCATCAATGTTCATTAGTGAGATTGGCCTATAGTTCTCTTTTTTGGTTGCATCTTTCTCTGGTTTTGGTATCACAGTAATACTTGCCTCCAGGAATGATTTAGGGAGGATTTATTTTTTCTCAATTTCGTTGAACAGTTTAAGAAGTACTGGAATCAAATCTTCTCTAAATTTCCTGTAGAATTCAGCTATGAATCCATCAGGACCTGGACTTTTCTTTGTTGGTAAGTTTTTAATTACATTTTCAATTTCAATAGCTGATCTTCGGTTGTTCAAAATTGCTATATCTTCTTGGTTGAGCTTTGGTAGTTCATATTTTTCTAGAAATCTGTCCATTTCCTCTGTGTTTTCCACTCTATGTGAGTAGAGATTTTCAAAGTAGGTATTCATGATCTTTTGAATTTCCATGGAATCTGTAGTAATTTCTCCCTTTTCAGTTCTTAGTGCATGAATTTGGGTTTTTTCTTTCTTTCTCTTGATAAGGTTAGCTAGGGGTGTGTCAATTTTGTTGATTCTCTCAAAAAAACCAGCTTTTTGATTCATTAATTCTTTCTTTGATTTTTTAGTTTCAATTGCATTGATTTCTGCTCTAATCTTTACAATTTCCTCTCTTCTATGAGCTTTGGGTTTAGCTTGCTCTTCTTTATCTAGACACTTGTGATGGACCATTAGGTTGTTTATTTGTGCTCATTCTGTTTTCTTGATATGACAGTTTATTGCTATATATTTCCCTCTTAAGACTGCTTTCATTGCATCCCACAGATTACAGTATGCTGTTTCTATATTTTCATTGAATTTTAGGTATTTTTTTATTTCTTCTTTAATTTCATCTGTAGCCCACTGGTTGTTCAAAAGGCTGTTATTTAATTTCCATGTATTTATGTAGGTTTTACAATTTCTTTTGCCATTAATTTCCAATTTCAGAGCACTATGGTCAGATACTATGCATGGTATGATTTCAATACCTTTGCATTTACTTAAGAATGTTTTATGGGATAATATATGGTCTATTTTGGAGAATGTCCCATGTGCAGCTGAGAAGAATGTGTATCCTGATGTGGTTGGGTGGAACACTCTGTAAACATCTACTAAGTCCAATTGCTCACAGGTATGATTCAGTACTGTTATTTCTTCGCTGACTTTTTGGCTAGTTGATCTATCTCTTTGTGACAATGGGCTGTTAAGATCTTCTGTTATAATTGTATTCTTGTGTATTTGGTTTTTCAGGTCCATTAGAATCTGTCTTATATAGTTGGGTGCTCCTGTATTTTGCACATATGTATTTAAAATTGTTAGTTCTTCCCCTTGAATTTTACCACTAATAAGTATGTAGTGACCTTCTCTATCTCTTTTAAACATTTTAGGTTTCAAGTTCACATTTTCTGCAAATAGAATAGTTACTCCTGCTTTTTTCTGGGTTCCTGTTGCATGGAATACTGTATTCCATCCATTGACTTTTAATCTATGAGTTTCCTTTTGGGTCAGACGTGTTTCTTGTATACAGCATATTGTGGGGTCCTGTTCCTTGATCTATTCTGTCAATCTATTTCTTTTTATAGGTGAATTGAGGCCATTTATATTTATGGATATCACTGATATGTACTGGCTCGACTTTGCCATGTTATGTTCCTGTTGTTTCTTTTTGCTTTTCCTCTTATTTAATTGCTTATCCTACCTAGTCGTTTCTTTCTGTTGTTGTTTTGGGGATTGTGGTCATTTTTATCTCTGTCTAGTATGTCCTTCAGTACTCTTTCTAGGGTTGGTTTGGTGGACATGAATTTCTTCAGTTGTTCTTTGTCATGGAAGTATCTTGTTTCTCCATTAAGTTTGAATGAAGGTTTTGCTGGGCACATCAGTCTGGGTTGAAGATTGTTTTCTTTCAGGGATTGAAATACCTCACTCCAAGCTCTTCTTGACTTGAGGGTTTGTGCTTAAATGTCTGCCATGATTCTAATGGGCTTTCCTTGATAGGTGAGTTGTGTCTTTTCTTGGACAGCTTTTAATATTCTGTTTTTATGCTGTATGTCTGAAATCTTAATTATTGTGTGTCTGAGTGTAGATTTATGTTGATTGTGACAGTTTGGTGTTCTATATACCTCACTTATCTGCATATCAGATTATTTTCCCATGTTTGGGAAATGTTCTGCTATTATTTCTGTAAATATGTATGTCATTTTCCTGGACTCCTGTATCTTCACTAATGCCCATTATTCTTATATTGTTGTTCTTGGCATCATCATGGAGCTTCTGGATTGTCATTTCATACTGCTTTGTTATTTTTAAAAGTTCTATCCTTTCCTGATCACTAACTGTGATCCTGTCCTCAAGGTCCAAAATCCTATCCTCAGCTTCCTTTAGACAGTTTTGCATGCTTTCAATAGAATTTTTTGTTTGTTGGTTGTCTCTTTGAAGTTTGTTTCATGAATTCTGCTTGTTTTCTATATTGTTCATTCAAAGTTTCAATCATTTTTCCATGCTCATGTACTTTTTTCTCTAATTTTTCTTTAGCTGCATTCAACAGCTCCTTTACTAAAGTTGTTATTTCTATTATTACATGGGAGACTACTTCTAATTTGATTTCCTCTATAGCCTGATGCAGTTGTTTTTTTTATTTCACTGGCTATCTTTTCAGAAACTCCTGGTATGTTGCTTTTGGGGTCCTCTATTTCAATGTCTCCTATACTTGCTTCTGGTGAACTCTATGTTTGCAACTGCATTTTGCTTTTTCGTTTTGTCATTTTCACTCTGCCTGGTGTTTTCTATGTGTAGGAGGGGATCACACACACTCTTTTCGGACACACCAAAGTCTTATAGTTACTTTGAGTGGGTTTTTACTACTGGCCCTATTTATCCCCTGTTCACCTCTATTTTAGGGGTATATGTACCACATTGATACAGTCAATCTGGTGTAGTCCAAAGTTCACCACCTGGGAGCAAAGTTCCAAATTTTCTTACACTAACTGGATACCGCTGAGATCTTCTGATGTTCCACGTGGGCGGGTGGGCCCAGCTGAAGCAGTCCAGGGCAATTTTCAGTCTTGGGCGGGCCTCCTTGATGTTCCTGGTGGCAGGGCAGGCCCACAGGGGAGGTTCCTACCCCTGAGCCAGGCTTGCACTGAATTTCAGGTGGCAGGGCTGGCCCTAGGTGGAGCTTCCTGGCAGCCTACCCCTGATGCAGGCTTAGGCTAAGTCCCGGAGGCAGGGAGGGCCCACGGTGGAGGTTCTGGGCAGCCTGTGCCTGATGCAGACTTTGGCTAAGTTCCAGGAGAGAGGAGGGGCCCATGGTGTAGATTCTGGGCAGTTTACCCCTGATTCAGGCTTCCGCTAAGTTCCGGGAGGCAGAGCGGTCCCACGGTGGAGGTTCTGGGCAGCTTATGCCTGATACAGGCTTCTCCACACATGGTTTTTTGTAGCACTTTACCTCATCTAAAGAGTCTGTATTCCTGTTCTTGCTTTAAAGAATTTAGAGCTGGCAAAACTCAGCCAAGTCCACTCATAGTACAGATGAAGAAAGGTTCATTGTCCAAAAGAATTAAATTTTATATCTGTTACCAGGTTCATGTATTAGGGGAAAGGTTAAAAAATTTGGGCACAGAATATGATAGATAAATCTCAAATCCCAATTCATCACTTTCTAAGCCTTTGTTTGCTCAGTGGTAAATGAAACAATCTTATTTGAATGGACTGAGAGTAAATGAGATAATCTAGATCAATGTTTCAATGTACATTGTTGTACATGTAGTAGTGGTATGTATTCAATATACATTATTATTATTATTGTTAATGTTATTTTTATATTAATATGTTGGTACATGATTAATATTTTCACTAATATTTAACTGCATGAACTTCTCTAGACTGTTATGTGCCTCTTTTGTGAGATAGCCTCATATTTTTTAAGTTTTCTGGTCACTCTGGACAATGAAATATCACTCATTAATCTTAAGCATCCTTTGTAAGACTTGTCACTTTCCAGCTGACATTCTGACACTTGCTCTAATTTTAGTTGGGACACATCCATTGCAGTTCTTCTCTTTCAAAACGTGTCATTTGTACCCACTTGAGTATATCCTGACACCTTGTGATTTTTAAAGTCAAACAAATAATTGCTCAATTTCCGGCTGGAGCTTTGATGAAATGTCAAAATCATTATAGAAATTGATGAGAACTACGCTAGGGTCTTGTCAGTAACCCACTGCATCACCATTACACTTATTTCTAGTCCAAACTCTGGGGGATTTATGGAGCATGTTCTGACCTAAATTCAGATTTTAATTATAATAGTTAGGATACAATGTCTTTCACTGGCTGTTTACTTTAGCTGTGAATCAATTTGGATGACCTAGTCAGTGCCAATTTAGATCAGGGGAACATGGATGGGGAAAATACCCTGATAATTTGAAGATATATTCTTATCCAATAACTTTAATCTTTTCTCTAAAAGCGGTTTTGCAAAAATGATTTTAAAGTATCACATTTTAGGAATAGAATCAGTCACTTGCTCTCACCCTTGCTGAGCTACACTCTAATCTGCATTCCAGCTCTTGGGCTGGGGATGCAGCACAGTAGTACAGCAAATTTTGGGCATTGGCACAGGGGCTAGATTCCATTCCATTAGGGAAAAAAAAATGATTCTAACTCACAGTGACGTGTACAAAAAGTGTGACAACAAAAAAGAAAGCGACAATCCAAAAAAGACATCAGAGAATCCACACCAAAAATAAGCATTGGCTGCAGTGAAATGGAGAAGACCAGATCGTGCATCATCCTAGGCAGGGACCACACACTAACCACCCTTACTGTTACAGCACAAGGAAATAAAGCTTTCAGACAAATAGGTGCAGCCACCTGGATAGAATGGATAATGTTACTTCTAGAGGTACATGGTTTACAAAGTCAAATTCCTTCTATAATTGGAACTCCACGAACAGCCTAGAAGAAAGTACCTCTTCATTATACCTAGATTACAAAAAAGAAAACAAAAAATGCAATCACAGTGAATAGGACTTTACAGGAAACCTTTAGACCTGTGGGATAATTCCAACAGTTCCACTAATCGCATAGCCTTAGGAAAGTCACTGTGCTTTTCAAAACTCTCACACTTCTGGCATGTAAAAATGGGTATGCACTACAGACATAAGGCATGTGAAAGTACTTTGGCAACTATTAAGTGCTACGTAAATGATAATGTAAAATTTAAAATGCTCTAAATATTTATTATATAATCATCACTGGAGAGAAAAAGATAATTCACTAAAGTTGATCTCTGTCCCCAAAGTGGGGAGACAAGATGGCTGATGTCAGTAATATAACTACACCTCAACACTAGACATCATGTAGGTGGCCAGTGTTGTGAGTGTTCAAAACATATTTGCTGACATCAGCTTACCTGACTCTCACAGTAGCCCTGGGAAGAAAATAGAATAGAATTCCTACTACTCTGCTCATTTGACAGCTCAGTCAGAAGAACAAATTATTCACCCTCCCTTTTGTCTTAGAAGCTCTGGGGATTGTATTTAGGGCCTTCACACTGAGCTATATCCCAAGCCCTTTTAAAATTTTTATTTTATTTTACTTTGAGACATCATTTTGCTAAGTCACTAAATTACCCAGACTGGATTCAAACTTCTGATCTTTTTCCCTTTGCCACTCAGAGTGCTGGGATTATAGGCCTATACCATCATGCTTGGTTTCTTCTGCCTCATCATAAAGTACACTTTCTGTATCCTCAGATAGTTGGGTTAAGAAACACAGGCTCTGTAGTTTCAGCAGAAACTCAGAGAAAATTATTAATAATTTTAAAGTTTAAATAAAAATGTAACAGTCTTTATGAAGGAGACTCTCCAGAAATATAGATAGCATTTCAGTAGGTTGAGAAGTTGTGAGAGAGTACTGTCATAATTATCTTGGACCAGGAGACCTTTAAGCCACCAACAGGAGTCCCACCAGAATTTTATATCGTTCTAGTCACGTGTTGATTTCTACTCTGGGAATCAGTGCATTGTGGTCTCCAGCTTATAAAGGGTGTGTTCTACCTTTCAGGTTTATTAAGATAGAAACTTCCTGATCACAGTTTAACTCCATTTTTGGTCTCTTTCAAACTTATGCCCTTCTCTACAAAATGTCTGACTCCCTTCTTTTGTAAACTTGGATATTTTGCAATGATAAAAGCAACTTTATTTTATAAACAAAAATATTAATGAAGATAGTAATGAAAATTACTAACAGAAATTTTCTGAGAAATTGTTTATGCTGTATTAAGTTGATGAATCCAAATGAGCTAATTTTTTCAACTAGCTTAGGACTTTAAAAATGATGGAACCTCTCTTTACAGATTAATGATAAAGTAAATGGAAGTGGAAAGAATATTAGCAATACTGCAAGGATTCAGATGTTCCTTCAGTTCCCCAGCTAAATTTTTAAACAGTCTAGTAATTATATTTCAGCTAGACAGCAAAAGTCTATTGCTTTTATTTGCTTCTAGAAGCTGTGACGGAGAAATTTAGCAAAATGCCCACGTACACCTGAAAAATTTCCATACCGCATCATTGCTAGAACTCAACAGACCACATGCAATTCACCCTACCACAGAGCCACCCACCTGAGTTTGGTATAGTTTAAAGTGCAGAGAGTGCTATAGAGCCCTGATTTCAAACTGACTTTTGCAGAATTCCAGGGCTGCCTCAAGGTAGAAACTCTTTTGATTTAAATTTAATTTTAGAAAACCATTGTAAACTATTGTCTAACTACAGTAAACAATATGGTACCTCAAATGTGCTCTGTTTGGACGCTCTAGAAACCAGAGAGATGTTTCCTTATGGTGTACATTAGGTGTTTACTTATGGTGTATGGAAAAAGACCTCAGAATAGAGCTCTTGCTATGAACCCTGACATGAATTTGAGCTTCTTGGGCAAATGTCATTGATTGGCGAAATTATAGGTTTGGAGTCATCTTTTTATTTTAGAGCTGTGTAGGTTCACTCACACAGAGCTGCACAAATCAGAAGAGGCTTGTAGAACACAGGTATTGGGTCCAATAAAGTGCAAGGCAAAATTGTATTACCCGTGCTTGCCTTTAATTCTGTGGTGATAGTTGTGTTGCACATAGTCACGGGAGGACCATCATGCTATATTGTAGCAGGTGTGTGAGTTAATAGATGTGGTTCAAGTTTAAAATAATATATCCTCAGGGCTGGAGACACAGTTCAGTGGCACAGCACTTGCCTAGCATGTGCAAAGCCTTGAGTTCAATCCCCAGTACTGAAAAAAAAGTAGACAATAAGTTAATATGTCCTTTCTTAATCTTCTTTTATTCTTCAGGTTGGGTGAATTTTACATGTCCTGAGATTGCTGGAAATCTACTTAAAATATGTTAACATGTGCAACTACTAGATGTTTTAAAAAATCTATGTGTGAATTCAAAAGAAACTTATTGAATCAGATGAAGAGGTTGTCAGATGACAGCCTCTTGCATCCAGACACTTGATGCCTGACTTCTATGTTCATTAAGCTACTTCTATCATTCTAATTGCCTAACAAAATAATAAATAATGTGATATTAAAATATTTGTAATTCATTTGTCATAAATTTTTGTTTTGCATATCTAGGTGAATGAACTTTTATTTGAAGACAAAAGTCTGCACTGGTTGGATAAAGGAAATAAGGATAAAAGAAGCAGAGGCAGTGAAGAAAAAGAAGGAGAGAACAGAAAATATTAAAAGTCACTGGCCAGGGCTGGGGGTTTAGCTCAGTGGTGTAAGTGCCTGCTTAGCAAACGTGATGTCATGAGTTCAATCCCTGGTGAAAAAAAAAAAGTCACTGGCCAAGCTGTAATACTGGTCTGGGAGACTAAAGCCATAAATTCTATTTGATTCTGTTGTAGACACTCTGTGTTCTCTTGAGCATTTAAGTATCTTATCCTCGAAGACTTGGATTTCCAACTTATGCATTTAATTTAAGATGAGTTGAACACTATTTTGAATTAAACCTGTGCCTGGAAATGGAGACACAACAGTGGGATAAACAGGTTTAGTCCATACCCTCCTAGGAAATACGGGAAAGAGAGGGAAGGAAGGAAGGCAGGAGAGAGAGAGAGAGAGACACTGACAGACAGACAGCCAGAGAGACAGAGACAGAGAGAAAATGGGTTAAAGAACCATAGTGGTAATTATCCTACCTCACTCAGTGCTACAGTGAAGGTCAAATAAAAGGATGCTTGTAAAAGTGTGTTTTGAACTCTGAAATCCCTGGTAAACAACATGCTGTCTAATGTTGCAGTTTAGTTGTTTCCTTGACATTAGCAATCTTGTCTCCTCAATATGAGTATAAGCACCTTGAGGAAAGAACTCAACATCAGTGCTTTTTACTTATCTTCCTACAATAGTGAAATATTTAGAGCACTTGTTGTTATACAATAAATTGACCTACTCCCTCTTTCACGTGTTCCTCCTTTGGCCTCTTTTCATTTCCCGGGAGATACCGAGGTCTTTTTCTGCATTTGAATCTCTTCACTGGTGTCCCCAAAGCCTGGGTTCCTGCATTTCCTCCCTCTTCCCACCCAGTGTTCACACGGCTGACATTCTCAGCCTTTAGATTCAGCACAAATGTTACCTCCTCAGTAAGGCCGCCCCTCTTCTTCACGGTAGGGCACTCCCTTAAGTCCCTAAAGCGCTTTCTTAGGCCACATTTCAAGTCTCATTTAATTTCCTTTAAAAAGCATTAGTTGGGTTGCTTTCAGGTTACTTTAAGCATATGTGATTCAGTGATCAGCACGGGATGCAGTGACTGAGATTGCTCTAGACTGTACTCTAATTTTTAGTCTTATCTGATGATAGTCTTTAAACCAGAGTTTTAGCCATTTTGTGGTACTGCAAGCAGCCCGCTTCCAGGCTAAAACCTGAAAACACGAATCTCATTCCATGCCAGCACTTCTTCCAAGTGGCAGCCCTCTAATTTCCCCAAGCTCTGAATTTTTTTTTTTCACAAGAACTGTTACACGGTTCAGTGAAAACGTCTCAGCCATGTAAGTGCCGCTCCCCCGCCCATGCACTGAAATATAAATCCGCTCATGCAGCACCGCTACTCAGATTTAGGGAAGGCTCCTTTATGAGTCAGAAAAGCCAAATGACACCATGATTCTGTTATCTGGATCTCCTTATTACTACTCTGCCTTTGTCTTATTTCATCCCCCCCCCACCTTTTCTGTTCTTTTTCATCTTCATTGGCTTTGTTCCTTCATAATGTTGAAAATGTTCTCTAGATTTTGCTCCAGGAGGTTAACACTTACTCCAGGTAGCCAACAGGGCATACACTCTCAGTACTTGAAATCTTAGCTCAATTATCACCTTTTTATCACTACAATTTCCCATCTCAACCTCAGTACTTTTCAATCGCCTTCTCCTTATTTACCTTTGTTTCATTGGTATCAATCATCACCTTTCAAAATACTGTCTAAACTTGTGATGTTTATAAGGCACTGTATCTCTTCCCTCACTTGGCTATAATTTATAGGAAGACAGAACATTTCATTTTTTTGTTTACTTCTGCATCCATAGCATCTAGTACCTGGAGCAGAATAGATACTCCTAATAGACAGTATTATCTTTCCCAAATGAACATGTGACATCAGTAAATGAATGAATGTCGTTAATTCCTTATATATAGGAAGCAACATACATTTCAGGGAAGCAATAAAGCATTTGAGGAGATCTCAATTAAGAATGTCTTCAAACACTGAGGTCCTTTTTTGATCTTCTTTGGTAATGCCGATTATTCTTATTTCGAAGACAAATGTACCTTTTAGAAACTACCAAAAACCTCTCAAAACCAAATGTAGCCAAAAGAGGAGGTGATAGGAAAAAAAGTAAAATATATTACAAAGCCATGTGTAAGCCTTTGTATCATTGGTATGCTGTGAAGCAGGTCCCAACAAGGAGTGGCAAAAATATTTCATACACCTGCTGCACGGTTTGAATAGGTGTATGGTTTTGGAATGGAAAAGCCTTGAAGGGAAAGGTTCTGATTTTTTAGCACTGTTATTTCATATTTATCCTCTGCAACATTGTTGAGATATCAGTCTCCGTTGAATTGAGGTAAGCTAGGAAATTCAGCTCTTGATTCTTCCCAGATGTGAGCAGTGCAGAGATTTCTGCTCGCTCTGCCTTCTGAAAGTGGGAGGCTACTGAGTGTGATGGGGCTGAGAAGAAAAGGCTAAGTGTGAAGAATCTTGACCCCCCTGTTGCTGATGATTAGTGGCAGAGTTGATGCAGCTCAGTGGTGGGAAAACAAAGCTGACTTAGAGTCAATCATAAAAGACATAATCGAGTTTACCTATTTTTCTGACTTCTGGAATTGTAAGCAGTGCATTTTTATTATTTGTGTAATAATGTGACTGTATATTTGAAGTACTTCTAAGAAAGCTCAAGTAGAGTTTATTTTATGTCTGTGATCATCCTTTGTTTTCTCTGGGCAGTGAGTTGTCATATAAGTGCATTTCCTAGCACTACTTAATTGGTCACTATTATCAAATGGGATAGCAACCTACTGATTTAACCCTGGAGGTGCCTATTAAGCAGTCCTCCTAGTACTGGGCGAATTAGAAATACATTGTGCTTATTTAACTAATGGCTTATTTTTCTCTCTGCTGTACTGTGCCTTATGTTTTTAGTTTCCTAACATTAGATTATATAGACACAAATTTTTATCCTCCTGCTTTTAAGAAATGAGTGACCAGGTGATCAACTTTTCCTATAATTGCTTTTTATTCTGTTTCCTAATACTATATACCCAATACATCAGATAGATTTTGTTTCAAGTTCCAACCCAAACAATGTAGCTATTTGGGATACTGTGCTGAGGGTTGCCAGGTCTAGCTCAATGGAGAAACATGTCCTAATTGATTATGGTCTCTTCTATAGGATATGATAAATGATTCAGGACATATGGTAAC
Source organism: Hydrochoerus hydrochaeris (assembly GCA_004027455.1). Taxonomy (NCBI): domain Eukaryota; kingdom Metazoa; phylum Chordata; class Mammalia; order Rodentia; family Hydrochaeridae; genus Hydrochoerus; species Hydrochoerus hydrochaeris. Next base: position 75,755 of record PVLA01000593.1, read on the forward strand.
CTCAGGAAGAATATAGAGATTAATATGTAAGAATAGCTTTATCTCCTTAACTTAATATCCTCTGGCAATGAATTTTTGGATAACTACATTCTTTCCCCAAAGGACTACATGGTTTTGGACATCCCAAGGATTAGAGAAGAGACAGCAAGCAGGAATTTATATCCACTTTGGCTGGAAGTGTCATCCTACTTGGAATCTGAATTCAGAATATTTGTCTTTTATAGACTATCCTGATGATTCGTGAAAGATACAAGGAAATATAGCCCACCAACATCCGAGGCACTATACCTTGAGATGTTACTATTTAAACTTATATTCATTGATTATGCATAAAATATATAATTCATATAACTACATCAGCACCTTTTCTGGTATTTATCAATACACCTGTTCAAGAAATATGTACCCGGGTAGTATGACCAAATTTTCATTCCTGAAGGTTCTGAGCTCTCAGTTGTCCTACCTGTATAGTTTCAGTAACAAGTCTTGAAAATCTATCGCTTTTTGTGGTTTCTTTTTTTTTTGTCTTGTTGTATTGGGTTGCTTAGCCCAAAATGGCCAAGTGTCAAAATTAGCTTCCAATCACAGAAGGCACTAGTAAGGTGCAAGGGAAGAGTGATGACTGTCTTGAAATGTATCCATGATATTGTGAAGAATTCCTTATGACCATACGACTAAGGGAAAACATTAAGCTTGGATTTTCAAGCTGACAGTGTTCTGTTAAATTGTTACAGCTTCATGCAGTTTTCACCCTCTTCTGAGACCATTCTAGTATGTTATGCATCTCACACTTTAGCTGTCTTTCTGGATTTTAGCTCCCAGATTGACATTCTTAAGGGCTGCTTGTTCATTTTCTTCTGTCTGCAATTTTGAGTCCCATCCATTATGACTTTCATATTTTTTAAAATAAGAAATAGAGCTTTGTGATGTTGCCCAAGCTGACCTTTAAATACTGGGTTCACATGATCTACCTGATCCAATATCTTGAGTAGCTGGTACTATAGGCATGTGCCACCACACCTAGCTTTTTTCTGGCTTTACTCATTGTATGTCATTGAACTTTTATTGGGATCATCTTATCCTGACATACCTTAGATAACAATGTAAACTAAAAACTATAACCACAAGCCTGGAGAAACACTTTTCTGTTATTTGCTGTTTCCTGGAAACTATACTACAACTAACTAGATTAAATTTTAATGCTTCCATGGTTTGTTGTTAAGGCTTGACTCACCACTTATCAGTTGGGAAGAGAAGATGTCACATTACTCGACACTGAACGCTTACATTTATTCATTGTTTAGTATCAGCAAGCACCATATGCTCAAGATGATTTATTAAGTCATGAATTAGCAATGCAACGAGGCCCACGAAAAAGTTGCATGTTGAGAAGTCTAAAAGTGTTCTTGTCCTCTTTCCAAATATAGATATAAACATTTTGGGTATTATGGGCATACATTCTAATTAATTAGTCAAAAATTCTTTCATATGGTATAGGAATAGCAATATGTTGTGTCCCAGAAAAGGTACCAATGGTGGTTTATAAATAGTAATTATATTCTCATTTTCAGCAATCAGAAAAATAATTTGAATAGAACAGACAAATGGTTTCCCAAGACTGAATAGAAATCAAAATAATTAGCATATTATTAAAAAAGTTCACTTTAGAGACAAGCTATTTTTAGGACTCCCTCCAACCAAATACCTAAGAAATTCTAGACAAAATAAATAAGTAAAAGAAGAAAGAAAACTGTCATAAACAGTTCCAACTGCTTGTCCTGAATAAAAAAAGAGGACACTTAGATTTGGAAAAACAAAGTGAGAAACAGATCAAAATATCACTCAGGCCAATGACTACATGATGAGTACTAGCAAAGCCCACAAACTGCAAATTCATGTCTTGAAGAACAGGGATTCACTTAGCTAAAAACATTAATTGGTAATCTTGGCTGATTGACAATGATACTAGGAGCTCTTTATAACAATCTGAGAACTAGCAAAATCTATTATCACAAAAAAGAATCCATTAATGTCTGGTCTCTTGAAGGTAGAAGTCAGTTGATTGTAGATGGGACATCTAAACTTATTTATTATTTACTTATTACTTCTAAATAGCTTATTACTTCTAAATAGCTTAGCGTCATTAAACAAACTAACAAGGCACAGGGTTTGGAACTAAATTAAGTCATGTAAACAATGTTCTTTTGGATATTTGTTCAAATAAATGTATACCATCCTCCAAATGGGGCCATTACCCTAAAACTGCCAATAGAGTGGCATTTTAAAATGCCATCACCAACCAGCAACAGATTATAATGGTCAAGATTATTGCAGCAGTTGTAATGCTGAAAATTATTTAGAATAAATTGTATATTACACATAACCTTTGTGACATAGCAAATTGTGACAGTGTTACTGTGGGAAGTACTGGAATCTATAGACATAGCTGAATTCAATGGATCATCTAGAAATGCCTTTCCAAATCTTGGCTGAATATCTCCACTTCTGTAGCTGCATGTAGCTGCATGCATCTGCAGTTCAGTATGCCCAGACAGCAATTATTATCTTTTCCTCTCTAGCCAAAACCAAAACATTCATATAGTCACTCACAGCCAACATCTGGGACACATTCTGGGCGTTTCCAGTCTCTCATATTTCCCATATCGAATGCATCAACATATCCTACTGATTCTGCCTACAAAATGCCCCCATTTGTCCTATTTTCTTCCATCTCTATCACTATCAGCCCACTTCACCATCCTCTCTCAGATCCTCTACCACAACAGTCTCCTAAATGGTGTCTCACTTTATTTATTTTTCATTTTTTTAATTTTATTTTAAAGTGGATAAAACCAAGGAAAATGAAACTATAAGACCACCAAACCAAAACAGTATGACACAGGGCTTCAAAACTTTATGAAATAAACAATAGTTGCCATAATGTCTTTTGTTGACTTCAAAACAGCTGCAGATACCTTCGGATATAGTAATATCAAACAGAACAGAACAGAATAAAAACAATGAATGCAATAAAGGACTTCAAAACAAGACAGTAGTAGATCCAAAATGGCTGCCATAATATATCTTGCTATCATTAGAATAAGTGCTCGTGTCATCTGATATAACAAAATCAGGCAAAACAAAAGAGGATAAAACCCAACCCAACAAAACAAGGAAAACTATATGGGACTTCAAAACAAAACAATAGGGAATCAACAGTGGCTACCACCCTCAAAAGGAGATCCCCCCCCACAGATGCCACACTGTACTGCTAATCTATGAACAGATGATCAGACCACTGGCCCTAGACCTGCAAGGTCAGTAAAATACCAAACATCACAAGCATCAAATAGCATTTCATCTCAAAAGCTATCATCGAGCCTGTCTTTCTCCAGATTAGCTGTCGCTTAGGGGGTGATGGGGGAGGGGATTTGTTCTTCTGGTTTGCCAGCCCGCGCACTGGTTCACAGGAGAGCTTGCTACTTGCTGAGGCCTTGTTCTCTTCCCCCAACAGTCGGCAAATGGTGCAGATTCATCTCACGCACTTTAAACCCTTCTATTTATGCTTTACACAGCAATAAGAGTGAATTTATTTTTCAAAAAAACAAAAGTTTGTCTATGTCACACTGTTGTTTGAAGCCCTTCAACGACTCCCCATTGCTTTAAGGGGAAATAAGGCAGATTACTCCAGTGGTACCTAAGGCCTCGCATATTCAGATATGGGATCAAAGGGGCGGAGGTACTACACAATTCCATCACTTCAAATCAAAAATTGTATTGGCTCAAATGATGTGAAAAAATGTGAAATCACTCACAAAAGATGAAAGGCGTAAAAGACCTACAAGGAATCTATTATGTTCAGGGTTTGGGATTGAAGTTCATCACTAAGATAGCAGATCACATTCAGGTAATTAGAAGTTGCTTGGCATGTTAAACTATGATTCGGGTAAAATCATTCAGGAGGTATTAACCAGGTCAGTAGTTTCTAAGATCACTAGTGTGCATAGTACCTATACCGTGGCCACATATTTTGACCCACTAAGTGCAACTCAATACAGACAGCAATTTGGGTGAGTGATTTTGCAAACGAAGTACAGTTTTCCAGATAAAATAGGGGTCATCTGCTTAAATTAAATTTGCTACTAAAGTGTTATTTATTGTTCATCTGAAATTCAAACTTAACAAGTACTAGGTGTGCTCAAAATATATAGCTAATATTTAACTTTTTAAAATCATTTTGTAAAAGACACATTACCATTAATTCCCCCTCAAAATACACCTCTCACTTTAAAGACAGTTCTTGCATTATTTCTGCGACTTTCTGAATCAGTTATGCAAATCTTTTCTGAGTGTCTTTGTAAGGAGTGATCAAGATAAGGTGTGTACTGCTGCCAAGTGCCATCCATCGGAAAGGCAGCCTTGCAAAGTTATTACAGTTTGCCTTCTCATCCACCTTACTCACCAGAACTGGCACTGTGTTATTTCTGGATATCCTCCAAAGTCAAAATGACCATGAAAGGTAAATGGTTTGAATTGATTCAAGACATCAAGCTAAACATCATAGCACAACTAAAGAGGACTCCAGAACTGTTTCAAAAATTGCCGAGAGTGATGAGGTGTGTTTGAAGCAAAGGGGAATATTTTGAGGGAGATTAATAACAGAGTATCATTTATAGTAATAACTTCTAAAATTTAAAAATCCACTGTATTTGTTTTGTGCACCAGGGATTGAATTCAGGGTCTCACACTTGCCAGGCAGGCACCATGCCGCTGAGCTATATCCCCGGCCCTCGCTGTATTTTTCAATTGTACTTTGCATTTTATATTTTATTAGCTAAGTATGGCAAGCCAGAAAACTATTAAGGAACAGCAATTGCTATATAAATATCCAAAGAAATCGTCCATGTAGAAAAAGTTGTTTTTATTTTAGAAAAATGTTTCGTTGTCATGATACTTTGTGTTTTATCTTAGTCACATTTATTGTACAAATAAATTAATTTCACTGTGATTTTCCATAAATGCCTATATAATGCTTTGATCATATCCATCCTCCCTACTACCTTCTCTTCCTTAAACCTCTTTCCAACATCCTCAGCCTCGTTCCCTTTCCTAAGGCTTCTACTTTCAGGTCGTATTTATTTTCTATATATTCATTTTTACTTTCCACATATGAAGGAAAATATAGTACTTATTTTTCTGTGTTTAGCTAATTTCACTTTAAATGATAATCTCTAGTTCCTTCTAGTTCCATCCACTTTCCTACAAGTGACATGACTTCATTCATTATGCATATATTCCATATAGTCCATATTTTTGGTATCCATTTATCTGTAGGCAGGTCCCTAAGATGATTTCTTTGTTTTTTTCCTAAGATGATTTCTTGTCCTGACTGTAGTGAATAAACATGGGTGTGCAGGTTTCTTTTTCAAATGCTAGCTTTATTTTCTTCACCATGTTCTCAGGAGTGGTAAAGCAAGATTGCAGGATAGACTTAGGTTTTTGATAAAATTCCTACTGTTTTCCATAGTAGCTGAGCTAATGTACATTTGTACCATCAGTGTAAAACGTTTCCATTTTTGCTACATCCCTGCTAGCATTTTTTACCTGTCTTTTTCAAAACAAAAAAAATAATACAGTAGTAAAATCTCAATGAAATTCTGCTTTTCATTTCCCTGAGGGCTGAAGGGTTGAGTATTTTTTTCATAGATTTATTAGCCATTTATACTTCTTTAGAGAAGAGTCTGCTCAGATAATTTGCCTGTTTGTTGGTTGGATTGATTCTTTTGTTAACTTTGTTGAGTTCTTTAAATATTCTGGATAACAGGCCTCTGGCAGATGACTAGCTGGCCAAAAGTTTCACCCATCGGTAGACTGGCTCTTCGCTCTGTTGATTGCTGTGCTTTTACTGTCCAGAAGCTTTTTCAGTTGATTGAATCCTACTTGTCTGTTCTTACTTTTATTTCCTGAGGTTTTGGAATCCTGTTTGTGCCAATACCTTGAGGTATTTCTGTCTCGAGTCTTCATTAAGATCTTTGATCCACTTCGAGTTGATTTTTTATAGGGTGAGAGATGGGGATCTAATTTCACTCCTTTACTTTTTAGCACTGACAAAGTGAGCACTCAGTCCTTTACATGTGGTTATCCAGGTTTTGTTGCTTACTGAAGAGGTGGGTCTTGTCACCAATAGATATTTCTGGTACTTTTGTCAAGTATCAAATGGCTGAAGATGTGTGGGTCTATTTCTAGATTCTCTAATCTAGTCCATTACTTCATGTGTCTGTTTTCATGCCAATATCACGATGTTTTGTGACTATGTCTATAATATATTTTGAAATCTGACATTGGGAGGATTTCTAGCATTGCTCATTTTGCTCATGAGTGCCTTGACTATTTCGGGTGTGTTGTGTTTCCATATAAATTTTAGGATTATTTATTCTAATTATGTAAATAATGTCATTATACAATTGGGATTGCACTGAATCTGTGGATTGATTGTTTAGTATGTGCTTTTTAAAGTTATTGATTTTCCTAATCCATGAGCATCAGAGATCTTTATATCTTTTGAGTGTCTTCTTCAATTTATTTCTTCAATCCACCTGCTGCTTGGTTATGTTTATTCCTAGTTTACTTCTTTAGACAATTGTTAATGTGATTGCTTTTCTGATTTCATTCTCAGCAAGTTAATTACTGGGATATGGAAAAGCTACTGTTCTATATTGATATTTATAACCTACCACTTTGTTTAATTTATTTTATTTAATTTTTTTATTAGTACATGTTTGAAATGTGTGAAGTTTACATTCACTTTAGGGATGTTAGTTCTAAGTCTTTTGGTGGGATTTTATGTTCTTACATGTATAGAACCATACCATCAGCAGACAAGGACAGTTTGACTTCCACATTTCCTGTTTGTGTGCCTTTCATGTTTTGTCTTTTGCCTGACTGCTCTGGTTAAAATTTCAAGTACCGTATTAAGTGAAAGTGGTAGGACTGCACACACATGTGTTATTCCTGCTTTTAGAGGGAATATTCTGATTTTTACCAGTTAGTATAACTGACTGTGCATTGTAGGATATAGCCTTTATAATGCTAAGCTACCTAGAACACCTAGCTTCTTCAGAGCTTTCATCATGAAGGGATATCAAATTGGGTCAAAGGAATTTTTTTGTAACAAGAATCAAACTCAGGACCTTGTGCTTGCCTGGTAGACCCTTATGTCACTGTGGTATAACACCAGCCCTCAAAGAATTTTTATGTTCTATTCACTTGATCATGTAATTGTTACCCTTAATTCTATGTATGTGATGTATTGTATTTATTGATTCACATACATGGAACCATCCTGACATTTTTGAAATGAAATCAACTTATCGATGGTCTCCTTAATGTGTTGTTTAATTCAATTTCCAAGTAGTTTTGAAGGGGTTTGCATCTATATTAGTTAAGAATATAGATGTAGTTTTATTTCTGTCATGTCTTTATCTGGTTTTGGTAGAAGCCTAATACTGGTTTCAGATAATAAGTTTGGAAGAATTTTTTTCCTTTTATGTTTTATGGGCTACTTTGATGAGTATTGGCATTAGTTTTCATGATAGTCTGATAACATTTGGCAGTCAATCCAGCTTTCTCCTTGGGCTTTTTTTATTGGGAGACTCCAACCTCTTTTACTGAGTGATTCAATCTCACTGATTGTGATTGTTCCCTTTAGGTTCATTGGTATCGGTTTAATTAGGGAGATCACATATTTCGGGCAATGTGTCTGATTTTTGATTATCTAATTTATCAGTATAGTTTAACAAATATTTGCTAATGAGTCTAAGGATTCTGGTGGTGTCTGTTTTAACGTCATCTTTTCAGCTCTAATATTTTTTGGGTATTCTTTCTTTCTTTTGGTTAGTTTGATTAAAGGTTTACCAATTTTGTTTTTCTTTTTCAAGAAATAAATCTTTGTTTTATTGATCATTTGTGCTGCTCATTTAACTTCTATTTCATTTATTTCTGTGCTGAGCTTTACAATTTCTTTTTGCTGTTTTAGGGTTTATTTTTGTTTTTCTACAACCTTGATATGTATAACTAGTTATTTATGTGAGACCCCTCTGTTTTGCTTTAATATAGTTATTCATATCTCTAAATTCCTTAGTGCTGCCCCCAAACTCTGGTACATTATCTTTCTGTTTTCATTTGATCCTGGAAATGTTTGAATTTTTTCCCTGATTTCTTCAGCGGTCCACTGTTCATTCAAAAGCACATTTTTCCATCTCCGTGTGTTTGCATAATTCCTGTAGTTTCTTTTTTTGTTGATTTTTAGTTTCATTCCATTATGATCTAGTAAGATAGAAGAAATTATTTCAAGTGTTTATATTTGCTAGCACATGCTTTATGGCCTGAAATATGATCTATTTTAGAAAAAGCTTTATGAGGTGCTGAGAATCATGTATGTTTCACAGCTGTTAAACTGAGTATTCTGTAGATGTCTGTCATAGTCACTTGATCTAAATGTAATTTAACTCTGATCTATCTTTATTGATTTTTTTCTGTATCTATTTCATTATCTTCAGGATCAGTTATCAGGAACTGATGAGCTTTTGGACAAGTCACGCTGACTTTTTTCCTATGTCTTGTATATTTTTGTAGACTTGCATGTCTGTTGGGATGACCCTCTCTCCCACTTTTTTAGACCATTTTCTTTATTGGTACGTGTTTTTAGTACATAATGTTCACATTCCTTGTGGAGAGTTATTATATGGACATAACACAACCTAATTCCTTTTTTTCATCACCTTTCTGTATCCTTCCTCCATCTCCACCTGTCGCTTGATCTCTTTTCCTTTTTCGTACATGTTTACAGTACATAATGTGTGAGGGAATTCCTAAGGAATAGTTTTCTCTTGATAATGTGTCCTAGGACATCAGTTTGTTGTGTACTACTGAGTTGAATCCCAAGTAGGCATCATACTGTAGTTTCTCTGGTTCTTTAGCTGTGATAAGTGGGTTTTGATGCAGAGTACGGAATATCAAAAGTTGAGGGTGTTACTTTCTCTGTAGGTCTCGTAAGAGTAGGGTCTCCCGGTAGTTCAGGCAGCTGTGTTGTAGACAGTGGAGTTTAGAGGGATCGCCTTCTGTGGTTACCACTCCAGCTTAGTCAGAAATGTGCACTCTGAAAAAGTTTGGAAACAGTGACTCATGCTGAGAACTGGGGTAGAGGCCTTGTGCACAGCCTTGGTTGTTCCTCTCTGCTGTTGCTATGTGGGTGAATTTTCAGGAGGGAGTTTTCAAGAACTCCTCGGCTGTGCTTACTTGAGACAGGCTCATCAGCTTGCAGTTTATACCTTTCCTGTTCTTTAAATTGAAGTATTCCCCAAGGTTTCGGCCTGATTCATTGTTGACGTACAATTTCTCTTAAATGGGCTGAGAGCAGCAGAGCCACTATTCAACATGCTTCAGGAGTCAAGCTCCATCTCTAGAACTTTTAAGAAAGAAGAAAACAAATAACAATGCACACCAAAAATAAAAGCAAATCAGATGCAGAAATAAAGTAAAAACAGTAAAAAGTACGGCATCCACAACACCACCAACAGGAAATGGAAGTGGCAAAAATAATACAGAATGAACCTTAAAAGTTTTAAAATGATAAAAATGAAATTAACTTTAAAAAGAAAAAAATCAAAAAGTGTATAATTCAGAGAGAAAAAATTAAAACAAGAAAAAATAGAAAGTGAAAGAAATTAACACATAAAAGTAAATGAAATAATGTGAATATTAAAGGAAAAGAATGAGGAAAAAGAAAAAGAACAAAAATACACCCACAAGCATATGCACACACACACACACACGCACACGCACACGCACGCACGCACACATATGCATATGAGGCAAAGAGCAAATACAGTGCAAAAAAGTCTTAATTAAAAAATGAAACTACTGTCTGTGCTGAGGTGAATGACCACATAGGCAAGGGCAGATGGTCACCATCTCTGCCCATCGTCTCTTCCCTCCCTGTCATCTTAGACTATACCCCTCCCTTTGGAGAGAGCAAAGGCTGCCATTACTCCCCCTTTTGTGTTCAGCAGGCAATCAGCAGGAGTGGTTTGGGAAAAGAGCCGGCTCTCAGCTACTCTATTAGCTTGAGCTGATGCAGAATGTGAAGTTCACCCCAGTAAAAATATATCCTGGTGAGATTTATTCAAGGAACTCACAAGAGCCAGGCTGATGCAGTTGTCACTGCAGCTTGTCTGGGTCTCTAGTGCCTTTTGTGAAGCTCACATAGGAGTCAGAGCTACTGTCTGCAGTAGAGTATGGAAGGCAATGGGTGTGAGCAGGCTGCCAGCCTTAAAGAGGAAGTAAGTTCTGCTCTCTTCTGTGTCTTCAACGGGTTTCCCTCCATAGATTCTTCAGTGGGCCTGTTTCAGGGGCACACCCTTGGGGCCAAACTGGCTCTCAAAATGGATGCCGGGTGAGACAATGTAGTAATATTTTCTCTGGGCTCCCAGAGACAAGAAAATGCAGAGTTTTGATTCCCAAAGCAGCAAACTCAGAGGCTCTCTACTCAAGATGGGTCTGAATTATAGGGCCATGAGTGTACATTGGAAAGCACAGAGAACTTCCTTAGCACCAGCCTGCTTTGCAGGTCCCAGATCTGCTCAGTATAGACATGGATTGATCTTCTGCGCTGTGCTGATTTCTGAATCAGTTGTGTTTATTGGATGTCTCTCTATTTTTCCTCACCCTCTGCCTGGCTGCCACATGCTCCACACTGAGATGTGTCGTCTCACTCTCTCGGGTATCCAGACATTCTATGTATCTTCCAGTTTTTGTCCACTACTGAACTTCAGCATTTTCCCAGTCAGTCACTGATCTCAATAAGAAGATGCCCTCTAGTGGTCTTGATTCATATTTAGCTTAGTTACTTCCTTGTTGCTGAGACATAATACCCAACATCCACAATTTAAAAGAAGAAAGATTTGTTTCAGTTCACAGTCTGTCAAGGCTTTATTTCATGGTCAGCTAGTCCAAGGCAGGGCAGCATGGCAAAGGAGCATCACAGAGAATAAACAGTCCATGGCAGAGCAGGCAAGGCAGCCAGCCATAAGCAGAAGTGGTAGCAGCAAGTCTGCCTTTCAGGTTTTAATTTTTTTAAAAGGGATAAAACAGAATAAAATCAATCAAAAAAACCGTAAAAAGATATAGGACTTCAAAACATTAAAAAAAAAAACAACAATAGAAACCATAATGCCTTTGGATGTCTTCAAAATAACTGCAGATAACTTTGGACATCAAATAGAACAGAATACAATAGAAACAATAAAAACCAAACAATAAATGCAATAAAGAACTTCAGAACAAGCCTATGGTAAATCCAAAATGGCTACCATAATATACCTTGCTATCTTTGAAATAGTTGCTTCTGCCTTCAGATTTGACATAATCAAACAAAACAAAAGAGAATAAAACCCAACTCAACAAAACAATGGGAATGATATAGGACTTCCAAAACAAGACCATAGGGAATAAACAATGGATAAAACCCTCAGAAGTTGATGCCTACTAGATGTCACACTGCGTACCACTATCCTCTGAACCCATGATCAGACCACTGGCCCTAGCCCTGCAACATTAGTGAAACATGAAAGCACCACAGGCATCCAATAGCATTTCACCTCCATAGCTATCATCACTACCTGTATTTCTGAGGAGAATTGAATCACACGGTTGGGAGTGGTGGTTATTCTTGTTTGCCAGCCCTAGCACAGGAAGGGCTGGGGTCTGTCTGTTCTAGTCCAGTGGTGGCCTGCACATGGCACTGGTTCCCAGACTAGGTTTGCTTAGTGGTGTGGCTTTGTTCTCTCTATCTCTGGTCCTTGAATGGTGCTGACTTACGGGGAGAGGCTGGGGTCTGTCTGTTCCAGTCTGGCAGTGGTCCATGCATGGCATTGGTTCCAAGACTGGCCTTGCTTGCTGGTAAGCCTGCCTTTCACTTTTATTCCATCAGGACTACCCACATTTTTGATGGTGCCACCCACACAACACAGGTGGGGCCTTTCCATTTTCCACACCCCAAACTATGCCGAACCAATCAGTGGACGGATTCAGTACCACACATCCTTAATCCCAGTATCACAAACCCTAGATCCAGCTTGCTCTGAAAAGTCCCACCTATGAGCACATGGACTTTGAAGGGACATCTAGACTTTGAAGGGACTTTGAAGGAGCCATAACACTCCTTATGGAGAAGCACATTAGTGCTGACTGCTTCTTATCCACCATCTTGAATTTTTTTCTTACATTTGTGTCTTAATAAAAATTACTTGACAAACTGAATAGAAATTAGAATTGTAAAACTATAACCTTAATTTGAAATGTCTAATTAGCAGTAGATTGCCGAAATGGGTAAAAATTTTTGTTATGTCTTTTATAAAGTCTTCTATTCTTATCAGAATGTGATTTTTAATTTTGGTTAATTAGGTTTATAACCATTAGTGTAGAACTTGGAAGAATTTTGCTTGTTAGATTTTCAAGATCGCCCTATCAGGCATTCGAAGTCTATATAACAATCAAATTTACCAAGTTTCTAAATGTGTTAGCATGGAAATGAAAAAAGAGCAAGTGAAGGTTATTGTTGTAGTCAGAGATTGAAAGAACAATTACATACAGGATACAGAATTTATAATATCATTTTATGATGATCACCCAGTGTTAAATACAAGAAAGTTCAGGAAATCTGTCCACAACACTAAAGACCTAGAAAATCTAGCTGAGGGCCCACATCAATGTCCTTTATGAGTCCATCTGAAGACCTAGAGCCTATGACAATGACTCACGCAAAGTCTTTTTTACTGATCTGTACAGGAATAGTCCCAAGGAGAGGGGTGGAAGCTAGAAAGTCTGTGGCAGCAGGGTGAAGGATCTGTACCAGTAAATTGAGGATTCTATACTGGAACCAAGAAGTAATACTAAAAATAAGGACCAGAGCTCCCTGGAAAATTACCACAGCCATCCTCAGTGAAACGAGTTCCTGAAATCTTCCGACAATGAGAACAGCTGAATTTGTATCAGGAAACCAGTGTGACAAACTGCTCCTGACCACTGAACAGCACACATGTTTCTGTTGCACCAGGAAGTTATATGCAAATAAAGACCAGAGCTCCCCAATAGTGAACCACAGCCACTGTCAGAGACAAGGTCCTGAGCCCCTCTGATGCTAGCAGCTGAGTTAATATCAGGGAAGCCAGCATGACGAGCTCCTCTGGGAGAAGCAACGGCTCCAAATGACAGTAACACTTAGGAGAACCTACATGCTTCTCTTCCTCTCCAGATCTTCTTGTTATGCTGCAACAGTCCTCACATAGGCCATCCACACTCAGCGCCAACCTGATTCAGTTCAGCTGAATCTAAATTGTCTAAATTGACCACCAGTTACCAGGCCACTACAATTATTTTTATGAAAGTACCAGGTTTGTAAATAGAATAATAGGTGTTTTGTTTTGTTTTGATTTGTAGTGGGAATCAAACTTAGGACTTGGCACTTGCCAAGCAGGTACTGTGCTGATGAGCTATATCCCCAGCTCAAACAATAGGTATTTAAGTTGAACTTACAGGCTTAAAGAAAAAGTTGACTAGAAGTTCAAGGCTGTATTTAGTGAACATTAATGTAATCACAAGTAGCATTACATGACCATATTATCTGTCTCACTCCACTCCATCTCCACTGGCTTCTTTCGAGTCTCTCTACGCTGCTTCCCAAAATCACTACCAACATGCATAGTATCTCGATTTGTGAACTCCATTTGTTTTATAATTTTGGAAAAGACGGCCATATTCGTTTTGTGTGGGAAAGATGCTCACGGTTTTGTCTGTCACCTGATGCAGAGTTTACAAACAAAAACACAATTTTGCCAAAAGCTTCTTCTTGCAAACAGAAGTATTCTGTAAACCAAGGTAGCACTGTATTAAGTCAGTCAGCCCCTCTTGCTTCAAGATGTCTATGCACATTCTCATCTAAATAACTCCTTGTCTTCTTTCAGATTCCAGCTCTAGCTTGAAAGACCCGAACGAGGTCAAGTCTCTTAGTACAGATTGCTATGGTGAAAGAATGAGGGGCTACCAGCTGCTGTCATTTTTATTGTTGCTGTTACTGTTTTTGTTTTATCTCATACTTTTTCTTGTTTTCCTTGTCCTTTTCCTTCTTTCTCCATTTTTTTCTACAACTCCACAAGAGCAAGGGCTACATTTGTCTTCATTCCTTTTATTTTAGGTAGTCTGTAACATACTAGCCACTCAAGGAGCTCTTATATTGCACATGTTCTCATCCAAACAATTCTATTTTTTTTTGTCTTTTTGAGACAGGGTCTCGCTACACAGTTCAGGCTGGCCTTGAGCTCACTTTGTAGCCCAGGCTGGTCTCGAACTCACAAGGATCCTCCTGCCTCAGCCTCCCGAGTGCTGGGATTACAGGAGTGAGCCACCAGGTCCGGCTATCCAAACAATTCTTTAAACCCATTATCACCCTGTCAAATATGAGAACTTTAACAATCTTCCTTAATTCTTTCCTGTCTTCTTCCTTTTGATTCAAGCTGGCACTTTTGCTGTAGAAGCAGCTGATAACCTCAGAGACTCACACACACTAATTTACTTATCAAAGGGATGCTTAGCCACACCCTTAATTTTCTCTTCGGAACCTGCTCTCTGAGTTTTTGCAACATGGATAAGCTGAGAATTCTTTGAATCTTTAATTTCTGCTTCCTTTCTGGTTTAACAATTCTTTAGGTCATTTTTCAATTTAATTAGAAGCACTCAGAGGGAGCCAAAGTCACACCTTCAGTACTTTCTTTAGAAATAGTTTTATTTGAGAATGAAATTTCATTGCTTGCAAATTCTACTTCCCACAGAACTCGAACATGAATACAATTCAGCGTCATAATTTGGCACATCTTAATAAAGGTTTTATCCAGTTTCCAGTATTTGTTCTGATTTCCATCTGAGATCTCATCAAAGTGACTTTAATTGTCCATATTTCTACTACCAATTTGTTTATAGTAACCTATTTTCTAAGAAAATAGAGGCTTTCTCTAGTTCTCTTTTTTTCTGAGCCCACAACAGAATTGTTCTTCAATCTTTGGGTGTCAGTGTGGGCTTTTTCTAGACTACTGCTCTAAATTATTTTAGTCTCTACCCAATTACTCAATTTTAAAGCTACTTTTTTATTTTTTAAGTATTCAATATATCAGCACCTCCACTTCTCAGTACCAATTCTGTGTTAGTCTATTTGGGCTGCAACAAACTACCTCAGACTTGATAGCCTTCTAAATAACAATTTTTTGCAATTCTAGAGACTACAGAGCCCAAAATTAAGGTGCTGCTGGACTTGGTGTCTAGTAAGGGCCTACCTTCCCATTCCCTTCTGGTTCACCCTCATGGCCTAATCACATACCAGAGGCCCTACTTCCTAATATCTGGTATGCTGAAGATGAGGATTTCAACATATGAATTGGGAGGGGAATAAACACATTTAGTCTATATCTTTTCCTCCCTGAAATATTACAGAAATTTTGCTGTCTACATATATCAGATTATTTGTCATTGCCCGCTATATTAGCCAGCTTTCCTATTACTGAGATATAATACTCCATATCTTAGCAGGGGAGAGGTTTAATTAATCTTATAGTTTCAGGGGATTTAGTCCATGGCTGGCTGGCTCCAAGGCAGGAACATCATAGCTAACGCGTATGATAGCGCAAAGCTGCTTAGTTTGTGGCAACTGCATAAAAGACAAACAGGAAAATAGAGCCAGAGTAGAAAGTCTGAGGCACTGGAGAGAGTACCCAAGTTACTCAAAGTACTCTGTTTCCTTGTCTCTCCCTGACACATCTAGAAATGTGTCCCACCAAACATGTGGGCCTCACAAGTCAGGTTGACACAACCAAGATAAATCACCACACTCACAATATGTGCCTTCTTGATTGTTAACCATCCACCTAGAATGTTCTCTGTCTGCCTTCTCTCCAGCTCTCCCCACTCTCTTCTCACCATATCCTCCTATAGCAGTGCTATCCATTTCCTATTGCTTAATTCAAAACATACTTTCTCTTACAAACTTCTCCAGATTTTTCTAGTTATGTCATCTTCCCATTCTTTATAATCTTCTTAGCTCTATAACTCTATTTTACCCACAATTCTTTGCTTCCCCAGACCAGCGCTTCTTAGGGTTTGTAAAAGAATCACCAGGTGTTCTTGGTAGCTAGCAATTCAGGTGTCAGTGTATTAAGTTAGCTCTCTGGAAACAAATTCTAGAGATGAGTGCTAAAAATCTGCATTTTCACAAATTTTCAAGTTCATTCTTAAGCTTACTAAATCTCCAGTATATTTTCTCTGGACCCAGACACACTGCAAAAGAATTACACTTCACCCTTCTGTGAGTTATTTCTCTTTCTCAATTCTGTTGCTTAGAATATAGCAAATATTCAATAGCAGTGTTAAACATTAATGTGGTGACAAAGAAATCTTGGAACAAAAGACATGGCTGCAAATCTAAAGAATTCATTTTCAGTGGGTTTTTACCTTACAAACAAAGGCAAGCACTTTTTAGTCTTAAAGATAACAAACTCCTTTCTCTCCACACTTGTTACCCACTACTGAGCTTTCAGAACTATGTAATCAAATGCGCAAATTTTCATTAACACCTACTACACAGTAAGAAAGAACGTTGTGCAGCAGTTTCTAATCAGAATGAGAATAATATTCTTGCCTTTCATCCTTGCAGTTTTTAATATCTATACACTATATTTAATCATCTGGGCCCCTTAATTCACTGACATTTAAATGATCTCAAATTAGATTTCCTGGAGCACTGCTCCAAATAAGTAACTTTTAAAGATAGCGCAGGGTCTTATTAGTTGCAAATCATGCTACTCGTACCATGTGCAGCTTCTATGCCTTCCTGAAAAATGATCTGATTTAAAGAATTTCCTTTCAATTTTGTCAGTAGGTGTAACTATGTAACCATTAGAGATTTTACATTTTAGCCAAAATATCATCAGGAAAGCATGACCTAACAAATTGGTGGCTTCTTTTTCATCTTCAGTGCAGAATAGCTTCAAACATTCCAAGAATGTATAATGATATTCTTTTTTTATATTTCTAATGTATTACTTTTACCCTTGCCATTACATTTAGCCCTTGAACATCCTTGTGAGTCTAATAGAGCTCTTACTTTTCAATTGTATAGACGAAAATGAGGCATTGCACACAAGCCCAAAATACAATGAGGTTCTTTACATTTTGGACCCTCACAATTACAATATGTAAAGTCTAACAACCCACCTGTCTTCACCAACTCAAGACACCACTGATCACATACTGACTACCAAAACACAATCCAATCTCATGCGGTGCCTTTGAGAGCCACTGAGATTGTACAGGGCAGATGGCATCTAGTCCACATATACACAAAGCAAGGCCAGCCTAGGCTCCCTGTTGGAAAAGGAAAGCAGATTATAAGGCTCCTTTTAAGCAGTCACTAGGCTTACAGCTTTACCCCTATTTCTACAAAGGCAGCACACATGAGCCCTATCCAGGAATAGAAGCATGATTCCCAAGGGAATGATACCCAACTGCTTAAAAATCCACTGGAGACTATGTGATGACTCAAAACTCACGAGATTTTACCTAATTGACAGCTCACTGGGATTCAATGCATCAGTTATTCAAAAGCACCATGCTAAGCACAATGACTAGTACCAGATGGTTAGTACTGAGCTGAGTAGGGAGGCTTCAAAACTGCCTGGAGAACTTGTTGTGTGTCTCCTGAAAGTTATATAACATAGAATCCAGTCCTTGATGACATACAGAAATCAAGATGAAATACAAGCTAATGCAGATGACTGATGACGCTCCTGGTGTGGGCAGAGTTTGATGGTTAAAATATTATCACAGGCAACAATAAACACTGAAGAAGGTTGGTGACATGAGTTCTGTAAGGCTCAACCTCAGAGATGGAACTTTCATAGCAGAGACATCTCAAAAGAAAGTGTGTGTCAGTTATACTATCAGGATCCAGAAAACAGGAATGGGAGAAGTCAAAGGGCATCAGATGAGAAGATCTATAGCCTACGATGGAGATGGTTCCATGGTATTTCTTCATGTTGGGGTGTCTCCAGAGAATGCTTTATAACACTTTAGAAGAGGAAGAGTTGGTACTGGGGCCCACATCTCACCCAGAGAATGCCAGTGTAAGAATGAGGCTGCCCCAGTCCTATAAAGTCTTGCCTATTGGCTTTATCTATAGGACTTGAGTGAAGCCCAAAGTATCATAAGGGGAAGAAGAGGATGAAGCTAGGACATTACAGTAATGGAGAAAAGACCCACTCTGCCCCTTTGCTGGACACCTTGGTGTGCTGCCCTGTTTTCCATTTGGGACTAAGGACTTTATTCCCAATCCTCTAACTGGTGCCAGCTAATACTCTCCAGTTCTAATCCATTATTAATCAGATTTCTATTGCCATCACCAAATTCCTGAACTAATGAATTTATAAAGAGAGTAGGTTTGTTTGGGCTCAGAGTTCTGAAGGATTCAGCACAGAAGTGATTGTTTTGAACTGCTGATGAGACAGCATAACATGGCATGGCACAAAACTATTAATACCACAAGGCAGAGAGCAAAAGAAGAGAAAGAGCCTGAGGTCTCATAATCCCCTTCAGGGAAAGTTTCTCAGTAACCAAAAAGCTTCCCACTTAGCTCACCTCCTGAAGGTTCCACTTTCTCCCGATACCTCTACTCTGGGGGCCAAATCTTTAACACATAGACTTTGGGTGATATGTACATTCCAAACTGTAAAGAATCTCCATGTGGATATTCCCTCGGGTGAAAAAATGCCCCCTTGCCTAAGGTCATATTTCCTGTCAAGAAGGATGATCTTCATCTGATGACTGATAACTGCCTGGTAGAAAAGGCTGGCCCCTTTGCTCAACTCAGGACAATTCCAAAGGGCTAGCTCAGCTTCAGAGCTCCCGTAGGATTGGCCAAGATGTAAGGTAAGATGTATTGGCACTCAGTTACCTCTTCCCAGTGCTACCTCTTTCCTTTTCTTCCCATCCACAGGTGTCAAGCCCAAGAACCCTCGCCAATAAACCACCTGCTTGCAAATCCCCATCTCAAGATCTACTTCTAGGGAGCAGAGTCTGCAACTGATCTGCTTTTTCTATTGGATGCTACAAAGACTAGATTAGGCCAGGGCTGAAAGGGAGGTGGATAGTTTTATATGAAGAGACCCAACATCTGGTTTTTTGCTGACTGAGTTTTTGTTTGTTTTTGTTTTGTTTTGTACCAGGTACTGGACTCAAGACCTTACATTTGCCAGGCAGGTGCTGTGCTGCTGAGCTATAGTCTTGATGAGCTATAGTCTTGATGCCCTGACCAGGATTTTAAACTTTAGATCATTTAAAATTCAGAGATCGTTCATTTAAAAGTATAAGTGATTGCTGAGTGGCACAGGCATGTGATCCCAAAATTTGAAAGGCTGAGGCAGAAGGATCATGAGTTTCAAGTCAGCCTGACCTACATAGTGAGTTCAAGGCCAGTTTAAAATACAGAGAGAGACAAAGCCAGAGACAAAGCCAGAGACACAGAGGAAAGGAAAGGAGAGGAGAGGAGAGAGGGGAGGGGAGGAGAGGGGAGGGGAGGGGAGGAGCAAAAGGGAAATGAAAAAGGGTAAAGAAAAGGAAAAAACAGAGCAACTAAAAGTACAAGTGACTGAGAAAGCTAAGGAATCTGTTTGAGATTCTGTCCATGAGCAGGAAAGGAAATCTTATGGAAAGAGCTTGAAAATCACTATTGTGAGAAATTAAAATGTTTTCATGACTTCACCCCACTGAGTCCAGTTTGGTCAATAAACTAGTCACATAGGTCACACCACAATCTTCATGATGTCTGAAGTCACACCACAATTTTCACACAGTTCATGCCACAATTTGCACGGTGTGTGAGGCTCATTCTTCTCTGACAATCAATTTCAGAGATGCCTGCCTTTGCTTGCACTTCCTCTCGGTCGGAAGGCATGCAGTGATTTCAATGAGGCTCCAAACTCCAAATGTGTATCACTCCTCTGGATGAGCCTTCAGAAGGGCTTATTCCTTGGTTCATTTTTTTCTCCTCAGTAGAGGCAATGCTTCACTCTTTGAGCTCATTTTTCACTTCTGAGCTATTTAAAAGTGACTGGACCAAATCCCCTGAATCAGGTAATCATTCTCAGCCCAATATGCCCCCAAAGTAAATAACAGTGTTCTTAGTTCGATGTGCATTTTAACGTAAAGCTACAGCAAATGTGTCCTCATTTGGCTGGACAACTATCTATGAAACAGGAATAATTCAGAATATGTTTTGAACAATGACAAGATCCTTCAGAAGAGATGAATGTTCTCACTGGAATATCTAAATTGGGAATGTATGTTTTCCAAGCATCATCTCTCTTAAATTGTACATTGTATTAGTACCCTATAGATAACTCAGGAAAGTTATGAGCATGAGAGGTGATCCTCTGGTGCTGTGCATGCCAGAAGGAAAATATTATCGAAAGTGTAATAGGGAAAGCATCTCAAACTAAGTTCTACCTCTGTTGGTTATCAAATTCCCATGAATAGTCCCTTTGGAACTTATTATAATTATTCTGCTAAGGCACATAAAATATTGTCCTATCCTCACCCTTAGCATAAATATTTGTATTACAAAATAAATAAAAACTTCCCATAAAACATGGAAGTTATGCACTTCAGAAACCCATAAAATGAAATTTGGGCAGGAAATCATTTTCCAAGCACTAATAAGAGCTCAAGCCCCAACAAGCCAACATCCTGGGACTTTTTGAGCCAAAAGGAGTTTGGAAAGTTGGATGATTATACAACTAGTTGCTTTCACTCTTCTCCTCCATCAAAGACCTAGAAGATCTAGACATAATCCATCTTACTATTGCCCTCAAATATCAGCCTAATACACAGAGAAGTTAAGAAGAAATGTGCATGGTCTGGGGATGTGGTTCAGCGGTAGAATGTTTAACCTAGTATGCACAAGGCCCTGGGTTGAATCCCCAGGACCACAAAAAGAAAAGAAGAAAGACAAGATGTGCAGTCATATATCTGACCCTTAAGTACATGCAATTTACCATGGCACAGAACCTGTAGCTAAAGTTAAGGGCATGTATCTGCTAGAAAACAAGAACAAGACAAATTTTTAACACCCCAGTGGTATTAGCTTTCTCATTGCTGAGACACAATAGCCAACACCTGCAACTTAAAGGAGGAAAGATTTAGTCTAGCTCACAGTTTGAGGAGAATTCAGTCCATAGTCAGTCAGTTCCAAAGCAGAAACATCATGGCAGATGGACATGACAGAACAAAGCTATTTAACTCCTGACAGCCAAGGAACAGAGCAGGGAACAGTGCCAGAGAGGAAAGGACTAGAGACCAGATATACTCCAGATCACGCCTCCATGATCCATAAAGACCCAGGTGCATGCTTTACTAATCTATTAGATGTTTCTTAATCCAATGAAGTTGACAAGTCAAGATTAATAGTCATGTCAGCCACAGTATAGAGTTTGGGATTTGACAAATCAGACATTGGAATAAAAACAGTGAATACAATATATTCCTCTCTTGCAAACAGGAAGAAAATAGTGAATACAATATTTTCCTCTCTTGCAAACAGGAAGCTTTTACAGAGCAACTATGTTGGATCCAGCACTAAATTTTAACACTACAAGAAGTAGAGGAATGAATGAGACATAGAATATGCCCTTGAAAAACATAGACTTCCAAGAGGAAGAGAGACACATAAATAATTGCAAAGTCTAATGGCCTCATAATAGCAGTTATCACAAATATTTCATTAAAGAATTATAAGGGCAATATTGTAGATATGCCATTGACATCACCAGCTCATAACCATGACTAATTCTATCTTGTGTCCACCCATTTCTGTCTTAGCATATCCCTAGCTGAATCATGCCTGTACACTGAAGGTGTTGAGATTCATCATTTGATTTTTTTTCAAGGAAAATATAATATTATTTTTATATCTCCATGATGTATGCAAAGCTTCTTGTGAGACCCTAAAGATGACCTTATATTAGCTGGATGTGAAAACATTTTAAACAGAGTAAACAAACAGCTTGTGATAAAGACATTGCAGGAGGCTGTTATTTGTTTCTAACAAAAATGTGACACTGTTATGCCAACCTGCCTAATCTCCCAGGGATTCTAAAAAGCAGCTAAGGTGTCAGGCTATGCCATTACCTCTTCCTATTTCTGTCTCAAAGAAATGAATTCAGTATTTCAATTATATTCTTCCCTGTGGGGCAGGATAGCTAATGTATTACATACTTTTAAAAGGGAATTAAAATTAAAATGCTACTACCTTCATAATTTCGTCTATTTTTCATCAATAACAAAAAAAATAAAATTTAAGGAATGTAAGGCAAATAAAGACCTCAACCTCCCTCAATTGTGATTATTAAAGTTTTGAGCAAGATATCCTTTTGGAAGGATAAATAATTTTTTATTGTGTGATTCTGAAAGGAAATCACAATCTTAAAAACCTTATTTATTGATGTTTCTACAAGGTAATTCTTTTTTTTTAAAGAGGGCAAAACTAAACATGACAAAACAGAGCAAAGCCAATTAGAAGAAAACAATGTAAATGACACAGATTTCAAAGCAAGGCAACAGGAGAGCTTCACTGGCTACTGTAATGTCTCTTATTTTCTTCTAAGTAGTTGTCCATATCTTCACACACAATGAATTAATACAAAACAAGATAGTATTAAACCGATGAGAACAGAGTGATGAAGGCATTTTAGTCATTTCACCAGAAAGAGCTGAAGGGAACGGAATATCCTGAGAGATCCTGCTGTTAGCTGCGCTTAAACCAGAATGGACAATTTTAACACAAATTCTCTAGGGTGTAAGTGATGGGCACTCCTTGAAAACTCGACTAAGTAGGTTTTTATGTGACATGTAATGGTTGTAAAAAATATGTGAGCCTTATTTCCAAGCCTCAGGATGCATAGAGACTCACAGAAGGAATATTCTCCCATCTTCCCACACAGTTCTACATCCCAGCCTGGGGAAGATGCTAACAGTGCCAACCTATAAGTTTCCCAGGCAACACAGCTGTTCAACATCTTCCATTGTAGTTGGGAAAGCTACTTCAAAGCTTATTCTAACCAGTATCTTTTCTTTGGGGTGGGGAAGGCGTGTTGAGGATTGAACCCATAGTCTCACGCATGCTAGATAAGGATTCTACTACTGAGCTACATCCTCAACACTAATCAGCATCATCTTTAAGCAGTCTGCATCCTATCAAAATGTACAGAAGACTGGATTAAACAAGCAACACAGGGAGTATATTCTCCTTCATGATTTCAAGGAGTCTGTGTTAAATACAGCAGATATTTAGCCCTGCAAAATACATTTATGAAAACGATATTCATAGATCAGAATTAGGCCAATTTCACCCCACCACAGTGTAGGGGTGTTATAACACTAATCCACAGTCTTTCTTGGATCTGCCTTAGCAATCTTTTATTTAGTGTCCTAAGCAGTTTGAATCATCCCAGCTTTGACCTTTATGGCTTGTTGTGCTAGTAATTATCTCATCTCACAACTTGGACCTAAAACATGTTATTATTTTTCCAGATTTGACATCTCACTTTTCTCAAGCATGATTTAGCTATAACCTCTGATTCTGCCACATCAGAAGTTCTAGGTAACTTCATGTCCCACATCACCCAGAGCATCACTTATAGAGCCCCACTAGTGGCAAGAAAAAGCTCGGTGACAAGAAGAATCATGCACGTACACACATAGACAAAATATAGTTATATCACCCATTGGTCCACATTGTGCTAAAGTATGGCTTTGTGTCACAGAGAAGGTTTTTCTAATAAGCAGTGATAGACCATTGTTCAAAGCCAAGCTACGCTGAGCAAAAGTCACCGTGGTTTACTACTCCATTGATTCTCACTTTCTAATGAAAGAAAATTTCAATAATAAGAAAGTAAGCTCTGTTATCTGTGAAATGGCTTGTCTATTGGTAAGTATGAGATGACCAAATTCTGTGCTCACTTTAGCAGCACATTTACTAAAACTGTAGTTGACCAAGCTCAGATCAGCCCTTCTGGGTTCTAGCTGCTCTATGCTCATACAGAGGTTCTGTCCATGGAAAATAGGAGGGAAAATATTCTGGCTTAAATACTGTGATGGCTGAATGGATAAAGCTGCCTACTTTAGAGGTTCTGTATTAGCAAGCCTAGATCACAACATACTTGAGAGCACATCTTCTCATCCAGGCTCCAAAGGGAATAAAGATGATTTTTTAAAATTTATTTTATTGGTACAATTTAGATGTATATAATGATCATATTCATCATAGGGAATTTATACCTCTACCTGATATATTTTAGTGCTTCTGTTCTCCCATTCACTTCTCCTCCTTTCAACTCTATTCTACATGCCATATCTTTGTTTTTTCCAATGTCCTGAAATTGGCATGGAAGAATAGTGTCTCCTTAGGGTCTTAAATAAAAATTATTTCATAAGACTAAGTCTTGGCTTCACTGTTATATGTGTCTATATAATAGCCTAGTTACCAGATTTATTTACTAGTAAAACCTGAGGGAAAAATACTAAGAGACTTCTGAGACAGATTTCTTCACCCTAAAAAGAGACTCAGACAGGGTGTGGTGGTGCATGACTATAATCCCAGCACTTGGGAAGGTGAAGCAGGAGGATCTCTATGAATTCCAAGCCATCCTGAGCTACAAAGTGAGCTCAAGGCTAGTTTTTACTGTATAGTGAGACCCTGTCTCAAACAGAATAAAGATTCAGACCTTGTGAGTTGCCTTGTTAATATAGTATTCTTGAAGACATGAAAGCCAATTTTTAAAGATGAAGGGGTAAGCCTGGGGCTAAAGATGACCAAATGAACAAATGGGAAGAATACAAGTACTTGTTAGTGTTTCTATGAAGCTATTATAACCAGTTGTGTAACCATCTGGCTCCTCGACTATATGCAATACATAGTAATAAGTCTTCTTAAATAATAAATCAGTTTGAATTGAATTTATGTTGCTTGAGTTGAAAACCCTTCAAGGAAAAAGCAATAAACAATTACTGCTTGTGAAGGTTAATCTTAATTGCCAACTGGATTGAACTGAGATATGCCTAGGAGATTAGTAATGATATCTGTGGGTGTCCCTGAGTATAACTCTGTCTTACTTTTCTTGTTGTTGGGACAAAAATATCTGACACCCACATGTGGAGGGAGGAAAGGTTTATTTCAGATCCGAGTTAGTAGAGTTTTCAATTCATAGTTAGCTGGCACTGAGGCAGGGCAGCATAACAGAGGGATATCACAGAGGGAGAAATAGTTCATGGTATGGCAGGTAGAAGGCAGCAAGCAGCAGAAATCTGCCTTCCATCTTTTATTCCATTCAGGCTGCAAGTAGTTAGAGTAGTGCCACCCACATCCAGAGTGGAGCCTCTCTCTTCAGTAAATCCATTAAGCCACACACAGAAACATGCTAATTTCAATCAGGAGACTAACTTAGTACCACCCACCTGTAATCTAACTCTGGTAGCCATAGAAGGCTTCACTGGCAAGGAAGTGAGAATTGACTTGAAACTTCTGTGGTGAAAAGGAGTCCATCCACTTATAAGGATGAAGGTGCTAGAGAGAAAGAACACTGAATTAAAAGACCTCAAGGCGAGAGCAATATTATCTTATTGAACAGAGAAAGCTAGACTGCCTGTAGCAGAGCAAATATGAGGGAGAATAGGTGATATGGTTGGCAATGTAGGCAGAGGCCTGACTATGGAAATTCTTACAGGCCATACAAAGAACAATGGATGCTTCTCTCATTGATAATGGGACATGTTTCCCAAAATCTAAGCAGAAGAGTGACAGGCATTTAAAATGTTTTAAAATACTGTGCACAAAAAAAAAGTTTAAGGGGCTATAGATTTAGTTTAGTGGTATAAGTGCCTGCCTGGCAAGCATAAGGTCATGAGTTTGATCCCTGGTATCAAAAAAATGTTTAAAAAAATTGTGCTGGCTAATTTTATATGTAACATTGACTGGGCAAAGGGATGTCTAGATAACTGGTAAAACATTGTTCTGAATATCTCTGTGAGGGTCTTTCCAAAAAAGATAATATTTGTATTTTCAGTCTGAGTAAAGAAAGTCAGACAGTCATTAACCAATCCACTAAATTCCAGAAAAGAACAGAAAGGTGAAGAAAGGATGAATTTCTTCTCTTTTTTTGAAGTTGGAGAGTCATCTTCTTTTGCACTAGAACAGTTCTGGTGAACCTTTTAGAGACTGATTGCCAAACTGTAATCCCAAACCGACTTATTTATTGCAAAGTGCTAACAATGCAGTTAAACCTGAATACTGAGGTTTTACCATAGAACAAACAATGCATATGTCAAGATATTTTGTCTCAAAAGAAAAACACAACACACATGCCATAGGTTCACCATCACTCCCCTAGAACTTCAAAGCTCTCAGTCCTCGGATGTGAGGACTTAGTCTCAAAGTAACTATCAGCTCATCAACTTGCTCTGTTCTAGTGAAATTCTGAGCAGAAATGAATTACACCTCTGGCTTTTCTCATTCTCCAGATTCAGATAGAAAATCGTGGGACTTTTTAGCTTGCATAAGCACAAAAGCCAATTCCTATAATAAATAATAAATAATAAGTCTCCTAAGATACACATAAACACACACACACACACACACACACGTGACTTGTTCTGCTTATCTAGAGAACTTTGACAAATGCTGCATTATTCATAGGTTTAGTCAGGACTATCAGGAAAAGTTCCAAATAAACTTCAAGATTACTTCCTCTTTGAAGTCAATCTCATGTATCCTGCCCTCAACAACCACTCACTTTGCTGAACCTCTCTATCACTTGATACTTGGTACTTGCATCACTTTTTGGCTCCCTGACATTTCTATGTCTCACTCCATATACTGTTATGGTTTGTGTCTAGATGTCTCCCCCAAAGCCTCATGGGTTCATAGAGTTTTTTGGAGGTGGCTGAAGCTAGAGTGTGTGATTCATTCATGATGCATTGCTGGGATTAAAGTGCTAGGGTTAAGGGTGGGTGATGACTGGATCAGCATACTAATTGGAATGGCACCACCATAATCCCAGCAGCAATGGATAGAGTATAAAATGTACAGAAAGACACTGTTCAGGTTTGATCATTGATTTTGATGTCTTCTGCTGCCATGAACTGGTGCCCTTTACCATGTGGCACCCTGCCTTGGAACCTCTACAAACTGAGCTGAGTAAACCTTTCCTCCCTTAATTTTGAGCATCAGGTATTTTGTCTCAGCAATGAAAGAAATGTAAGTAAGATATATCCATATCTTCTCTCTCCAAAAATGGCACCTTCCTAACATTTAGTGTCCCTGTGGCACATCCCATTGTACGCCTGCTTATGTTTTCAGGTTAGTATATATTTGTTTGATGATTCTACCAATGGGCACAAACTAATAAGTATATAAAATATTTGTTAATTATAAGACTAATTCCCTAACTTGTTTATGAGTTGTTTTATTGACAAATAATAACTTCATTTTGCTGTATCTAAAAATCATCAAATAACAACAAAATTAAAATATA
Source organism: Hydrochoerus hydrochaeris (assembly GCA_004027455.1). Lineage (NCBI taxonomy): Eukaryota > Metazoa > Chordata > Mammalia > Rodentia > Hydrochaeridae > Hydrochoerus > Hydrochoerus hydrochaeris. The sequence continues at coordinate 103,435 of PVLA01000593.1, forward strand.
TGAAATTTCCTATACAAATTAATATAATGGGAGCCAAACAACAGAATGTGGATTTGGTAAATAAGAACTGCAGTTTTTTTTTTAAAGATGACTGAAGAAATTGTCATGGAAATTGTTATAATTTGAGACTTACTGATTAGACCAATATTTTATTTTTGAACATGTTACTTCTCCCAGAATCTAAAACTTACAGCTTCAAGGGATTAGAATTTCCTGCAAATAATGATACAGTTGATCATTATAATAATTAGGGGGGAAAGATCTACACTGAACTGCATTTCACTGCCATTAAAATTAAACCTTAATCTTAAAACAGGTTCTGTTGGTGTTAAATTGTGAGAAAATGACGTCAAATAACAAGGTACATCAGTATCTCCTCCACTGTTCTGTGTTATCTTCAAGTTGCCCATGAATAAATGGAAGAATAAACTAAAATCAGAGAAAAGCATAACTCCTCCATCTTCTTCACATGCCAATGTAGGACATGAGGAAAATGAACTCAAACCTGAACCCTTACAAGAAATAATCTCAAAGCTTTACAATCTTTTATAGCAAAGATAGAGGTCCCCAAGAAATGCATGACTCAGCAGCAGGCCTTTTTCTTACTGCTGAGAAGTCTAAATTGAAATGATATGACAGCTGAGAATGAATAAAACCACGCTGTTGGCGAAAATGTCCACCAAAACACATGAGGTGTACCTGACAAATTAACATGTAAGAAAATAGCTGGCAAGCCACAACCCTCTCAAGACAACTTTGAAAATGGACTGCTCTTAAAATGTCCTTCCTGTGAACCATGAGAACTCCAGAAGTTAGCTGTGCATGATAAATATGCACTGTGGAAACCTCGCAGTCCTCACAACACTTCATTAGGTATGCAGTGTACTGATTGTAGCTTATGAATATCAAGTTTAATTGTTCTCTTAGTAAGTTAATAATATAGGATACTGTTCAACAACAAGGACTCTAGAAGCAGAAGGCCTAGGACTGAATCAGAACTCTGCCACTTGCTAGCAGTACATCCTTAAGCAAATTACCTAACTACTCTGAACTTCAGCTTTCTGTCTATAAAATGGGGCAACAAAAATATCATCTTGGATAGAGTATAGCTCAAGAGTAGAGTGCTTACTTAACATGACTAGGTCCTGATTTTGAGCCTTACTCCTGATATATATATATATATATATATATATATATATATATATTTCCACAGGTTATTGTGAAGACTCGTGGTCCAACTGGTATTCATAATTGACTTAGACCAATGCCAGGCATGCAATTCTCTGTATAAGTGTTAAATGAGAAAAATAGATTTCCCTAGTTGGTATAAAATGGTTGTCTCTAGAATTGTGTTGCCTTTTGCCTTCATAAAATGAAGATTTGATTGATTTGTAATCCATCAGGTAAATATTCATTGCTCAGAAGTGGACAAGGGACAATATGTAAGAAATCTTTAAGGATCTTCTGACTAATCTACACATTACAAATGTGGAAACTGAGGATCAAGGCAGGAAAAAGATTTACCTAATTTCACAGTTGTTAAATGGTAGCAGAGTTAGTAATAAAAGCCAAGTCACTGCTCTTTCTACCAGCTGTCCCCATTTCAAATACATCTTTTGAAGAATTAATGTATTCTTGAGGATAAAATCGTAAAGATGGCCACTAGTAATCAAATTAAATTGTGTATTTAGTGCACTAGAATCACATGTAATCTGTGCGACAGTTTCTCAGTATCACTGATATTACTTAAGAAACCTTTTTTCAGTATTACAATTGCTGTTTCCCTCTTTTTGACTAAGTCACAAAATTAGTAGTCCTCTGTCACACATTCAAAAACCTTGTCTTCCTAGTCATAAACTAAACCTGTTGGAAAAAACTCTAAGGCTATTTTATTGCTTACATTAACACTTTAAAATCTCTCTCTAGTAACTCAGACAATAATTCATTGCAATTTTGTTTTCCCATATCAGAATATATGAAACATTTTAGCTGTATTATACTCTAAGTATTAAATTATTAGGAAGGTATACAGGACCACACTCAGGGACCTCCAAGCAGCTAGCTGGGGTTTGAATTCAGTCCCAGGAGCCAAATAGGCACGAGTTGAATCCCAGCAAATGGAGGGCTTTGCAATGTAGCTCCAAGGCAAGTAAGACCATGCCCGGAATTCAAAATAACCAGAGGCGTATGGAGGTCCCCCCAGGCATAAATGGGCTGCACCCAGCGACCTCTAAGCAGGTAGCAGGGGTCTGAATTCTGTCCCTGGAGCCAAAGGTGTACTAGTTGAATCCCAGATCACCAGAAAGCTTTGCAAGATCTGTCTAAGGCAGTAATACCACGCCCAGCATAACAAATCACCCGAGGACACATGGGAGGTCCTAGCAGGCCTGACAGAGCCACTCCCATCAACCTGCAAGTGGCTAGCAGGGGCATTAATTCAGTTCCAGGAGCCAAAATTGGGCCAGGTGATTCCCAGTTCATGAGGGAAGCTTTGGAACATTGCTCGCAACCCGGAAATATAGGAAAATGACAAAATGAATGAGCAAAACTCAACCTCAAATTTCCAACCCAATCCAAGCAAGCCTATGAGACATGGTCACAGAATAAAATGTAAGCTATAGACCTGAAATTCCTAAAATGATAACAGCTGAAGTAAAGAAACAACTCTGGGAAGCTATAAAAGAACTCAGATCAGAAATTATTTCCCAGGTAAAATAAGAAATGATAAGTGTAATGAAAGAAATGCTGAACACATCTAAAGAAGACATATTTAAAAAAATTAGAGTAACACTGCAAAAAGATGGAACCCCTTAATGAACAATATAAGAAACAAACCGGATGCATGAAGCAGATTCAAAGAAATATACAGGAAATCAAAAATTCCACTGAAAGTTGGCAAAACCACCTCAACAAAAGTGAAGATAGAATTTCAGACCTTGAAGACAAGATTGCAGCTAGGTAACAGGAAAGGAAAGATCTTTTTAAAATAACAAGATATCAGGAAATAACAACTCAACAGCTGCAGGATGATGCAAAGAAAAGATTCCCATTTATGAATATTAATATTTAGGGAAATTAATATTAGTTATTCAGAAATGACATATGCTATTGAAACAAAAAGAAAATGTAACCGTGGAGCACTTCTGGATTACAGACATTCTCCAGTATTTATAAACATAATTTTTCATAGTTTTTTTTCTTAAATTTTTATTAAGCTATTACACCAAAAAATTGACTGTAAAATCATTTCCATGGTCTTCTAAAGATAGTTACATTCACTAATTTAATTTAGGAAACCCAAGAAACTATTTAGGCAAATTGAGAAAAATTAGCCTCCTAATACAGAACTGCACAGCAATGAGAAAGGCATGATTCTTTTTAGTGAATTCCTAGCAGCTGACTGCCACAATATATATTTTTAAACTTTCAAGAGTAGGTAATGTAATTATGTAATGATCATTCAAACTGTTTCTATGATTTGGATTCAGCAACTAGCCTGACACAAGGCTTCCTTTGAAAGACACCTCGGCCTTGTATAAACCTTCCTTAAAATGATACACAGTGCTCGGTAAACCGAGACAAAGCTCCCCAGCCATGTCATGAGGGCATATTGCCTCATAGCCTTATCAGCTAAACTTGAAATTTACTGCTGCTTCTCTGGCTCCCTCTCTCACTTGCTCAGATGAGCTGACACATTTGCCCACTTAACAGATTTTATCTAGATAACAGAGACTGCTGCATATCAGTCTCCTTAGGGGGCAGCTGCACACTATGAAACTATTTAGCTACATTTTGGACCTAGCTCCTCAGCAATAGGCTACCCACCACTCATAGAGCCTGTCAGCTGCCCTTGTTTACTTGGATGCCCTCCAGACTAGCAAAATGGGAAACTGGGAAACTGACACTATATTAATCTTGCTTTTGTTGTCTGTATGAGTAATACTTGTCTGAATCTATCTGGGCTACTTGTGATTTTGGTTTACCACCCGTCTATCAGGGTGCTTGATATAGTAGAAAAGACGGCAAATTCCAAAGCCAGACAACCTGATTTTACATCCCAACTGTTGTGGTTCAACTGTGTGGCCCTTCTAAAACTCATGTTGGAAGTTATTTTTTGTTGTAGCAATATCAAGAGGTGGGAGGTTTCAGAAGTGATTAGTCTATGAGGGCCCTACCATGACGGGTGGAATGCATGCTGTTATAAAAGGCTGAGTTCAAACTCCTTTCTTACTTTCTTGACCTTCCTCTTTCTACCTTAGAATGCAGCAAGAAAGCCTTTGCCAGATGTCAGCACCTTGCTCTTGGTCTTCTCAACCTCCAGAATTGTAGGCTAATAAGTTTCTATTCACTATAAATTACCTTTTTTATTGTCAGACATTTTATTGCACTTGCTTATAAGCTCTGTGGTCTTGGGCAAGATATATATATTATCTTTCTGTTTGTTCACTTCCTCATATCATCAGTTATTGTATAAGCCTCTGTGCACAGTGAAAAAGTAAGCTTACTGTATCAAATAATCAGTCTAGTTAATGTCATAAAATTAGCTGTATTACTATTTTATCAACCATCACATATTATCAATGTCACATATTATAGACAACAACAATTTTTTTTTTGAGACAGGGACTCACTGTGTAGTTAGGCTGGCCTTGAACTCATTATGTAGCCCAGGCTGGCCTCTAAATCTTAGTAATTCAAATCTTAGTAAGTCTCCTGCCTCAACCTCCTGAGTGCTGGGATTAAAGCTGTGCACCACCATAACCGGTTCTACAATTACCTGTAAGACATAGAATCCTTCCCCATGAAACTACAGATGGAAATACTGGACTGAAAGAGAGAGAGAGAGAGAGAGAGAGAGAGCGAGAAAGAGAGAAAGAGAGACTAACTTGGGGCCAGAGCTGATTACAAATTATACACCTTCTCTATTTAATCTTTAATATGTACAACAAAACAATAATTGTTATCCCTAATTCAGAAAACTTGAACCAACAAGAAATAAAACCAATGATTTTCATTAATTGTGACTGACAATTCTGAAAATATACCAGCCCTCCCTTATTTAAATGAAAATCACCACTCTCAGACACCAACATTAAAATTATAACCTACTAAAATACACAGCACAATACATCAGTCATATGGTTTTTGTTTTATCTTATGAAATCCAATTTCAATAAAATGTTTATTTTTTATCCTTCAAAAATATCATAGACATTAAATTTCAAGGATGTAGGAAAAGTTTTCATAATCATACATAGTCAATAGACAATTAGCATTAAAACATTGACAAATTTTCTCCCATTTTATTTATGGATTTTATCACTGTTGAGTTAATGCTATGCAATTTGCTTTTTTGAAAGAAGATTTTTACTTTCTATTCAAAATGTATAATGGGAAAATAAAAATTATCCATAACTCTACTCTTAGGTAACCCCAGATGACTTCAAAAGTCACACATGTGGTTAGAATATTTAGAAAGCATATGTCATCAGTGCGCATATATCAGAATACATATTGTACATCCTATTTAATATGCCAAACTACTTTCAACAATTTTTCAATCATTCCAAATTATAAACAATAGAGTTTTGAATATTTTCATGAATGCATATCAATATCACATGAAATGCATTTTCACCAAATTCATAAATTTTGATTAGAATAATCTAACTCTAAATATACACTATATAAAATACCAGAGATTTACCTTACTAGTCTAACAAGGAAAAAAAAGAACCACAAAAATACATTCCAAAGCTCAGCACTAAATCTGTATGACTGTTAATCAGGAAACTCATGCCATAGGCTTTAAAATCCCTGGGAGACAAAAAGCAAACTGCTTAAACAGAAGTCCCCTTTTGAAACTCATAAGAACAGATATGACAAGTGAAAATACTGCAAATTACAAGTATTGACTTTCTGTTGAATTTTTCTTCTTGGTGCTGAGTGATCTAAATCAAATAATATAAAAGGTACTATTTTCATTTTGGTCACTGGTGATTAACTCGAGCAACTCAGAAATGAACCGAAAACTACAGAATCGCTCTCGCAGGCTGCTCAGCATTATTCCCGTAGTTCAGCAGGTATGCAGCTGCATGGGAGGTAGGAAGGCCAATGACTGCAATACTACTCGAGCCAGCCAGTGACCAGGTGACATCGAGAAATATTGGTAATTAAAATAACAAGTGAGGCTGCCACTCACTCCGACACATCACTGCACAGATTCGGAAAGCATGTCATTTTGTGAGAATTACAAAACCCTACAGGGGAAAAGCGGGTAGAAATAGCTGCCGCTCAGTGCCTAACCTGACGGCTGTTATGCTCAGTAATAGGTGAGACAGCATTCTTGCCACAGGACATGGAGCCCAACACTGAGGTATTTGCCAGGGTGGTGACGCCAGTCCTACACATTGCCCGAAATGTGAACCAGAGAGAGACAGAGAGGGATGTGACACAAGCAGGAGCCACAAGTATTGGAGCTAGCAGAGAGTGGTACCCAGAGCAGCACCTTTGGACTGCTGTTTCTGCAGGCCCAGGTGCCACAGGAGCTACAAACAGGAGAAGGACTGAGTGAGCTGCACCATGGACAGGAGCTGGGAGCACCATGGCATGGGCAATTCCAGCTGGGGCTGTTGTGTCCCTGACCCTGAGTGCCACTGGAACCAGGAGCTACAGAAAGACTGAAGGAGCTGCAGGGCAAACAAGAGCTGGAAGCATTGGGAGTGGAAAGAGGTAGCCTGGGTAGCGCTAGCTACGGCAGCCTGGGAGCCCTAGGCTGAGTCTCGCTGAAGGTAGTAGCACAAATGCCCTACTATTGCCTCTAGAACACTAAGACCCCTGAACATGACTGAAGGGCCGCTAAAGTGGCACTGAAAAGCCACTCTGGGATACTCATCATAACCAACGGACAAACTAATCGTCTCCATTATAAATATTCCCACCATACGGTATATGGTTTTGTTAGTTTCTTTTACTTTCCTTGTTTCTTTGATTAGGTTTGGTCTTTTTATGTTTGGGGAAGTAGGTGTGTGTATTAGTTTCTGCTTTTGTTTTTATGTTGTTCTATGATTTGTTACATTTTCCCACATCAATGTTTGCTTTACAAGTCCACCTTTATTTCACTGTTAGTTCAATAATTGGCGTAAGTCATTCTATCTCTTCTCTTCGCATTTAGATTGCACTGGACTCTTGGCCTATAAACTCAAGTTGTTGTAACTCAGCTTGGTTGTAAGAGAAGACTACTTTTTGCAAAAGAAAGAACTGAAGTACCATACTATGTTCCAAAGCTCCCCATGCAGCATTTAACTTTTTCATATTAAAAGGGTTGTATAATGTGCATAATTTACCAGAAACGCCAAATAATTTTCCCACTCTAAAAAGTTATAAAATGTGTGTAGCTTATCAGAAACCACAATTTTGTGCTGTGCTCACCATTCAAGTTGACTTGTCTTTGAGGAAGGGAGGATGAAATGGAAGGTGGTTACTGCTTGGAAGGAGAGTCCCCTTCCATGAGAATCTCAAGAACATAGCCTCTGCTGTCCTTCCTCTCATTAGGAGAGTCTGTAGCCCATTAAGGCCTGCTTCCGGTTCACTAGACCTCAACATTTTCAAAATTAAAAACTGATCTGAGTTTGTCTGTCTTTTCTTGAACATTAATAGGATGATAGGACATTGTCATTAAACAAGAGAATGCAACGATTGTTGTTTCTTCTGTCTAGGTGGGTCTTCTCCACAAATGTTTGTAGCTCTGTCCGTTTTTTAGGATTTCCTTTATTTCAGAAGAAGAACACTGCTGCACTGATTGTTGATATTCTCCCTCCTCTTCAGAAAGCTCCTCAGCTGCCATTCTCTGTAGCTCAGCCAGAAGTTGCTGAAGTTCCTCTGGAGACAGGTCCTCTGAGAGTTCCTGCACCAGTTCCTCAGCATTACCACTGTCTCCGTGCAAGCCTGTGGACTCTGCTATATGACAATGTCAATCACAGGGTCAACTGAAGGCTCAGGCTCCTTTACAAGGCCTTCCAAGCCTCTCTCTTGGATAATTTTAGGCCACATTTTCTTCCAGGTAGATCTCAGTGTCCTTAGAGAAACAATAGCCCAGGATTTATCAGTGAAATCCCACATAGGAAAGGATGCCAAAATGTTTCTTCCGGAACTCTTTAACAATTAAATCTGCATCTGAGACCACCTGGAAACACTTTAGGAACAGTTCCTGCCTGGATAGCTTTTTAAAGTTAGCTGGTCCAGAGAAACTCAACTGACAGCCATGGGAATTAGTCGGCTAGTTCTTCTTCCAAATCTCATGGGTGAGCAGGAGTACTGTCCATGATGAAGTGAGCCTTGAGTGACAAAACGTTGTCCTCTAGATATTTACTAATAGGAGATAAAGCCTTCCTGATTCATGGAAGAAAAGGTACTCTTGTTACCCAGGCTTTTGCATTAGATCTCTACATGATGACTTGCCTATTTTTCATGAATTTATGTTTTTTGAAAACTCTAAGGGGCTCAGAATGATAAACTGAGAGAGGCTTTATTTTGAGGTCACCACACACATTGACACATGGAAGTAAGTTTAACCCATCCTTCATAAGCCTGTGGCCTGGCATTTTCTTCTCTTCCTGGGTAATAGATGTTCTCCTGGGAATTTTCTCCCAGAGAAGGCCTGTTTCATCACAGTGGAAAATTTGATAAGAGCAAAAGCCATTTCTCTCTATCATTGTTTCAAAGTAGTGTATGTAATTTTCAGCAGCCCTTTTATCAGCACTGGCTGCTTTACCATGCCTGGTTGCACTATGAATCCCAGTTCTCACTTTAAAATTGTGAAACCACCCTTCACTGTCACAAAATGCTTCACCTTTATCACTCGTTCATGAATTGTTCTTTACAAGATCGGCATTTATAGCCCTAGCTTTTTCACAAATTATAGACTCAGATAGATTAAAACCTGCCAACTGCCTTTCATTTACCTATATATTAGTAATAGCTTTCTATCTCATCTAACAATGTTGATTGACTTACTTATTTGAGTAACACATTTAGCAACACTAGATTACTTATACAGATCTTTTCTTTGTAAAATTGTCAAGACTGTGGATTTCAACATAATGCACATATTAGTGAGATCAGTCATATGAACACCACTCTCCTATTTCCCACAATTTCTTTCTTTTTTATTGTGAGTGCTTTCTTTGCCTTACCTTCCTTTCTTAGCTTCTTTCCTAGCTTCTTGGGTGCCTTTTTGAAAACAGTCATCAGAGTAATTATATAAAGCTCCAAGTGAAATCATGTCCATAAACACCCATCTAGGCTCAGACAGACAGGTATGCTTACACATGCTTTTCTGGTTTTATGACTCTGTGTTTACAACCACACACATGACCAGCATGCAAGGCATAACTCAAGACTTTGACTGTAAGTTAAGCCTAAAATTCCAATCATAACCCATGTCGTTTGTATGTGAGAGCAGTCACAACTCAAGGGTCTGCTACTTTCTTTTCTTACTGTATTTTGTCACACTTTCTTCTATCTTTCTGTTTTTTCTCCCTTTTTTCCTCTATTTTACATATATTACTAGTATTAATCTGAATACAATTAATGTTTCATTTTCTCTAGATTATTGCCTGTCAGTATCATTCTTCTATTTTCTTGGGTTAGTGAAATAGTAGAGATTTTTTAAACATGTTTTCACTTGTATGGTAATTTACATTGTGCTTCTCAATTGATAATGCTACTGTTAGTTTCTCTTCCCTTTCTAAGCAGTGCTAGGTACTGAACCTCACACTCAGAGGGGACTGGGCAGGAACTTTTACACACTCACATCTCAAGATACATCACAAAGAGAAAACCACTTACTCAAAAGACCCACACATGATAGAAGTAGAGGTATCCACTCCACTTGATATGCAAACCTCAACACAAGAATCATGAGAAAATGAACCAATAAAATGTCTGTAAAAATTCATAACCCTCCAAAAGCTTATCCTACAGATAATAAATTGGGTGAAATGCAAGATGTATCATTTGAAAGGTTTATGGAGAAAATGATCAATAAGATCACAAAAAGAGATGTATGAATTAAAGAGAATGTAGTATATAAAATATCAGTAAAAATGGATATCTGGAAATAAAACAGCAGAAACCCTGGAAATGAAAACATTAATTATGCAAATTTAAAAAAACTCAATTGAAAGTCTTGGCAGAAGGGACAGTGAATTAGAAGAAAGAATATTAGGACTTGAAAAGAAGGTACATATATTAGAACATTTAGACAGAAATGAGCAAACAAACAAGAAACAGTAAACAAATTAGTCAAGAGGTTTTGGACAACTCTAAAAAACCAGTTTAAGACTCATTGGCCTCAAAGAGAATAAAAAAATAATAACATCATCACCTACCCATTCACTGAAATTACTACAGTGGGCCAGGGATTTAGCTCAGTGGCATAAGCACCTGCTTGTGAATCAATTCCCAGTACAAAAATAAAATGAAAAGAAAAGAAATTATTGCAGAAAACGTTCTCAAATCTGGAGCATGACATGTATATCCAGGTAAAGGTGACATTTAGAACCTGAAATAGACACTACCACAAAAGAACATCATAGTCAAAACTCTATGACACAACACACTCAAGATGCCTAAAATTCAGAACAAAGAAAGAATATTTAAACTCTTAGAAAGAAACATCATATCCATATTGCGATAAACTCATTAGAGTAACAGAATACTTCTCAGTAGGATCCTTAAAGGCAGGAAGACTTAAAAGGATGTATTCAAGCCCTGAAAGAAAATAACTGTCAAGCAAAATTACTATACCCTGCAAGGATATCCTTCAAAATCAAAGGAATAATAAACATTTCTTTCATTATAAATATTAACTAAAGAAACTCATGACCACAAAGCCATCACTACAGAAAATTCTAAAAGATATCCTAAAAACAAATGAGGAATACAACCACAACCATCAAGTCAAGAGAAAGAATAACCTTCATTAGGAGAGTAGATAAAGAAGAATCAGAACTAAACTAAACATTACAATGAATAACAAAATGATGAGAGTTAGTACAAACTTTTCAATTCTAATAATATAAGTATCCACATCACTACCTGAACTTTAGGATGCCTTAAAATTTCCTCAATCAGATCAATTATTCCACCACCTTTGAATCAGCCTCATACATATTCTTAGCACCTGGAGCAAATGTAGACAGCTTCTTTGTCAGGATGAAACACATATGGCCTCTAGTCAAGTTTCTGTCATAGTCCCCATTGTCATCTGAAAAACCTTAGAAGTATTTTCTCTCCACATTCTTGTCAGCGTTGAGGCCTTCTGAGCTCTGACTAGAATCTCCTGTCAAGCTCAGCAGTCAGCATTCTAGGCTTTCTCTATCTGTTACTTCCCATACAAACTATGAGCCAAAATAAACCTTTCCTCCTTTAAATTGTAGGTGTTGGGTATTGTGTCAAAGTTATGAGCAAGTAACTAAGAAATATATATTTTTAAGTTATAAACATAAAGAGAAAAACATGTAAATTCAGAGAGAATGTATAAAAGTTTGCCTGTATTAGTTGACATTGAATTCTCCATCTGCAATGGAAGATGTTATTACACATTGGTATAATCCTTATGGAAATCTGAGTGGAAATGATTTTGAACCTAAAATACCACTGCAGACAAGTAGATTTTTGGATATTCCAGAAAGCTATCACTTAAGGGCAGACAAAATTTTCAATAATTCATGGGTTCTTTTTGAAAATATTCTCTTTAATGAAAGTGCATCAATTACTTTTCTTCATTTGTATTAGTTTTCTAGGACTTTAACAAAACAACACAACTGTATAGCTCAAACAACTGAAATTCATTTTCTCAAAATTCTGGAAGCTTAGAATGATGAGCCTCATGGGGACAGGCTTGGTATCTTCTGAAGTTTCCCTTTTTGGTTCAGAGATTGCTTCTGTTTGTACTATTTTCTCAATAACCTTTCTCTTTATGTACACACATTTGGTGTCTGTGTATCCTAATCTCTTAAAAACACCAATAATATTATATAATGGCCCGTTAATGTCTCATTTTAGCTTAACTGCATGTTTAAAATATTTATCTCTAAAGACAGGGCTTTAAGACTTCAACAAATGAATTTTGTGATGACGCAATAAATACCATAACAATATTCTTCTTGAATAGTGACATAATTCCTGAGAATGAAAGAAGATAAATTAGGAAAGTTTGATTCTCTCATATCTGTCATGATTCTTTCCTACATGGATGACATCAATGGCAAGACACCAAAGACTTGGGGGACAAAAGGAAGCAGAACTGATACTTGCTATCTGTGACAGTAATTTGAAAGTCCACTTTACTTCCAATAACACTCTATGCTCTTGCATAAACCCATCAGGACCCCATCTTCTATGATTTGGATTTCATTTGAATGTGTTCTCCAAAGACTAGAAGCTTGATTCTCAGTGTAGTGCAGTTGAGCTAGTGAAACTTTGAAGAGGTTGAGCTCGATGTAGATAATTAGGCCATTGAGGTCTCTGCTCTCATGAAAGAACTGACGCTTATCTTATGGAATGGGCAGGGTCTTGCAAAATAAGTTAATTCTCATGAGAATGGTTGTTATAAAAAAGAGTAAGCCTGCTTCTTTTCTAGCCTCTTGTTTCTTACTCTTCTTTGTGAACTCTCCCTTTCATTTGTCCTCTCTGCATGAAGCTACCCATCATGTTGCGATACAGCCAGAAGGCCCACACCGGAACCAGCTTGATGTTGGTGCTATAGCTTCAGACCTCTTAAACTGTGAGCTAGATAAATCTCTTTTTCTGTAATAAAGTACCCAGATTCAGTTCTTTCAATATAGCAACAGAAAATAGACCAATACACTATCTACACTTACTATGGGCATGTGTGCTTGTATGTGTGTGTGTGGAGGAGTACTTTTGTATGTGGTCTGATTCCATCAATTCATAACCCACCTAAAATTCTATAGTTAGTATCAAAAGTTAGACTGGTTGAAAGAACTGTATTACTACAACTATCAGATGTGAGAAGAAATGCTGATAAAATGAAAGATAGAATTGGTGATCTGAGATGTCCTGTGTTGAAACCCAATGGGCAGAGCCATGAGACTGCTAGGTAATTGTGGAATTTTCCTTGAGAATAGAGACTATGTAATAACAGAGTTAATCAACTGTTTCCTTAAATGGAAGCAGTTTAACCCAAAAGATAATTAGAGAGTGTGAGATTTAGAGCTGGCAAAAGAGGAAAATGGAACCAAGAAATCCTTTAATTAAAAAGAAAAAAATAAAAGCTTGCATTTTTAGAAAAAAATAGTGTGAATATGCTCCTTTAACATATTAAAGCATATTTTTTGGTAAAAATTGGTTTTTAGAGACACAGTCTGATAGACAGCTATGGCTTTGGAGAATTGTGATTTATACAAATGCATTCTAAATGAATTTAGTTTTCTTTTTATTTCTAATGAAAAGATTGCAGAAAACAATGTTCTATAGAATACAGATAATTTCTATATGGAAAAATTAAAGCATTAAACAACTACTGGGTCTCATGCATGCTCTGTTTTTTCTATCAGTAAGACAAAAGTGTTGGGCCTTTTCTTTCCTCTTTTTTTTCTTCTTTAGGAATAAGGTGAGTGCGCTGGTCAGTAGCTTACAAGTTGACATGATGGCCACTAACAAACCAGTTTTTCTCAGACTTTAATTCCATGGCTAGAAATCTTAGGGAGGATATTTTCCTGTTCACTTCTGTGTCATGTTAAAGTATCGCCTCAAAGCCTTGATCTGTGGCTACTTAACCAAGCACAAAGATAAGTGGTAGCTGCATAGGAAAAGTGTTGTTTTTCTGTAAATGAATATGCCACCACTTCCTCCTCTCCTCCTCCTCCTCCTCCTTTTCTCCTCTTCCTCTCCTCCTTCTTCTTCTTCCTTTTGTTTCTTCTTTCTTCTTTCCACTTTTGGCAATTGAACCTAGGGTCTTCACACTGAGCTACATCTACATCCCTTCTAAAGAAATTACCTTTGAGGGCCAGGGATTTAGCTCAATGGCATAATCGCGTACCTTGCAATCGCAAGGTCGTGTGTTCGATCCCCGGTACAAAAAAAAAAAAAATACCTTTGAGAAAGGGTCTCACTATGTCATTAATTTACCCAGGTTAGGCTCATATTTGCATTTCTCCAACCTCAGCCTCCTCAAAGTGCTGGAATTACAGGCAAGATATTTTTTAAGAGGTCTAAAAGTTAAAAGTTTAAAAGTGTTCAGATTTGTGGAAATTTCCCCATGCTTATTTTAAATTAACTTTTAAAGAAAAACAAATGTGAAAAGAGCAATCAGGGATAGAACAAAGAGGTCAGATGATGTCAGGGAAACTGCATGCCAAGTCCTCCCTCTCCCAGGATAAAGAGCCATGGAAGCTCAAGAAGAAGGTAATGGACGTGAGGGAGAATTAGGGACTAAAATAAGAAGCTTCAGAGAAAATCAAGTCCTGAAAAGGCAACGCCACATGAAGCTCCATTCTAAGGCAAAATGGAACTGGGACCAAGATATCTTCTTCTCCACAACTGGGGCCAGGGAGTGAATCATTTGAAATGAAAACCTGAGAACAAATTATGGGCCCTGTACAGGTCCTAGCACAATGCCCAAGACCTAACTAGACTATTAGGATTTTAGGCAAGCCATGTGCCGTACTTTATGATCTTACTGGCTGCCTTGCTGGTCCTTCCAGTATTCATTCCCTTTAAATGTGACTTTGAAGATCCTCCCAACAGGAAATAATCTGTTTCTTCAATCCTTGAATCTGAGTAAGCCATACGACTTTATTTTGCCACTAATCTAGTATGTGGCAGAAGTGATGTTGTGCCCATTCCATCCCTAGGCATTAAGAAAACTTTTCTATTTTCAAATCTTCTCTGGGACCCTGTCCTGAGAATAATGCTACGTTAGTCTATCAGGGAACATGTGGGACACAGCCTGGCCATCCCAGCTAAGGCATTCCTCAGATAGACTAGAGCCAGCTGACCCTCACTCAGGGAAGGCCCAGGCTAGTCTGATCCACAGCTGACAGCTGACTCAAAAACCCACCCAGCTGAAACCACAGAAAATGTGCATACATAGGTGCAGTAATAAATAGTAATTTTATGCACCAAGTTTAAGGCACTTTATTATATAGCAATGGCTAACTCTACGTAATTTGGTAATTTGTGAAGCTACTGACAAAACAAAAATCTAAAATGAGTGGCATTTCATTTTTCTATAGTATACATAAACTCTGATTTTTCCTTGTTAATTTTAGTCTGATCTATCCACTAAAAGGGTAATGTTGAGATTTTCCAGCATGGTTGCATTCAACCTTATCATTTATATCTAATAATTTTGTTTTATAACATTGGGTGCTTGGATATTAGGTGCATATACATTAACACTTGCTATATCTTCTTGAATTGATCCCTAGATTTATTAGGTAATGACTTTGTCTCTTTTTACTGTCTTTATCTTTACATCGACATTGTGTGATACAGGAATATCTACTTCTGTTCCCTTTCTCCAGTCTTTCAATTTTCATTCTGTATGTGCCTTTACTGCAGAGGCCAATTTCTTTTAGGCCATAAAGAAGAATGAAATCCTTTCATTTGCAGCAAAATGGGTGAACCTAGAGGACATTTTGTTAAATGAAGTAAGCCAGAAATAGAAAGACATGCACCATAAGTTGTCTCTCCTAGGTGAAAGTTTGGAAAGCATAAAATGAAAAACCCAACCTGAATGTAGAACAGTGATTCTTAGAGGTTGGGGAAACAGTTAAAAGGGGAAAGAGGGAAACTGGATTTGATCAGTGCATGTTGTATGCAAGCACAGCAGTATTACACTGGATGCCATGAATATGTAAAATTAATACATGTTAATCAAAAATAAAATAAATTATATGGCATTGTCTTTGGTACTGGGTGTCAGGCAGAGACTAGAAGACTAACAACAAAGTCTAAAATCTTGTGAAAAACCTGTTACTATTATGTGGCAACTGTTTTATATGTAGTGAAATAACTGGAAAAACCTTTCCTTGGGATACTTCAAAAGACAGAAAATATTCCCAGTGAACTTATGCATTTGGCTAACGAGATCTACATGCAGAGCATTGAAAATATCTCTTGGGTATTCCTAGTTACATATAAGAGGTACAGCAGGAACCAGATAACTCAGAGAAAGAGCTGTGCAGTTTGTGAGCAGATTTTAAAGAGAATAAAAAAAGATCGGGCATTTACAGGGTTAAAAAATAAATTTTCTCAAGTGAAATAAATCAGAACCACATGTGCTAACATCATACTGTCTCCCTACTGTAAGAAACCAAAAGAGTAAATAAGATCCAAGACACATAATAGATATAGTGAATGAGAAAAAACTGCTCAGAAGGAAAGCACATCTGGGAAGGGAGAAAGGAGAAAAGAAGGAAGGGAAAACAAAACAAACAAATAAACCAAAGTATATATCCAAGATAGCTAAGATAATTATAGTGCTAAATTCTATTAATTCATTGAAAAGTGTTTGGTGCTTATATTGTTTGATCATATTTGCATGCCTATATCTTGTAATCTAAGCAGCTACTTTGAAAAGAACAATATGCTGTGTGTGTGTGTGTGTGTGTGTGTGTGTGTGTGTCTTTTTGAGACAGGGTCTTGCTATGCAGTTCAGGATGGCCTTGAGCTCATTTTTTAGCCCAGGTTTGTCTCAACAGTGATCCTCCTCCCTCAGCCTCCCTCTATATACAATATATTGACCACTCTTAATTTCCTATTATCTAGTTTTTTAAACTATGTATTATTGTTTTTATTCCTGTTTGTTTTTAAAGAAAATAAAATAAACTTTCTTTACTACAATCCCTCTGTTTCAGAAACCCGGTACTGAACCCAAAGGAGGGTACTTTGCACCAAAGAGTTTGGAAGTCAGCGATTTATTACACTATTGAGCTGGAGGGAACCAGTTCCAAATCATTAGCCCCAACTGAGAGTGAAACAGAGACTTAGATACATTGGTAAGCAGAAAATACAAAAGCTGATAGCAGTCATCATATAATTGGTTATATATATTAAATCATACTTTTTCAGGCAAAATTAAAAAGAATTGTTCATTATGAGACAGGGAAATTCCGGGAAAGTGGGTGCTGAGTAGAATGGGTAGAGTTAATTGTATCCTTGACTGGGCTACCTTGTCTTGGGTAGAAAGTCCTTGAAACATATTAGTAAAAGAGACTGTATTCTTAGGTGAGAAAATATACTCCTTGCAGCTGAACTGGGACAGGCTGACCTGCACCAGGCTATCTATGACAAGCAAGTGGACACAGACATTCAAAGCTGATTAGGTTTAGTAGTCTAATTATGTGACAGGCAAAGTCAGCGCATCTTGTCTCAATCAATACAGTAACAGGCTACTAGTTGATTTTTAAAATTTCTTGCTATAAAACTTCCATTACACCTCAATTCACTGTAGTATCAAATGAGGATATTGCCAAAAAAGACAGTACCTTTATAAAGATAATCAAAGCTACAACTTTAAGACACCATGTTAATACCTCTGAAAGAATTACAGTACCTAGTAACAGATAGTCAATAGGGCTTCCAAGAATCAAGGTATTGAAGCACAACAGGCTGACATGCTCAAAGTAAATGCGAAAGTAAATTACATCTGGAGAGAAAGCTTGTCTCAGAAGATTTGTGGGTTTATGTTTGTCCAATGTAGATATAGATTCAAAGAAATTTCTCGAAAACATTAAGCAATGTTGCAGTAAAAAACCCCAATGTAGAGTAAAGGAAACAAGGAAGGCAAAATGCAAGGAAAGATAGCTTGGCCCCCAGCATTCTATGAGCAAGAAACAGGCTGAGAGTACACAAAGGGCTTACCTTCCAGCACCTTCTCTGAAAATGCTCAGTACAGTGGAAAATAAAAAAAAAAATACCTGGGATATTCTCAGAGGACAGAGCCAAGATCCGTGGAGAACAATACTTAATGCCACTTACAGTGATTAGAACAGGATTATAATGAGGAAACATATTTGTCCCTCAAAAGCCTCATTCTGAGATTTTTGAATTATTAGACTATTTGTTTTCTTTTTGAATGTGAGGGTTGACTGCTGTCCTTGTTTTATCATGGTATATTTGGTATATGAAAAGCAAGTTAACATCTTGGAAGGGGAGTTTGTGTTTTGCATGTGGGATGGATGAGGATTATTGGAGGCAGAGGGTAAACTGTAATAGATTTAGCTGTATGTAAGGACACCATAAGTGGATTCCCATAACCACACTTTCTACAATGTGACTTTGCAATTCTTCCCATTAAAGGTGCAGTTGTGGCACATGCCTATAATCCCAGCACTCTGGGAAGGAGGATCCCAAATTCCCTGCCTGAGTAATTTAGTGACTTAGTAAGATGCTGTCAAAACTTAAAAAAATAAATAAGGGCTGGGGATTTAGTACAGTATGCAGGCCTTGCATACAATCTCCAGCATCACACACACATACACAGAGTTCATTTTCCCACATTTAATCTGGGATTATGTTACTGTGGCCAATAGAATATGGTAGAGGCGGTGGTGTGCCAATTATACCTACAGGCCCTAAAAGGCCTTGTACACTTCTTTCCCCTTTAGAACTTTGCCATGCCATGAAAACAAGCCCAGATTGACTAGTTGGAGAAGAACGGACCATGTGATTGGAATACTATTTCAGTAAACTCCAAAATCTGAGAGAGAGCCCAGCAAAGACTTCCTACCTTGCCCACAGATAAGTGCAAACACAAAGCGAATCTAGCCAAGATGAGATGGGATTTCCAGCTGACACATAGCTTCATGAACAAAAATAAAATGTTATTGATTTAAGCCACTGAAATTTGGAGTAATTTGTTAGACTCTAATAGGTTGGGAATACAGGTCCTAGCAAGCAAGTAAACTGAAAGTCAGTTCGTGTTTCTTTTGGGCTATGACCATTAAGTTGCCATCAAACTCAAGATTAGACTTGTAGATATAGTATGTTTTAATCAATGAAAAGAATATACCTTTGTACTAAAACTTTAAATGCTAGTTTTGTCTTTGTTTTTATAAGAAACCAGGTAAAGAACACTACTATCTGGGTTTGCAGGAAAGGAGGAAAAAGGAGATCAAAAGCTATAGTCTGAAAGTTCATGCCACAGGTAGAAGCCTGTTCACTAACACAATTGTATTAGGAAAGGAGGCTTTGCAGGTGTAGCAATAAGATCAGTGCTCTTATATACAGAGTTGCCTTATCATTCCCGTATGTGAAGATGGGGGGAAAAGCTATCTTCTATGAACTAAAACTCAAGCTCTACCAAAACACCAGAATTGCTTTTTGATCTTAGACTCTCCAGCATTCTGATCTATGTGAAAGTAATTTCCATCATTCATAAGCCACCCCGATTATGATACTGTATGAATGAACTGAGACAATAATAACTGAGACTGAATGAACTGAGACAATAAGTAAAAGTGACTCAAACATAGAACTGCTACTGAAGTTTGGCATCTTAATTTTCTCTTGTTTTATGAGTTTGTGCTTATGGCAAACAAATAATATTATGAATTATGCAGCAATATAAACAGCTTAAAAAGTACACATAATTGTATAAAAGTTCCCTTTTATTGCTTTATTTTATAGGGAATGACTTTAAACTGTGTGAATATTGGCCATCGTTTTTATTTCAAGTCAGAGTCTCACTCTATTTCCCAGGTTGGCCCTAAACTTCTGGGCCCAATCTATCCTCATACTCAGATCGCCTACTATCTGGCACCATAGGCACATGCTACTGCAAAAAAGATCTTGAAATTTCTGGATAATTTCATGTCTGAACATTTTTTTACATTATTATGGCTATGTTTTCTGATATTTTAATTGTCTTTTGCAAAGCTGAACTGGTGCAGCACTCAGAAAAACAATCTGCATTGACCTAAAGGCCTTTAAGAAACTAGAGTCCAACATTAAAGATACCTTCGTGCATGAGCAGGGTGCAGTAGTTTTTGTTTTCTCTGAAGGAGAATGGAGATGTTTCTTTGTACATAGCAGGTGTTTGAGTGATAGGTAATTGAGGCTGTCGAATTACGAAGGGGGAGGGCAGCATAGGGTGTGGTTTCATAACACGCAGCGTGGTACAATAAAGTGAATTAAAAAAGGAAAAAGTCTGGTATAAAAAAACTTTCACAAATAAAGTATTAGGTTTCTAAATTCTCATACATCAGTTTAAAATAAACAGCAAATTTAAGACAATCATGTGGACTTGTGGTTTGTATTTGGAAAAATAATCCTTTGACCCATCAGGAAGGTGGACAATAGCTGCCATGTTACCCTAACACACATGTGAAATATTTTCTACCATGAGCAACCTGAGTAATAGTCCTTAGTAACACACTTGAAAATTGGCTATCTAAAATTTCCGAAATCTGTGATGTAAGAACCAGTTTAGAATTTCATCTGCTGTTCTATGAAAATGAACTTTTGAAAATGTGGCTACAGGCACACCCACCCTGCCCGCACCTGCACGGGTGGGACAACCGCAGGGCGCAGGCTCCAACCTCTCAGCAAGCCAAGTCCTTAGCCCAGAAGATGAAGCAGGCCCTGGTGGACGACACAGAGGATGTGTCCCTGGACTTTGGCAACAAAGAGGAGCTGGCCTTCAGGAAAGCCAAGATCAGAAGTCTTCCACAATTGATTTATTTGTCCATATGGGCTACAGAAACAAAAATTCTCAAAATTGAACTTCTGATGAAATTTTTGGCTACTTTTGAGGAAAGGTTATAAAGAAGGAACATTTAGGAGGAGAAGTCAAGATGGCCGATGAGTGAGCAACAGAATACAAAGCCGCCCAGGAGAAACAACTCATACGCCAAAATAAAACACCCTGAAGAGACCCAGACAGAGGGAGATGGATCCTCTTGACAAAGGAAGAAATTAAAATGTAAAAAAGCTCGTCAAATACTTTGGGACTACAACTAAAAACTAAAGGGACACAGTGTTTTCGCAGCGACCCGCCAAGTTTGCACCAGCTTGAATCTGCCCCAGCCAGCAGAGCCGCCCAAACTCATTCCCGCCACTCACAGGAAGAGCAGCAGCGCTGAAGTCGGGGGTTGGTGAGCCCAACAGAGAACGGAGCCAGCGAAGGGACCTCCATTAATCCATGGTCAGTGCTGGGAATGAGACCCCCACCACATGGGAAAGGCATGACCAAATGGGCAACATGTTGGAATCGGGCAGGAGGAGCCTGAACTGGGACCAACAGTGACTTCAGTTGGTTGCTCCCTCCCCAGAGCAGATTCATGGGATTTGCTTGGACTGGCCGCACCCCTGGCCAAGACCCAGTGAGCCATCCCAAATTGATTCCCTGCACCTAGCACACACTATCTGGGTGAAGGGCCCTGAAATTTGGCTGGCCGGGTGGGGAGGGGCAGGCATAGGCAGCCCCTGCTTACACCTCAGTGACAAGAACAGTCAGGAGAGGGCGGAGTTCCTTCACCAGCATGCTTCGGAGGAAACGTGGCCAACAGGGAAAGGTGCTGGGATGTGCACTGTAAACTTTGTGGAGGAAGCCAGGGCTATAACACCAGAGGATATTTTCTGCTAACCATGAGAAATACATCCAAGAATGGAGAAGACATCGTGATAACAGTGGTAATAGGGAAAATAAATTGGCTCAATAAGTTCTGGTAATGTAACTATGAAATTTTATAAACCTATTTATAAAACTATGAAATTTTATAAAATTCCTAAAACGGAAAAGAAACACTCTAAAAAATTATTTTAAAATCTATAAAAGAGGCAGCAGTTTATCAAGAGTTCAGCTGTATTGGTCTAGCTGAACTCCATCACATGGAGAGAGTATTGTCTGCAGCTGTACCTCCCACTAGGAACTTTGGGGACACAGTCATCAGAAAGAGGTAGTGATCAAAAGCAAAAAGCAAAGACCTTGTTTATTTATGGTGAAAGTGCTATTGAAATGAATTCATGATCTCAGTAAAAAGATAAAACTTTTGTTTTTGTTTTTAATTCATGGAATTCACTAGTTGAATTCCAGAAAAGGAAAGGCCACATTTACCAAACTGAAACCAAAGGCTTTTTTAAGACATCAGTCTTAGAATACCTGATAAAAACTTGAGAGACACCCAAGGTCAAAGACTACATCTTAGTGTAATCCCACCAACTCTCAGGAAGTGGAAAATTCTCTTTCTTCTGCTAGGAAGGATCCAAGTAGTACAGCAATTGAGGAAAAATTGAAATTGAAGTGATGGTAGTTAGCACTGTTAAGGTAGAAGTGTAAGGAAATCTTTGTTTTAATGTGAGGGGTTAGTAGAATTCTTAAAGTTAAATAATTTCATGATATGGGTCAATTTGTCTCTTTTCAATAAACATTAAATGCTTGAAGTTTTAGGGTCAAACATGAAGTTTGTTCACATGGTTTTGTGACCAGAATATTCTGCTTCTTGAAAATGTAAGTGTTCTTTGGTAGAAAATAATTAGGAAATGACAACTCTTCTGCGACAGATGTTCCAACTTAGCAAATGGAGAGGGCTCTGAGAAAACAGCAAGAATGTACAGAGAAAAAGAAAGGAACAGATGCTTATTATGAAGTAGTGAGGACCAAGTTGACTAGAGTGGACCATCCATATGCAAGTAGAGAGCAGAGAGATGGTTATGAAGGGGGAAGGTAACAGGGGACTTAGGTGCCATATGTAAATGATGACATTGAATTAGGAAAATGGTACTTTAAGTTTTTGAGAGACAGGATGAAAGTAAAATTTAAGAAAATTAATCTGATAGCAATAAACAAGGTAGACTGGAGACATGAGGCATTGAGAGGTTGGTATAAAGATCTAAATTATAGATGATAAGAACTCGCACAAGAGGAGTGACAAGAACCAATACCAGACACATGTAAGACCAGATATTGCTATTTTTATTGTAAAATTGTTACAAATTTATATTAAAATCACAATAGAAAGTATATGAAGTAAAATGTATATGCATATATACATATATATAATTGTATAATCATTATTAAAACTGTTATCTTGAACTTCTAAATGATGATATGAAAAAGGAGTGTATATACTTTGAAAAGCCCAGCAACAAGCTAAAATAAGTAATAAAAATCAATGCAAATTAATACATAATATCAAATTATAATAAACAAGAAAAGCGTGAATTAAAAGGTAGACATTTCCAGAACGAGTAAAAGCATTGTCATGTGCTATTTTCAAAAGATTCATCTAACAAAATGAAACAGAGAAAAGTTAAAAACATGGGAGTAGATAAAGATATAACATCTAACTAGTAAGAAAACAGAAGTAGCAATGTCAAGGAAAAAAGTATTAAATGAGTCACAAAAGGTAACTTTATATTGTGCACAAAAATAATATGAGACTCATAAAACAATGCATTGAAGAAGCATTTCAAATACATAAAGCAAAGAAGGTTAGAAATGGGAATCTGATAAAATAATAAAATAGGAGAGTTAGATACTTTTATCAGAAGTTATGTCACATAGAAAAATAAAATGATAATTAACATTTAATATGTCAATATATCATATAATTGAACCTCAAGAAAAAACATTTACTTCAATTGCCAGTGGAATATTTATTTTAAAATTTATTACCAAGGGCAGAATGAAAATATTCCAAAGTATATGATTTATGTTAGAAATATTCTCTATACATGAACCAGTATACATAGCAATTTTTAAAAAGGACACAAAAACAAAACATCAAATAAAATCTAACCATGCAGAAATAGATACACTTCTAAATAGTTCCTAAATTGAAAAGATAAATACAACTTTAACTCCAGAGGAGGTGACAAAAAAAGACCCATGCAAACACTGCATGTGAATACTGTGAGGTACATTAAAATATGAACTTGGAGGAAATTTTATAACTATATTGCATTAGTTTTAAAACTGGAAACACTGAAAAATAAACATTCACCAAAAGAATTTAAAAATGGAACAAACAAAATGAAAAAAAGAAATAAATAATAACAGCAGAAAATATTTTAAAATTATAACATATTCAAAATAGGTAACTGAAAATAAAATGTACAGACCTATAGAAAGTCTTATCAATTTAAACAGTATATGGCCACAGCAGAAGTTGTAATGGGCATCTTCCAGTAATACATTTTAAAATCTAGAAGAAATGAATGGGTTTTCACCAAATTCACTTCAGAATTGCTACAAAACTGGGGTAAACTGATAATCATAGAAGAAACTGAACAGCTATTTAAATTTCTAGCCACCAAACAAGCACCAGAACAAAATGTTCTTAATGGTGTTGTCAACTGTTTAAGGAGCAGTGTGCATCTCAGTTACTTACACCGTAGAAACAGGAAAAAAAATCAAGTTCATTCAAAAGGAAAACATGGGGCTGGGGATTTAGCTCAGGGGCATAAGTGCCTGCATTGCCAGTGCGTAGTCGTGAGTTTGATCCTGGGTACCGATTTAAAAAAAATAACAAAATAAAATAAAATAATAAAACAAGGAAAACATAATCCTGACATCAAATTAGGAAAAGGGCACCATTCAAAGGAAAAATACAAAAATGAGTGTTTCCTAATCAGTATGTCTTGGCACACTGGTGTCTTGTGGCTAGGTTTTATGTGTACTGCGATCTTTGACTCCTAAGGACTTTGCTCAGCCAACCTGTCTGGGAAGTCAGTTGCCTCTGCCACGCACAATCTTAATTTGCTCCAGAATGCCTTGATGCAACACAGAATTTTCTATCCTGAGCTCAAGGATTACATATAGAAACATCACTTCCAAGTAAATTTTATTGTAGCAATATAAGAGCTCAACATTAGGTTATTAACTACATTCGTGGATTAAAGAGAATAACCATGTTACCATCTCGATATCATCTTGGCAGATGCCAGACAAACCATTTTAATAATATTTCATATTCATTCCCAATCAGATTATAAGATGATCAGTAAAAGAAGGGTGTTTCCTTAACTTGAAAAAAGGCCATTCACAAGCAATAGTGGCAGTTAAATAAAATGAAACTGTGAGAAGTTTCTACTAAAGTAGAAAAACTAAAGAAGTTTAGTTGCCTACTCTTTATTGATTAATATTACATTCACTGAAAAGTCATGGCATTTTTATCAATATGCTAAAAGTAAAAAATTAGACACAAACATTAGCAATAGAAAGACTAGTGTTTTATTATTTACAACTAACATGACTGAGCACTGCACTGAAAATAATCAACTGAAGAAAAGCAATTAGAGCTAGAAACAGTTTAATACAATGCCTGGTTAGACAATAGATATTTAAAAACAATAGCTTTTCTTTTTTTTTAATTTTTTATTTACAGGGATAAAACAGAAAAAGGAGAGAAATATTACAGAAGTTCAAAAAAACATAAGCAATAAGAAATCACTAGTTGATAAATTACATATTGCTCTTTTAGAAATAGTTGTTCAAGTTACAAAATTAAAGCACACACAATGGACACTCAAGCAGTGAGACTGCAAACAGATCAGTTCAACAATCAAACAAGAACTAAGAAATATGGGTAACAATCCTGCACACATAAATATACATGCAGTTATATCTTTTATAGCACTTCCTATTTTCTCTTTTTTACAATAGCAATTATAAGATTTTTTTATTTAAAGAGAAAAAAACAGGAAAAACGTAGAAATATTACAAAATTTCAAGAAAAGATAAACAGTAAGAAATCACTAGTTGATACATTACATAGTGTTCTTTTAGAAATAGTTATTCAAGTTAAAAAATTAAAGCACACAAAGTGGACACTAAAGCAGTGAGACTGCAAACAGATCTGTTCAGCAATCCAACAAGAACCTAGAAATATGGTCATCAATCCCACACATCTAAACTTACATGCAGCTATATCTTTTATAGCGCTTCCTATTTCCTCTTTTTTTTACAATAGCAATTATACATTTTTAAAATTTTATTTAAAGAAAAAAAACAGAAAAAAGGGTAGCAACAATACAGAATTCTAAAAGAAAGAAAGAAAAAGGAGAATGAAAAAAAGCCCCACTAAGAAATCAGCAATTTATAAATTATGTACTGTCATCCTGGATGTAGTTGTTCAAGTTACAAAGTTAAAGGGTACATAGTAAATATTCAAACAGTCAGACTACAAACAGTTCTGCTCAAAGATCCAATAAAGATTCAGCAATATGGTCATCTATTTTACACACTCAAACTTACATGCAGTTATATCCTTTAGAGCACTTTCTTTCCCTCTCTTTTTTACAATAGCAATTACACATTTTGGTTTTATCACACTTGTAGTTCTTATTTACTTTTTACACTAGAGACACAATATGATATTTATAAATATGATTCTTACTTATTTCACTAATGAGGATAGTCTCAAGTTGTATCCATTTGCCTATGAAGGCCTCAAGGTCATCCATTTTTATAGCTGAGTAATATTCCATTGTATAAAAATGCCACATCTTTTTCCTCCACTCTGCAGTTGATGGGCATCTTGGTTGTTTCCAGGATTTAGCTATCACAAGTTGTGCAACTATGAACATGGGTGCACATATATCACTGTGATATGAACTTTTCAGTTCTTTGGGGAAAATGCCCAGGAGGGGGAAAGCTGGATTGAATGGGGCTTCCAATCCTAGTCTTCTGAGAATTCTCCATATGGATTTCCATGTACTGGCTCTACTTTGCCATGTTATGTTCCAGTTGTTTCTTTCTGCTTTTCCTCTTATTTAATTGCTTATCTTACCTGGTGCTTTCTTTCTGTTGTTATTTTGGGGATTGTGGTCATTTTTATCTCTGTCTATTATGTCTTTCAGTAGTCTTTCTAGGGTTGGTTTGGTGGACATGAATTTCTTCAGTTGTTCTTTGTCATGGAAGTATCTTGTTTCTCCATTAAATATGAATGAAAGTTTTGCTGGGTACATCAGTCTGGGTTGAAGGTTGTTTTCTTTCAGGGATTGAAATACCTCACTCCAAGCTCTTCTTGACTTGAGGGTTTGTGCTGAAAAGTCTGCCATGATTATAATGGGCTTTCCTTGATATATGAGTTGTGTCTTTTCTCTGACAGCTTTTAATATTCTGTTTTTATGCTGTATGTCTGAGATCTTAATTATTATGTGTCTGGGTGTGGATTTATATTGATTGTGACTGTTTGGTGTTCTCTATGCCTCACTTATCTGCATATCAGATTCTTTCCCCATGTTTGGGAAATTTTCTGCTATTATTTCTGTAAATATTTTATGTATGTCATTTGCCTGCACTCCTGTATCTTTGCTAATGCCCATTATTCTTAGATTGTTGCTCTTGGCATCATCATGAAGCTTCTGGATTGTCATTTCACACTGCTTTGTTATTTTTAAACGTTCTATCCTTTTCTGATCACTAACTGTGATCCTATCCTCAAGGTCCAAAATCCTATCCTCAGCTTCCTTTAGGCGGTTTTGCACGCTTTCAATAGAATTTTTTGTTTCTTGGATGTCTCTGAGTTTGTTTCATGAATTCTGCTTGTTTTCTGTATTGTTCATTCAAAGTTTCAATCAGTTTCCCCTGCTTATGTACTTCTTTCTCTATTTCTTCTTTAGCTGCATTCAACAACTGCTTTACTAAAGTTGTTATTTCTAACTTTACCTGGGAGAGTACTTGTAATTTGATTTCCTCTATAGCCTGATACAGTTTTTTTTTTATTTCACTGGCTATCTTTTCAGAGATTCCCTGTGTGTTGCTTTTGGGGTCCTCTATTTCAATGTCTCCTATACTTTCTTCTGGTGAACTATATGTTTGAGCCTGCATTTTGCTTTTTCATTTTGTCATTTTTCACTCTGCCTGGTGTTTTCTATGTGTAGGAGGGGATCACACACACTATTTTCAGACACAACAACGTTGTACGGTTAGTTGTAGGGGCTTTTACTACCGGCCCTATTTATCCCCTCTACACCTCTATTTTAAGGGTATACTCACCACTTTGATACAGTCAGTCCGGTGTAGTCCAAAGTTTGCCACCTGGGAGCAAAATTCCAAATTTTCTCACAGTAACTGGATCCTGCTGTTCTCTTCTGATGTTCCAGGTGGGAGGGTGGGCACAGCTGAAGCAGTCCAGGGCAGTTTTCAGTTTGGGCGGGCCTCCTCAATGTTCCCGGTGTCAGGGCAGGCCCACGGTGGAGGTTCCGGGCAGCCTATGCCTGATGCAGGCTTCAGCTATGTTCCTGCTGGCAGGGCGGGCCCTCGGTGGAGCTTCAGGGCAGCTTACCCCTGATGCAGGCTTCAGCTAAGTTCCCGGTGGCAGGGCGGGCCCACGGTGGTGGTTCCGGGCCAACAATAGCTTTTCAATATAGGATTAATAATGTTTTTTAAAGATAAAGTTGTAGCACCATCAACAACATCCAAGATGTGCAATCCATCAAGAGATGAACGGATAAGCAAAATATGGTAATGTATACAGTGGCATATACACACACTTAAAACATCAATGGAATGTCATTTGCAGCATTATGGATAGAACAGGAGGTCATTATGTTAAAGGAAATAATTCAGGCACAGAAGACAAATACCATATGATCTCACTTGTGTGGGGAATGTAAGAAAATTTATCTCATATTAAGTCAAGAGAAGAGTGATAGTTATCAGAGACTGGGGAGATGGGAACAAGAGATAGGGTGAGGTTGATCAATGAGTACTAAGTTACAGTTAAGTGGAGGAGTCATTTCCAGTGTTCTCTAGTACTGTAAAGTAACTATAGTCTATAACAATTTATTATGAATTTCATAATAGCTAGAGAATCCAGAAGTTCCCAACACATAGAAATAAGTACTTAAGTGGGAATGCCAGTTACCTTTATGTAACCGCTACATGCTATATAATTATATCAAACTATCATATCAAACCCCCAAAACATGTAGAAATGGTGAGTTCCAATTAAAAATAAATCTATGTATATAATAAAATGCAGTACCATTTCCATTGGAGCCATGATAATTATAAAACAACCAAAAAAAGCTTAAAAATTGTATAACAACCAAATAAGAACCAGGGAAAAATTTTAAAAATTGAGGGATACACTGTGTTCGAAGATGCAAAGCTCACTATCTTAATTATGTTAATTTCTAATATGTTACTTGGAAAGTCTGAGGCATTTCCAAGGGATGCTTTTAATCAAAATTGATTCTAAAATTCACCTAGAAAAAAGTAAATGGACAAAAAAGGCTGAGAATACTCTGGGGAAATAAGAGTGAATAATGAAGGGGAGCAATCTTATCATATTTCAAAATATAATACTACAATAATTAAGTCAATGAGATATTAGCTCAGGGATATACAAACATTTTCAATGGAAGAGAGAGGAAATATATAAATTCATGACAAATTAATATGGAAGTGATGCAATTGAATAAGTTGGGAATCTATCTCTTCTAAAAAAATGAAATTAGATTTCTAGTTTCCATCATACACAGATATACAAAGAGAAACTGATTCTGCAGAGATTAATGAACTAAGTAATAAGGATTTATAAATATTAGAAGGAAATATAAAATATTTGTATAACCTTGGCAGTGCAATAGCCTAACAGAGTAGTATGAGACAAAAGCAAGAAATTATTTTAAAAATTTAAATGCTTGTCTACATAATTACAACTTTTTGGCAAGTAAAACCATAAATAAATATAAAATACAAGTGATAAACAGTTGGAATATATACTGGACACAAGGACATCAACTCTAATATCCAGAGATACCTTACAAATTAACAACAAATGAAAAGAAAACAGAAAAAAATGATGAAGGATAGGCAAAACGATTTTTGAAGGAAACATACAGACAGCTAATACAAAATATGCATGAAAGTATGCTAAACTTCAGTAGTTAAAAATGGGGAATGATTTAAAAATGTAAGATGGTATTCTTCCATTAGAAATGTTGTCAAATTAAAATGAATCAAAGGGTCCAGCATGCCAGGAAGGTAACTTACTTCAAACACGTTAACATAGATGTTCTATTTCTAAGGTACTACCTTATAAAAACACTGGCAAAGTTGCAAAAATTAATTTCAAAGGATACATTAATAGGAGTATCTATAATAGCAACAAGCTATTAAAAACCTAAAGATCGATTATTATGTGGAAAGAATTGAGTAAATGATATAGTACACACTACTATGAGATATCCTGTAGCTGCTTTTAAAATGATTTTCTACTGAGTAGGATAAAGAAAGTTGCACAATAATATTTTTAGGATTATTTCAACTTGTAAAACGTATAAAATATACACATTAACAGAAAAATTACTAAGAATGTACAAAGCAAATAAATAATCATGGTTACTTCTGTCCAGTGAGATTAGCAGGGGAATATTTTCTATTTTAGCCTGATAAATTCCTGCCTTTTTACTATTCTCAATAGGTATTTATTTTTGCAACAATAAATAAATATACACTTACCACAAAGTATTTGAACTATATATAGAAAAAGTATATATATATATATATATATATATATATATATATTATACAGATATATAAGGAAACAGAAAAGAAATTTGAAATTCCATTAAACAGAGGTAACTATAGCATGGCAATACTCTTCAGTCCTTGTTAGGCATTTTAAACATATGTTAGGACTCACTCTACATAATTCTGGGATGGCTTCTGAATATATTACTTTTTCCTATATTAAAAACATTTTAAAATTTAACTGATTTTTCAAGTATGTGATATTCCCTATTTTGATCATTCTTTCTCGATTCCGATGGCCATTATTCCTCAATTTTTTGACTGACATCCGTTTCCTTTTAATTAAGTTATTTATATCCATCTATTTGTAGCCTAAATAATATATTAAATAGCTCTGTATGTATGGGAATAATATTTAAAAGATATCCTATTACATGTGATCTTTGAGGACTTTGTATTTTAAATTAACCTTCTAGAAGTAAAATTTACTAATATCATTATGTGTGTGTAGATCTAGTACACACATGTCACTTCTATATAATATTCCACTGTGCAAATATACTGTAATTTATGCATTTTCTGTTTTGGAGGTTTTCTACTAACATTTTATTTTTTTTTATTTTTTTGGTACCGGGGATCAAACTCGCAACCTTACACTTGCAGTCAAGTGCTTACACAGCTGAGCTAAATCCCCAGCTCCATCTACTAACATTTTAGTGCATATCTTCTGGCTATGTTTCTGAGGCTATTTAGAGTTTCCCTTCTAAAAAATACAATTATACATACTACCACCTGACCTATTCCACTCATTCATGAGACTTTGTGGTTATATTCCTTTTTCAGTAAATATGCTTCTAGAGTATAAATTTAAATGGCTAGAACATATACCTCCATATTGTTATAATTTTTTTTTGTACTGGGGATCAAACTCATGACCTTGTGCTTGCAGGCAGGTCCTTACAATACTGATCTAAATCCCTGGCCCTATTGTTATAAGTTTTAATCACTCCCAATTACTGAACATCTGGATTGCTTGTAATGTTTTGCTGTGATAAACAGCTGTGCTTGCTCTTTGGCTCAGCAATTCTTTTTAGCTATTTATGCTAAATAAATCTGAACAAATTTATACACAATTATGTACTAGGTCACCATGTAGGATGATGTGGTTTGTGTCCTGCACAACTTATACAATGCATGTAGTCATCAAAGCCAAGTTTGTATAATATCAAAGGTAGAAGAAACTTGATGCTCACTAAAAAGGCATGGAGTAGAGAAATGATATGTTAAAATTATAAGAGTTGCACAGTTACTGAAATGGAAAGTTATTCACAACTTACTGCTAAGTTAATGACATAGCTCAAATAGTAGAAGGATTCCATTTTGTAAAAGAAAATAAACATAGCTATGCAAGAGTCTAAAACAAAACCAAACTCTTTACAGTGATTATTTCTGAGCATTAAGACTAAAATTTTCATTTTTTGACTTTGTTTCTTTATATTTTGAAATATGTCAATGATAAAAATTGACTACATGTACAATAAAAAGATAACTAATTTTTGCACAATTATTGACATAGTTTGCCTGAATAGAAAATACCTGTACATTGTAAGAACATTGGGTAAAAAAAACTGAGAATATAAAGAAAAAAACAATATCACACATAATTCTGCTCAGCCAGTGATAAGTAGTTCACAATCTCCACTCTGTTTATTTATAGTCATTTGTCCCTCATTGTGTATTTTAAAATAGTTGAAACCACATTTTAAATCGTGTGTACTGATTTTCCACTGAACATTGTATAATGAGCATGCCATAAATATTTTAATGTAATAATAATACATCATATGTGAATAGCACATTTACTTAATCATTCCTTTAAAGCTAGACACAAGTTTTTCTGTTACTTGCTAACAAATAAGCATTTGAGGAACTTTTTTTGCATACATTGTCCAAATTCTAAATAATTTCCTTTGGTAGATTCCTTGAAGTGAAAATGCTAAGTTAAAGCGTACAAATACTTTTATATTCCTTAAGAATGGAGTAATAGAAAAAAGCACAATCCCTCACTCATTGTCCTTATTCTAACTAGGTAAAACTGACAGAAAAAAAAATCTGCCCTGTCTAAATCACAATCTTGTTTTGGTAACCAAATGAGAGCCTACATCCTTCGGAGTCACCATGAATGTTACTTCCTCAAGAACGATTTCCTTCACTTTCTGAATTCTCACAAATTCTATCCTTATTTTTCCTTAATGTTATTGCCACTATTAATGAAAAATTGTTCAACTATTTGACCATTGTCTTTACCCCCTCTAGCTAATTTTAAGCTTCATTAAAACCAACCTGGCACACAGCTGGCACTCAATAAATATTTGTTGAATGGATGGATGGATAAATGAAATGATGGCACTTTGTAAGCTGTAATTCAGAAGGAAATTCTAATTATTACTGTTTTTATTCTTTTTTATTACCTTGTAGATGATTCTAGAAGTTTAGAGATTTCTTCCCTAAGCATAACTTCATTGTGTGGTTTTAATGTTGGATTTAATGTTGTTCCTACCAGTCTGAGACATGAGTGCATTGCTGGAAGAGCGTGGTGAGAGCAGAGACTTGTTAGTTCTCCAGATCAATGTGCTGTGATTTAAGGAGATGCAGTGACCATTAGCTGAATACAAGGCAGTGGTCATGAACCCAAGGAAGTCACTGATATGTGAAGAAGCATTTGGATCGTGGAGGTCAAAAACAAACTAATGATAAATGGTTTGGACAGTAAAGTTCAAATTGGGGCAGTCAGCGATAAAGGATTAAAGTAGATGGAAAAGTTAAATTCCAAGCACAAGTACTCAAAGCATGAAGCTGTGAATATGACTGTAAAGCAAAGGATGTGTGAAGTCAGTGTTCCTTATATTCTTCCTGTCAAAGCTAAATGTGGTATCAGGAAGCAGTAGCATCCATTTCCATATACCTGAGCAAAGGAATGGCAATAGCTGGTTGAGGAATGCAGGCTTTGAATATGAGGAGGTTCTAACAGTGAAGGAATGAATAAGATCATTCGTATGTATGATTTTATATTTGAAGCACACTATGGGACCAATCAACTTTAGATCTCACAATTCTCACCTTGATGTTCAATAGCAGGTATTAGAACATAGTGGTTAAGTTCATGAACTCGAAACAGGTTACAAAGTTCAAATTCCAACTTATTAGTTGTGTCATTTGGACACATTACTTCAACTATGTGTGTCAGTTTCCTCATCTGCAAAATGGGGATAATGATAGCACCTATCTGAATTGGCGATTGTGAAGACTGAAAGAGTTATTGTATGTAAGGATCTTAGAACAGTGCCTGGACACAGCAAATGCTACTTATTATTATTATTATTATTATTATTATTACACATAAAAACAAGTAAAAATTTATGCTACAGAAATATCAAATACAAATATTCTGTATATGAATTTTATCTAAAATAATAGTCCCCAAGTATAAATTTTTTCATAGCAATAAATTTCATATACCTAAGCATAGTTGACTCAAGAAACTATAAGCATTGAAAAGCTGTAAAATTACTGCAACAACTTGTTTATTCTGTAAAGCATTTTACTGAATATATCTTAAATAGCTGTAGAGCATAAATATACATTTTCTATTATCAAAAAAGCACAATTAAATTACAATTGATCTGTAAAATCTGGCCTGTAAGAAGACCTGTCCTAGTAAATTTTTGAAGCTAATTATACTAGAAGCAGCAACACATGAGTTGGTGACATCCCTGTGGGAAAATCTGATATGGGAAAGCTTGGACGCAGGAAGATTAGATTTGGGAAAGCCTTGATACATAGAAAGGTTATAAGACCCGGACTATGGAATAAACTTGAATACCTGGATATTGCAGACAGTGGAAGACTTGGATATTAGAAGGCTGGTACAGTGGAGATGTTGGAAGATGTGGACATTGAGCCTGCTGATGAAAGACTGGATAGCTGTAGGAAGACCTGAAGATGCTGGAAGATATGGAGATGGTGGAAGACGAGCAGACGCTGGAAGCCCTGGAGATGCTGGAAGCCCTGGAAGTTTAGGAAGACATGGATTTGATGGAAGACGTGACTTTGCTGGAAGACATAGATTGTCTGGAAGACATAGCTTTTTCAGAAGACGTAGGAAGGCCAGAAAACAGGAAACTGATGGAAGACATGGATTTTTTGGAAGACAAGGATTATCTGGAAGACATGGATATTCGGGAAGCTATGGATTTGAAGGAAGACATGGATTTTCTGGAAGGCATGGCTTTTTTGGAAGATGAGGATTTTCTGGAAGACCCGAATTGTCCGGAAGACCTGGATCATTTTAGAAGACGTTGATTTGCTGGAAGACTGAAAGTTCATGGAAGACATGAATTTTCTGGAAGTCATGGATTTCCTGGAAGACTTGAGTCTTCAGGAAGACATAGGTTGGTTGGCAGACCTGGAGATTCCTGGAAGACATGGCTTTTTTGGAAGAGCTGGATTTAGTAGAAGACATGGATTTATTCTGGAAGACACAGCTTGATTGGAAGACTTGAGTTGGTGAAGACATCGGTTAGCTGGAAGACCTGGATTTTTCTGGAAGCATGGATTAACTGGAAGACCCAGACTTGGTGGAAGACACAGATTTTTCTGGAAGACGTGGACTGGCTGGAAGACCTGGATTTCCTTCCGGAAGAGAGTGATCATGAGGAAGACATGGATTTTTCTGGAAGACTTGAATTGATTGGAAGACTTGGATTCGGTGGAAGACACAGATTTTCTTGGAAGATATAGAGTCACAGGAAGACCCTGAAATTGTTGGAAGACATGATTTTTTTCTGGAAGACATGCATTCTCCTGGAAGAACCAGATTTGCTTATGGAAGATGAGATTTACTGGAAGGCATGGAATATTTTGGAAGACATTAACTTTCCAGAAGACGTGGATTTCCTGGCAGACGTGGATTTTCAGGAAGCCCGGGATTGTCTGGAAGACCTTGAAGTTGCTGGAAGACTTCGATTTGCTGGAAGAACTTGACACTGGCGCCATTGGAAACCCTGGACATTGGAAACATTGGAAGCACAGGATGTTGGAGACATTGCAAGTCTTGTAATTTGGAGACATTGTTTACTCTGGACATTGCAAGTTTTGAATACCCTGAACATTGGGATATTGAGTACATGAAGGCACCGACACTGGAAGTTTTCAATACTAAAGGCGTTGCAAGTTCTTTAACTTGGGGCCCCTGAGAAACGTTGGACATAGGAAATAAAAGACCAACATTTAGAATTCATAAAATCAGAAGGCCTAGATATTGAGAGGTACTGGAAACCATGAATATTGATGTATTCCTGTCAAGGGACATAGAATTTCGAAGTAAGTTTTAATGATGCATGAATTCAAGTAAACTGGAAAGTATAGATATTAGCAGATTTATCTATTATGATAGCTGAATGTTAACAGACCTAGTCAACTCAGACACTGGGGATATTAGAATACATTAGAATGTTGAAAGGCCAAGTCCATAGGTGTATTGAAGCACTTGAACTGATAATTTAAAGAAAGGCACTGTAAAACCGGTATGCAGGAGACATTAAAAGATATGGGAAATGAACTATATAGATGTTATAAAATATTGGACAAACTATATTTGGACACTATGAAATACATAGACTCTAGAAAAATTGTATATAAAAATATTGAAGAATAGGAACTGTAGAAGCTTTGCAAGTTAGAACTCTGAACCCTGAAAGACAAAACCCAGACCTTGAAGATTGGTGGAGGTATTGGAAGTCCTAGACTGTGAATGACTCTAACACTGTGGAGATTAAGAAACATGAGCACTGCAGGTGTGGGAGGCCGGTTGATGTGGATGTTGTAATATGGGAAAGACCTGGCTATTAGAAATGTTTTAAAGCTGTGAAACTTAGAATATGTGAGTTAGAGACAATGAAGAATGGAAAGGCCTTATCTCAGAGATATTTAAAGCCCATGAGTGGAGTCCATGAGTAGAGCAAAGTCTGCAATAATGAAAGGATATGACTATTGTTTATGACTGTAGCATCCCGTCTACTAAAATAAATTAAAACACAGAGGAAAGACAATTTAAGAAGATGACAAAGAGGAAGCAGAGAAGTTCAAGTTAAACCAAGTAATTTGAATGGTTTGGAACCTCTCTTCATAGCCTCAAATTAACTAGCCCCCTGGCCATTTATGCATTGACAAAGAATAAGCTGTATCAATGCTAGGGAAAATATTTAGTTCTATGTGAGGTTCGGCAAATATTTTCTATAAAGGATCACACAGTAAATACTTAAAGGTTTGAAAGCTATATGGTGTCTGCTGCAACTACTCATCTCGGCTATTTTACTACAGCTGTAGATAATAAATAAATGATTGGAGATGACTGTTGCATAAAACCTGATTTAAAGAATAGCAGTAGGGTTGGATTTGTGTGGCCTCTCATTTAATAAACCTTGTCTATTTTCCAAATCTAGAGTAAGGTATACTTAAGTACATTCCAGGCTGGCATTCGTATGTAAGAGAACAGAGATCGTTTCATGTGCTATGATGGTAATGAGGAGATGCAGCTGAAAAGAGACTAGAAATGGAGTTTAGATCTTTGGGCTATTATTTAAGATCTCCATATAAAAAACCTTATCTTGAGAGCCAAATCTCAATAAGTTTCATTCAGAAGGTCAACCAAGAGGGTTGAGAGTCTGTGAAGACAAATTAGGATTAATTTAGGTTTAAAAAGGCTAGAAGAAAGTGAGAGGAGTCCCCCACAGCCACCAGATTTGGCATGTCTGGAAGGAAACGAGAAAGAATTTATATCATCTTTGCTACATCTGAAGTATCTTGGTTTCAGGTGCTACACGGAATTTCTGATGTTACACATCAAAGCACAAGGGGCAAGTTTAAGCAATCAGAGATGACTTACAGGCTAAAGGTACTTATTATTTACATAAGGCTGAAGAAGACAAGGAAGCATCAAATACAATACATGAAGGAGGATGCAGGGAATAAAACTGGTAGGAGTACACTGGGATTGGGTCATGATTTAAAGATCAAGCAATGGAATTTATAGACCATGGGCAGTCATTGGAGCTTTTTGAAGAAAGAAGAAACTAGATGAGACCTGTACACAGGGAAAGTTAGTCAAGCTGCAAGGAGTTGAATGACTATATATATATGAATACCACATAGTGAAAGCTAACATATTTAAAGAGTTTGAATGTGAGGTCACTAAAATGATACTGCTATGTGGTAGTAAGGACTTAAGTGAAGGCAGTGACAACCCTTAGAAGGCACAAGAGTCATGATGAATACTCAGAATTCTAAATAGCACTACTTTAAAATACCCAGATACCATCACAATTATGAGAAATAAAAAGCATTCCAGATGTCACTTATGAGGAATCGTCCTTGTGGACAGATCATTTTCTAGGTAAGAGGAGCGTATTCATGTTAAAAGTCAGGTCTTCTAATCACCACATGAGTACCATCCAATGATAACCACATTATAAACATAGTACAAATGTTCACTGCATGCCAAGAAGCAATTTAACAACAAAGAAATTATTGCTTCAGGTATCCCTCCTCGACAACAAAGAAAAATGTTAGAATTCATTGCTTATTCCTTCTCCTCTCTAAAAAACATCATGCATAATTTGTTTTCAGTGAAATTAAATATTACCATTTCATCAAGACAGGAACAAACTAACATCCTCTATTTATATAATGCTTACCTGCATTTTAATAATAATAATAGCAACAATTTATTGAGCGCTTACTATGTGCCAGGCACTGTACTAAGCATCTCATATAATTTCATAGAAACCCTACAATGCGGGTATTTTGACCCCATTTTACAGATTAGAAACTGAAGTCTGCAGTGGTGAAGAAACATGCCCACAGTCACACCTGGTAACTGGCAGTAGCAGGATTCAAAAGCAGGTCTCTCTGATTCCAAAATGTAGGCTCCATGCTAATGCTTCATATCCTTCTAACTCAAGGTTGGTGCTCTCATGACTAAGCAGAAAGCACCAAAGAGAGAAAGTCCTCGACTCAGAGCAGACAGGAAGTCAATCAATAACCTCACTCTAAGTCTCATGTTGTTCTCATTATGCCATTCATTATCCCACTGTGAAATAGCCAAGAGTCAACTTCGTGTTTCCAATGATGTACTACTTAACATTGAAAGAAAAGTGCAAAGTCGCAAATACACTACACTTAGATTCAGTTTCTCAGTATTTGTTATTGACGCTAATAAAATGCATTATTTATTCTTTTATCTTTTTTCTGTTTGAGTGTATTGCTTGGCAAATATGTACACTGTGTTCACAGTACCCACTTATTTCTGAACTCTTCAACAACCATAACATATAGAGATCAAAAACCATTAAAAGAAAACAGTAGTATGTAAATTCAATGATCAATATATTTTACAATGCAAATAGCTTTCACATAAGCTTTCAGACTCCACACACTGTCAAATACCTTTGCGAACATTTAGGTGATGGCAGCTACGTGATCCAAATATGTAATTTAAAAAGCTTTCACTCATTTTGAACTTAAAAAAGATTTTGACCAAAAGGATATTTTTACAAGTAATGTCAGTTTTCTAATATATTCTTCACATTTTAGCAGCCTGGGTTGCCTTTCTCCTCACCTTCATTTTTCTGTTTTGTTCTTTTTGCTACACTGGTTAAATATGTCCGTAAGAAACTTTTCTTGTGCTTATTAATATTAGCTCAAGGACTTACTCAAATTATTTGACAAAAAAAGGTAGTCATCACTCAAACCTACTAAACTTTTTCAGTGCTTTCTAACTTGGAGAGAGGATATTCTAAACATTAAACAACGAAACCCATTTTTACTACGATACTGTCATCTTACTCTCTTTTTACCATTTATTCTCTACCACACTTTCCTATCTTCCTATATATTCTACACACCTGTTAAATTTCACCACATTAATACGTTCTATCATTTACATTTATTAGTAATACTTCTTAGATTATTTTAACTAGGTGTTGTCTTAAGCAACATTTAGATTCCAATTTTCATTTTAAATGATGTAGCCCCTAGACAAATGTTTCCATCTATCATGCCCAAGTATAGGTATTGCTACAAAAGCTATGTTCATGTAATAGTCAATTTAATCAATTTCATGCTTGTTTTGTATGGAATTTCCAGTTGATGCAATTTGATATAAAATTTGATTTCCCTAATCCTGTTCCAAGTAATAGAAAAAAATACCCAATGCAGTAATTTCAGTGAATGGTGCAATTATCCAAAAAGCTTATTGTATGAAGGCATACGGAACCATTGATTATACTAATAAAAAGACTGCTGACTTACAAAATATTTACCTCTAGAATAAGCACACTATCCATGGAATCTTAAAATGTTATGCATACAGACTTTTCCGATTAGATTTGCGGAAACAATGTTATAAAATGTTAAAGTGTTTTACACATAACATCTGTTATTTTTCCCAAACCCAGAAAGAAAAAGACAGCATTACTGTGGAAAAAAAAAACTTCATGGGAGTATTTTCTGTATTTAATTTCTGGAAGCTGGTACTATGTCTGCCTTTTCATTTGTGACCTCTAAGTCTAACTTTGTTTTCTGAGAGGAACTAACATATGATAAAACTTAAATCATAAGCCCAGTTTTTTTAAGAGTAGGAAACTTTGTTGGAGAATAGAAATGGGGACTGGGGAATAGGAATAGCTCCTGAGAGACAGGAGTCATCCTCAATGAGTTGCTCAAATCCAGTTTTTAAAATTAAAAAAAAACAATGCAATAGCATTTCTATTTATATGGGTCTCTAACAAAAGGGTTAGGTACTCCCAAAATTAACCAATGAGCTTGCTGCACCCTTCTCTCAAGGTAATATCAAAGAAAGGACCTTGGAGACCAAATGGTCCCATGTTCTCATTTGACAAGTAATGAAAGAGAGAAGCGCCTTAAATGAATCTATCCTTTGAACTAGTAGTTGAATAGCTCCATTTAACATTTTCTAGTTTGTGGGTGTAGTGCCATTTGTCTAATATTTTCTGGCTTAATTCTGTTTAGTCTCACAGCAGCAGTGATTTATACAAAGAATTGATTGAGTAACTTTCAAACTACATAGATTCTGGCCCTATCAGTGGTTCAGCAAGTGCGGGGCAGGACCCAGAAGCCTGTAGTTTTCAAAGCTCTCATCGTGACTCTGATGTACGGTCAGGATTGAGAAAAACTGGCTTAGAGGAAATATGTAAGTGACTCATCTGGCACTGTGGTGTCACTAGATCCCTAGCACCGCGCCATGGGTTTTCAACTCCTGCTTGCCCCTTTTGAGCTTGTTGGTAGTATCTGTCATCTTCACCATAACCATTCAAGCAAGCCCTGTTTTCCTTTTTTAAGTATTTTTTTCTTTTTTACTGATCACTTCTCATCTAGATATAGGCAGCTTATCTTTCAGACCTCAAGATTAAGGGAGAAATTACTGGCTTCACTCACTCCTACTCTCAACTCAAGCAGGTATCTTCCATGCAACTCACAAGACCAAATTCAATGTATTTCCAGTGTCACTGTTAACATAATTGCTCAAAGGCGGCATTACTTCATGACTGTACAAAAATTTCATCATTCTCAGTTGCCATTTTGTTTTTTCAAGCTAAGTAATATCTCTTTCTGGCCATTTCACACCAAAGAGCTGTCTTTTTTCCTTTTTATTTTCTTGTGCATCATCATGAGATGTAATTATGGAATCAGTGCTATAATCCCAGCCGGCATAGCAGTCAAAACGGAAGAAACAATATTATTCAGACTTCGTGTGTCTGTATTACCCAGAATAATTGTCCATCTAACAATTGAATTATCAGGTAAGAATAAAAGTGAATTATCAGGTAAGAATGTACGAAAGCAGTCAAAGGAACTGGAGAGCTCATCATTTGTGTTTGCCGAGAATTCTTAGAATAAGGTATCAGCTACATAATTCTGGATTTGTGATGATTTTTTTCCTCTCCGTGAAGTCTACCAGGAAAATGACAAACATCTATAACTAAAAGTAAAATAATAACACTTCTAAAACAATTGAGTCAATAAAATAAATATATGGAATTGAAGAGGAAGTAAAATAACAATCTGAATCTGAAAATGAATTCTCCATCACCTTCAGAGAACAGGATGTATCATCAGTGATAAGATACATCAGCAGATATATCAGTAGATATGGGGCCAGATCTGAGAACAGAGGGAAACTCTGAAAATGAACTCCAGAATCTTTTCCTTTTTGACAGTCCACCAATGTAAATCCAGGAATTCATCATAAGTGTACTGCACTTCAGCACTATTTGATGGCTAACTTACACAATTGCTATAAAACAAATTAACTTACACCAAACTAGTCCCTTTTAGTAAGGTGGTTAAGCTTAATCAGAATTAAAATGAAGTTTAGGGTCAATAGAAATCAAATCGTCAAAATCGGTCCAGTAGCCCCCTCCTTAGATTCTAGAGCTAGTTCCTGAAACACTCATAACATGTATGTTGGTGGAATTTTAAGAAATTTCAGGGGGAAATGGGGCAGAGAAGGAAGTCCTGAAAAAGCCCAATTGGTCTGTTCACTGAAATAAAACATTAAAGCAAATACCAATGATAGCTTACAAAATTTGCATTAGCTATAGTGAGTATGGGGCAATTGATTTCCTTTTCTCTCTGATCTCAATGTTAAGATGATAATGTGCAAATGAAAATAGCAGTTATGATAGCAGTGATACGGAAAGGATAGAGAAAATCAGATTTTTTTCTGACAAGAAGTAAACTCAGTCTTCAGGTCCACTTGATACACTAGCAAATGGATCACCACACTGTTAGAGCCATCAGAGTCTAAATCCCAAGACTCAACTATGTGTGCAGCGTTTGGATGGCATGGCAGAGTCCAGATCCTTCTCCCCTGTTAAATAAGCAGAGAGAAAAGACTTACTGACCTCTGTTTGAAGATTTCTTATTACTTCTTTACAGACTCATGGATAATCACTTAAACCTTGCCTGAAGGTCAATGTATATTCCACCGAAGGATCTCTTTCTTCTGAATTAGCACAACAATTTGATTTGCTTTGATCTCTGGTTGTTAACCTACTGTGGCCTCTTATATCAACATTTTATGTGATCATATTTCTGAAACATTTCACAACTCTGTTTCACAGAGTGAGAGCCTAACAGTTCAGCAATGTTACTTAATCTCTTCAAAGCTTCCACCAATCTAGGGTTTTGCAGCTGTTACAAAATTTTCAATTTTTTCCACTACCGGAAGTAGACCTTGAAAACCAGCTATCTCCTTATTTCAAAGTTTCTGCCAGTTTCCCTTCAGAGTTGACTGACTTATTTCTCTCATGGATTCTTTACCTACTGTTAAGCCATTAAAAATAGAAGAAAAATTGTCAAGCTACAATTAGAATATAGTGTATCATGAACATTTTTAGTTCTGTGGCAGGGGTTTGAGGGGTGAACTTGTACTGGGGCAAGCGGCGATGACTAGAACCCAAGGATCAGTGATTACTCTCGTATTTTCATTAGTGGGAGTAGTCCCCAGATTCGGCACCACTTTCAAGAATTTTTTTGTTTGTTTAAATACTGTTTAACTTCAAGGATAAAACTCATCAAAGTCCAGTTCAGAAAGAGTTTCTCAGTGGCTTATATTTTATGGTTTCCACTCATGCAGGCCAAAACCTGTTCTTGGCATTCAGAGGACAAGGACATTGGAATTTGTGAGCAACCTGAGATTAATAAAGAAGTCGCCAGTGGCAATGGAATGAAGTCGTCCTTTGAGGACGTCTCTTCCAGGGTTCAAATATCTGGTCCTTTTCTCACCCTTTGCAATGGATGTGCAAGGTGGTGTACACTTCCAGAATGGAACATTTCATCAACAATGAAAACATGGCCAGGCAAACCATTTCTTCAGCCCGTCTCCTCATATATTCAGGATATTCTACAGCAGCCTCATGATTTGTTTCCTCTGCCAGCCATGAATGCTATAACTTTTCCCCCAGACAGAAAGTTAAACTTGCATTTTGTGACACTCCCTGGTGGATAATATATATACAGAATGTGGTCCATTCAATCTTCTCTGTTTTGGAAGTCACAAATATTTATTTCTATTGTCTCTACTTCAGCATTTCAAAGTATGCATAATCCTAGAGATTCTGATGCATCCTTCAGAGCACTGGCCCTAACTGAATTCTCATTTTTGATTCTGTGCAAATTGGGAATTCATTAATGCCAAAAATGCCCTTCAGAGATCTTGTCTTTTCCCTAGTACCAGGCGTTCCAAGCCTCTCATTTTATTTGTCATCAACATTACCTTTCTCAAACTCTTCAGTCTTCTTTTTTTTCCTAGTATCTACTTTCACTGTCTTTTGGGTGGAGTCCATTCGTACCCTCATTTATGTAAGTTTACAAGGCAACATTCACATCATTATGCAGCTTACAATATTCACTTGTAATACTTAATAACCAAATGGTAATTTCACAAGACAAATAAGA
Organism: Hydrochoerus hydrochaeris; assembly: GCA_004027455.1. Classification (NCBI taxonomy): domain Eukaryota; kingdom Metazoa; phylum Chordata; class Mammalia; order Rodentia; family Hydrochaeridae; genus Hydrochoerus; species Hydrochoerus hydrochaeris. The sequence continues at coordinate 147,434 of PVLA01000593.1, forward strand.
AGGGCTAGACAGTTTTTGTATGACAACACATGCACATGATAAATGGCTGCAGTGGGAACAACAACAAGGAGAGAAACAAGTAACCGAAATGGCAGCCTTGTTGCATGAGACAGTCAGCAAGACAACATGACGATGCTGTGGACTTGCATATCGTTCTAAATCTCCCAAAGGTGTAAGATGGTTAAACTCAAATGCTGCACAAGAATCTCTTGCAGTTGTGAAGGTATCATGAAACTCTGGGGTCAACCTCAGGTTAGCAGGTGAGGGTCAGAACCACGAATGCCACCACCTAGAAGAAAGCAGACCCAAAAGCAGGGAATGAAGTCAGGATAGAAGTAGTATGAATGAACACCTTATGAGAGAAAAAGGATAGAAATTTAGAATAAATATACATGCAAAATTGCTGCTACAAAGGTTTGGGTGCTCACTAAAAGGAGAGGAAAGGGATTTTTTCCCCTGCGCTCAGCAGCATGAAACATTATTGACCTTTGTAATCTGTGTCAATCAGAAGGGGAATGAGATATTTCACTTTGTGTTTAATTTTCATTTCTGTAATTATCTTTCCATTCTAATTCTTCATCTTTAAATTTCTGTGAATTTCTTTTTTCCAGTCTACTGATTTGTAGGTACTGTTAGCATTTTAGGGAACCCTTATTATTTAATCATCTCTATTATTGCTAATATTTTCTCCAAGACTATCACTTTCTTTATAATGTTATTTTTTTGTCTTTTGCCATAAAGATATCTTAGCTCTCTATGTCACAAGTGTTTCATATCTTGCTAAGAAAATCTTCTCTAGAATAATTTAGTATTGTTACAGTTTTGTGGTAGTTTTTCAAGGCACTGTGGAAATGATGGGTCACCTGAAAATAGGTGTTGCCATAAATAACCAGTTGACCATCTACAACTGTCTGGTGTTCTCTCTCAATGGATTTCTTTCTCTGCCCTAGAGTCAGCAGAGTTCTGATGGCATCAGCACTTCAAAGTGGCCAAAATAGTGACTCAAGCTGATCCCAGTTGCTCCTCATATTTCTCAGAGGATTATGATAATTTGGGGAGAGATGTATTTCCAAATGAATAATTAGTATACATTTTGTCAGTGTAAATCCTGCTCTTTTGCTAATCCATACTCCTGACCCATATGCCCTGAGTAAGAGTATCAAGTTCTCAGATCTCTAATCTTTTTATAAAGGCTTTATGAATACTTAAAAAATAACCACTGATGGGAAAAACTAGAGAAATCTTAGTATGAATTGACTGTTCAACGTCACTAAGTAATTGCAATTGACTCTTGGATACAGTGATAGGCAAATATCCATATTTTGTTGGAATAACAAAGCAAATGCATATTGATAAGCAGTTTATTTATGAAAAAATGTTAATTATTAAATGCATGTGGTTGGTTGGTAAGTGGACACTGACTAGTCTATTTTCCTATGGGTTTGAAAATTCTCATTAAAAATGTACATGTGGATATGTGGATGGAATATATATATATATATATATATATATATATATATATCTTCTCAAATTAAAGGGTTACAACTAAAGAACTGATCATTGGAGGAAAATTACTTTAAATATATTCCCCGTATCAAGTAGTTAGATTAGATGCTCAGGCATTGTGAAGCCTTCATCCCAGTGTCAATTTAAAGGTAAGAAACTCAAGATGGGGATGTATCTCACTGGTAGATTACTTGCTTAACATGCAAAAGACCCTCAGTTCAGTCCTCAGCACAATCAACGAATGAATAAACAAATCAATAAATAGGAAAAAACTCAATTTCCATGCTTTCTCTGTTTCTACTGATTTAAGAAATAAAAAACAACATTTATAGCAATTTTCCCAGAAACCAGATTATTTGAAAATGAGGAACTTTCAACCCGTTAACATTAATAACAATTGTTCCCTATGCTAAACAACAGATGGGGATTATATAAAAGAAAATAAGGAACACGCCAATGGGCAGAGAGAATGACTGCTATATATTAAACTAAATAACTGGGTAAAGCTCCACTCAATCAATTTTTCGATGATGGAATACACCTTTACTCTTGACATTTACTTTGGGTCAGAGTTTCACCCCATGTTTTCTGTCCTTCCTAAGTGTCTGTCTGTATTGGAAGCATCCTGCTGGAACTAAGCTAATGCAAAGACTAAGGCCTCTGAATTAAATTTCCTGTGTTCCTTTTCTGTTCCGCAAGTCATAAAGAGATTTGAAATTGTTAAGACACTAACAAATAATGGTGTAATCAAGTGCACTTGTTCTGAAAGTACTTCTCTAAAGTATGTTAATCTGCAGGGTGGAGACCACAACGGCATTCGGATTCTTGTGAGGCCCAGAACCCCTGGTGGCTTCTGGAAGAAGAAATAAAAGCCTGGTCAGTCCCCTCCTTAATCAGGAGCTGCGCTCTACTGCTCAAGTGCTCAGAAGCACAGGAGGATCTCAGGATGTTTTCCTCTGAACATTTCAACAGAAAAGAACAAGGACCACTTTTCAAAAGGCCACGTAGCCTGTGAGGATTTGTTTGGACAAACAGGGCTCAATTAATTTTTGCTTTTGTTATATAAAAGGACATTTGGTCTTAAGTGGTTGTTTTTATACAAGCTTCTCAGAATTCTCATTTTCCCCTTTAAAAAAACCTTCAAACCCACACACACATTCAGTGAAGCAGTAGGCTTTAAAAGCACAGGCCGTCAAGAGTCACTCAACATTTTCAAATACAATACCCAGAAGTGGAAACTGATGGTGAGCGTTCCACGAAGAACCTTTATTTTTGCCAAATTCATCAGGTGGTCCCAGCGCATTAACTAATGACAATAAAGACGGCGTTCAACTGACTTTTGAAAACAAGATCAACTTTTTCTGGAAGTTGGATCCCATCTGGCACTTTCTCCACCTTAAAATACTGCCTGAGTCCCCACAGCTTACTAAATGAAGTCCAACTTGTCCCCTCTGATGTTGCTGCAGACCTTCCCATACCGTCTTTCACTAACTCTTCCTCTTCTAGGTAAACTACATGGCAGCCAGCGAAGGGGCTATTTCCATTATCAGCTTTCTTTCACTTTCAGCTCTTAGTTCAGCACCACCTCGTCCAGCAAGCTTTCTTGGCTCCCTGGCTGACCCCAGGAAGTACTAATGGATGCCCTCAAAGCCTCACTTCCCTGCTCCATCTCACTGCAGCATTTTTGGCCTTTCCCTGACTACACTGTCCCCTGCTTCTCTGTGTTCTAAGCATTTCTCAATACCTTGACAGTGTCTGAACAAAATGATGCACTGTTGTAAGTTATACAATGCTCAGTACAGAAATGGGATCTTGAAAAAATAGGTAGGATTTCTAGAGTAGGGAGAAAGAGGCAAGCAAATGGGAGGTGCGAGGTGAGGGCACAGGGAGAGGCCACAAAGTCCGGGCAGCTATGAGGGCTGGGTGGGAGACGTGGTGGAAACAAAGGCTGGCAGAAATGGAGTCAAAGCAAAACTGGAAAAGTTAGATAAGACCAATTGCAGAGTGTTTCAGACAGCAGACGCCTTTGGTGCGATGCACTTATGTTGAACTGTCATGATATTAATGAATGGTTTTATATTCGCAATGAATAAAAAGGGGATTTTATGTGAATCTCACCTAGCTCCCTGGTTACAATAATTTAGCCCAAACAGCACATAGCAAATTCTACTTCTTCATAGTGAGGCAAAAAACACTGACTTCATTGTATGTTCTGGAAATCACATTAGATTGTGGAATTAGTCCTTACAAATAGAAAACACAGAATGGAAGGCTCAAACGGTAGACACCTGAAGAACGCAAAAGAGCCAGTCTAGAGAAATGTAAAGGGTGTGACAATTTAGATTAAGGAGTAGTTGGGGACTTTGAGGCTACAGCTCGGCTTTATTCCCCAGTCACGCCCTACCCTTGCACTTCTTCCTCATTCTGCCTGATTTCACAGGGAAACCTAAGGCACTATAGTGAAACGGCACTGGATTGCTGGCCTGCTTTTGTACTTGTCAATGACCCCTCTGCCTCAGCAGGACCTTTATTCTTGCTAACGTCTCATCTTGGAATCTATTTTCCTTCAAATAGATTTGTGCATCCATATGGCTTCAGTTCATCAGAGCCTTTGTTTGAAGGTCACTTCTGTGGGAAAGACTTCCCTGATCGCTTCTCCCAAAATTACAGTCTCCTAGCACCAGCTTGTTATTCCCCCAATCAGTACCTTGGTTAATTTGCTCTCTTGTTCAGAAAACCTTCAGTAGCCCTCTAGTATTTATAGGATGCATTCTAGCCTCTTTGACCTAATGCTCAGTGCCCCATCCAACTCTCTCTTCCTGCATTACTTGGCACCATAGTGCACCTGCCTTCAGGAAAGTTCTCTGAGAAGACTGACTTACAAGTCACAGCCAAAATCCCATTTACACTTTTGCCAACACTGTTCCTTTAGACTGGAATTTAACATGTCATGCAGGCCTATTTTGTACATGTTACCATTACTCTTCTTATTTCATAGATGAAGAAACTGTAGCTTACAGAGCTTAAGTAAACTGTCCAACATCACACAATTCAGTAAGTGTCAAAGGCCAATATTAGTTAATTAGTCAGTTAGTTAGCTCTGAGGTTGGAACCCAGGGTCTCATATATGCCAGGCAAGTGCTCTACTACTGAGCTGCAAATCCAGCTTTAATGTCCAGTATTTAAGCCTATGCAATCCTGCTCCAGACTCAGTTAAGAACTACACTGCACTCGAAACGAATGATCTTCAGATCTCATTATTCTTGACTGCTTCAAAATCATCCTAACACAAGAAGCATCTGGTTAAATTACGATATTCATAGAATAACAATGAGCAAAATGTATCAAAACAGAACACCCAGAAGAACTCATGGCTTCCAATACAAAATGTGAATCTGAGCTTCTCATTCTGAATTTCCTTTTGGCTCATACAGCCATATTAAAACTGCAGCAAGTAGGTTAGAATTGATCCAACTATTCCATTAAATTGTCACAAATACTAGCTAAACACAATGAACATGTGGATCTTAATCCTACTCAGATCATGTACAGACTTTCTTCACTGTATTTTACTATAAATTGTTTACATTTTTAATTCTTCAATTCCCACTGTATGTGATACCAAATTTTACCAAAGATGTGTATATAAAAAACTAAATTGTATGCACCTACCAGTTTTTATTGATCCAAATGAAGAATAAAAATTCACATTACCCTTGTTTGAAATTTTAAATATCCTCCCTAAAGGCAAAAGCCCTATTTATGTCCAAACAGCTTAGATATAGAATGATACTATTACCATATTGTTTATTTGTCATTGCTATTTCAATCTTTGGTGATAAGACAGTTATGAAACAACTTTCTTTTCCTTCTATAGTTAAATGGCTCGTTAATCAAATATATACCCATAAGGTTTAATAATAATGTATTTTTATGTCAAAATTTCATAGAAAATCATTTATAAGTCTTGATGGATCAAAGTATTTTTGTCGCTCTGAAATTTTCCATTAAAATGTCAAAATAGTGTATGTGGCAACCTTGCCCCCTACTGGTCATAGCGTAGAACAGCCAAATTCAGGTGATCATACAAAAGCTAGTGCGATCAGCTGTGAGCCCTAAAGCTGCCCACATGGACCCTTCATCTCAATGTCTTCCACTTTCTTGTAAAGTACAATGTTGAATTTATAGCTCTTCAAAGGGATGATACTGTTCTCAGCAGGCCAAAGGCAGGGTGGGTGCCCCAGAAAATTCCTTTTACTTCCTTTTTGGGGGCCAACCTACCCCCAAGTTTGAAATATCCTGCTTTATTTTTTTTTATCAGTACCAGGGATGGAACTCACTACCGCATACTAACAAGGCAGGCGCTTATGCTGCTGAGCTAAATCTCCAGCCCCTAAATATCCTCCTTTAAAAGTACACAGATATCCCGATCTCCATTTGCTCTTCCTCTTTATCACCAGCCTGCATAAGACAGACTGTAACTAACCGGAGATATCACTGTGGCCTCTCCCAGTCCTCCACTCCATGCTCCATGAATCACTTATCGCCTTCCTGACCACAAAGCCGGCAAACAGCACAGCAACTTGCACACAAAGGCTCCAGTGGTTAATGAAAATTGAAAGCCCCTTTTCGACAACACCCTGCACAGTGTCCAGCCACCTGCTGGGAGGGTTAAAGAAGGGCAGTGTGACCCTTATTAAGTGAGTATGATCTTTATTAAAGGTGCTGGCAAACGTAGACTGAATTCGAGTATCTCTAAACGCTCACGCAGGCTAGAGGGGAATAAGGTCCGGAGCACAGAAGCACTCCTCCTTCTCAAAAGACGTTCCCTGCTACTTGTGGTTCCTTTAAAGCATTTTTACTCAACACACTTATTGTACTGAGCATCTTCCTAAGCCTTAATTAAAGGACTACGGCCTCCCTTAGCACCTGGCTTCTGTGGGCTTCTGGGGTGTTCAGGGCTTTGCACCTGGAGGTCATTCCATAAGCTCCCCTCCCACCCACAGGTGGGAATAACAATGAGCAAAATGTATCATGCCTCCCTCCTGGAGCTACTAGGTGGCTGTAGCAGTGTCTGCTCCCTAGGTTGAGCCAGGGAGGCAAATACATGGAGAAACCCCAGCGCCTTGCAATGAAAGGCTGAATGAAGGTAACGTTCCAGAGAGCTCCAGGAGGTAGCACTTTCAGAACAGCCGCGCAGAGTAAAGGGCAGCGGGTGGCAAGCGAGGCCAAGGCTAGCAAGCCTGCAAGTTCAGGGTCAGATTCTGCCTTTATTTAACAAATGTTCCATGTTTTTGTTTTGTTTTGTTTTGTTTTTTGTATTTTCCTCGTGGAATTTCTGGCATTAACTTTGAATCTTAAAGCTACCGTATGAAACTACCTTGACTAATGAACATCTGTACGCTGCCTTAATTCTTTCCTGAGGCAAGTGCCTCACTCCAGGTGCCCCAGTTCCTGTCCTGGTGATCCGAATGAGGGCGTTAAGAGAGCCCCAGAGTTTCACAGCTGGAAAGGGGCAGAAAGAATCCAGAAGGACAGGGCCCAGGCAGGTGCTGTATCGGGATGTGGTGAGAGACTAGGCATCAGAAAGGAGCTCTGGAGGCTGAGAGCTGAGGAAGTTTGCTTCGGAGTTGGTAGCAGTTCCCAGAGAGAAATCGAGGTGGCTAAAGTGAAATATCGTCTTTTGGGGGGTTGGGGAAGTTACCCGGGATCAAACTCACATCTTACCACTCCAGCTGCTTGGGCCGCAAACTCCCCCCTAACCTCCAAGGCTTGAACTGCTTCCCTCCCGTAAAGATGCCTTTCATCTTTGCAGTGCATCTACTCTGACACAGTGCCCTGCAGTGTCACCTTTATCCACCAGCTGCTTCTAGAGAGACCTGTCCATGGGGACCGCAGCGGCTCCAGCGTCCGCCCCACCCCCTCCCTCTCCCTGGGCGGGCTGGACCCTGCCAGGATGGGAGAGGGTGCACTGACTCCTCCTCCGTCGCACAGGCACACCACTGCCTCCTTGCCCCATTCTGTCCCCTGAGAGACAGCACAGGGGACAGTTCCAGATTGACCATCTCAGTGCCACAGTGGTAAGAGACAACCAAACACACAGCAAGAGGCTAAACAGTCACTCATCTAGAGGTGGAAATGGGGTGAAATCTTTGAGCTGGAAGGAATCTCAGATCAAAGCAGGATTTCACCTCCATGTTTTTCCCCAAAAGTCAAAGTGAATTAACACTTAGTAATAAGCCCTACTTAACCCTTACACACACAAACCCCTGTAACGCAGTTCCCACCAATCATGCCCAGTCACACTTCAATTGCCATCAAGAAGCATGAAAACAGGGTTAGAGAAGCCAAAAGAGAACTACAGAACACCAGCCTGGGAGAAGAAGTTGCATTTGTTCTCACCCAATCTTGTTTCAAGACCTCAAGTTTCTCTCATGTTTAAAAACAAATGCCTGTCCACGAGAGACTTTGGGTTTCTCATACTTAAAATGACTCATCCAACTGAGACTGACAGCCCAGAATACTCTCCCCCTACCCCAATCAGAACACTGCTAGAGGTGGGGCGCTCAGTGATAGAGCATTTATCTAGCACGCCAGAAGCCTGTGGGAGATTGGAGAGAGACAGAGACAGAGACAAAGACAGAGACAGACAGAGAGAGAGGCAGAGAGGAAGACAGGCAGAGAGGCAGAGAGACAGAGAGATTTCTCCCAATTGCTAAAGAGATATTTCCCTTCAGGAGTCCTGTCTCTAGACTTTTGGTTATTTTCAGGTCTTTAATAAATGAAGATTTGGCAAAGTCTATAAGTGTAAGAACAAATGTCAGATTTGGCAAATAAAAATTCAGGTCACCCAGTTAAAACTAGACTAAGATAAACAGAGAATACTTTTTTTCCCTAATACAATAGTCCTCCCTCATCCAGTTTTGCCTTCCACCGTTTCAGTTACCCACAGTTAACCACAGTCTGAAAATATTAAGCAGAAATCTTCAGAAAAAATCATTCATAAATTGAAATCTTTGCATCATTCTGAATGGCACTGTGAAATCTCTCACGCCATGCTGCTCCATCCCACCTAGGACATGAGTGAATGACCCATTTGTCAAGTCACTCAGTAGCCATCTTGGGTACCTGATTCACAGTGGCAGCGTGGCATGGCTGCGCTTGTGTTCCTGTAGGCTTTATTTTACGACATACTGGTCCCAATATGTAAGAGTACCGATGCTAGCAATTCACTTGTGCCAAAGAACAGTCATAAAGTGATTCATTTCAGTCAAGAGGCAAAATCCTTGACTGAAAACAAAGTTGAATGCTGAAGTTGCCAAGACAGACAGTAAAAAGAAATCTGTGAAATTATGAAGGAAAACTTGATGCTAGGTTTGCTGTTGCATCTCAGATTCTAAATGTCACAGACAGTGCATGAGAAGCAATTTGTGCTTAGGAATGTATGGGGGAAAACAATATGTATGAAGCATAGTGCTATCTGTGCTTTCAGGCATCTCCTGGAGGAGGGGGGTCTTGAAATGGATTTCCTAGGGAGAAAGGGTACTGTGCACGCATGTCCTCTGCAGCGTTTGCAACACATGTGCACTGAGCACTTTTCGTTCTCCAAATGGAATTCAAATTTAACTAGGTATTGATTTTTATGACAACTCTACAAACACATGCAACAACCATTTGAAATTTTTATCTGTCATCTTTCACATACTAGGCAATAGGGCCGGCAAGAAAAAAACTACCACATGGATTTTAAGCTTGACCACCAAGTTGAAATGTTGCCGTGTAACCGGAAAGAAATCATGTAACTGGGAAAACGCAAACCCTTATTACATGGCCCTTTATGGAAGCAGTTTCTGGATCCCTAACATAACAGATTATCTACAAAGTGGCGTCCAGTCTCTGAATTTTCCCCCTGAGTAAGAGAGCCCTCTCCTCTTTTGCAGAAACTATTTGCTTAGCTATCCTTTGCTCTTAGTCAAATGAAATACCGTACTTCCACCGGTAAAACATTTGGACAAACCACAACCTGGAGAGACTGAATGAGATTTGCTTTTAACCATACAAGCTGTGACTGTTTTCCATGAGTTCTAATTTGTTCTTTGTCCCTTGCTGCAATGCCTCACCAATCAAAATATTCAGTGTGCTTTTCAGATTTTTAACCCAGTCACTTTTGTAGTGAGTGGCTCGCCTGCCATCTAGTGGGGAAAAATAGAAGTGCATTATTTCATTTATTCTGACCAAGTACCTAGCTGCAAGATGTAGGACCTTGGACAATAATGATAATCATAGTTTGTATTTGAATAACTCTCTGTAATTTATAAAGCATTTCTCAAAGTATAGTTTTGTAATTAATCCTTGATCACCACAGTGCTGTAATGTAACCTACCTTTCTCATTTTTCTGAATGAAACTGAGTCTGAATACTGGCAGGTACAAGATCCTACAGTTGAGCTCTAAAGCAAACACTGTGATCGATTCACTCTATGTATCCTCTTGGAACTTAAGTTTGCTTATCTGTTGTTCTCTTCTGTGACTGATTTTGAGAGTCTCTAATTGCCACGAGAACATTTATTCTAGGAAATTTCCATGGATAGTATTTTTTTAGCATATGTGTGCAGTACAGAATAGAAATGCTCATTTGGGAGAACTGATATTATGCACGTAACACCTTGATCCTTTTAGAGTCTTTTACCCCGTTCTCCTTTACTTCACCCACCCTCTGCTTCTCTTGGAGGTGGGGAACCTCCAAGAAGTCTTTTCAAACGAACATGAATATTCAGAATATATTCTCTCAAGAAAGAGATTATAAAGAGGAAAACATACCTTTATCCTAGCTATGGATTTCATTACTGTGTAGCTAAATGGTGCTAGTTCACGTCCATTTTCTGACAGAACATGAATAAATTAGGCAGATAAAAAACAAGGCTTAGACCTCGGTGGGATGTATGACTATTGGCAGAACACCAATACTGGCAGCCACCGGTTATCTTTAAGACCTTTTTTGATTAAGACCTGTAAGAACAGTTTTTCCAATGAAATATAATTTCTTACTTTTAGACCTATGAAAAATTTTTGCACAGAGCTCTGAGACTATTAGACACATAAGTCTCAAAAGAAAGATTGATTTTAATTGCTCGGTGTCTTCAAAACTTTCAGAGGCTTCTTGCAAATCTGCAAAGGGACCTCTGAGCATTCTGTGTTAAAGCTCATTTGAAAAGAGAGATTTGTGAGCTCTTCCAATCCTTACTAAAGTGCCTCTGCCTTGTGACAGATGCCTGTGTGCTTAGCGAAGACCAAGAACCAGGTTAAACAAACCAAAGGTTAGGGCAGCTCACAAGGAAGAGTTATGTTTACATTGACACCCATCTGCTGACCCTACAGGGCAACAAACAAGAAGAATGCACCCGATCATGGGCCATCTGCTAAGTGCACTTGTACTTGAGTGTGTCCAAAAACGTACAGGTTGTGGGGGGAGGGTGGGTTGGTGAAGAAAGCAATTTAGAGACCTTTGCCGATCATGGTTCCTAGACTGGTGGTTTCTTGTGAACAAGGTCCCTGAGCAAAGACAGTAACACTCTCGCATTAAAAATTTAACCTTGAGGTAGTGGTGCAAAAGCCAAGGCAGCTGAGGCATGGGAATGAAACTTATTTCAATCATTTTGAGACACTGTACACAATCTTAGGCTTCACTACCCATGAGCTCTACAGTTGTAAACTCGAATGATGCACTTTGTATTATGGATGGAGATAGTTTCTGAGATGCCCTAGCTTGGACATGACCCTGGAACAATTTTGCCAATTGCTCCCATTGTCCTGGCTGTCAACATTCTGGCTCAGGCATTTATAGCTGCTGAGACTGGGCTATTCATGTGGCTACTACGTGGATCAACTCAGGTGTAGCGCAAAAGTATTGCAAATAGAACAACACTGGCTTTTTTAATAGCACCTGGGGTTCACTCCTTGTTGTCTCCAGCATGTATCATCTTCCTAACTATGTCCCTAGAAGTACATCGCTAGATGTTCAAAGTGCAAAATTTCTAAAAGCTGCTGCCATTGGTAGCAAGACTATCACTGCTGCTAATGATCTTACTATTACTGTTAACAATACTGGACACAAATAAAGTGTTCCTTCTTGCTGATCATTGTTCTTAGATCTTTCTGCATGGGAACTAAAACCATCCTCACAGACTGTGCCTCCGCATTACAGCATTACTGTCAACCCCACTTGACACAGAGGCTAAGCAACTCACTCAAGTTCCCACAGCTGGAGTGGGCTGGGCCAATATTTGAACCCAGGTAGTCTGATTATTTGCTTTTTAATTACCTCAATGTCAAAGCACAGACAGAAGAAGACACATCATTCCCTCTGCCTACCCAATAAAGTCCTATGGCTCACTTGGGCATTCAGTACTTTCAGTGATTTGGCTGCATCCTGCATTTTCCTCGGGCTGAATCACAGGCCAGCAGAGGTCCATTTTAGCCACTTAAGAGCCCTCATCACTAACAGGCCTCTCTTTGTGTTGCTCCTTTTCTGTTTTATCATTCCCCCCATACACACATGCATTCCTTTCCCTGCAGAATTTCTATTTCTCCTATAAGGCCTGGCTCCAATTTGACCTCTTTAGTAAATTCTTACCAGAGACCCAGCTGGAAATAAACACATGTGCCCCAAACTCTCCCTCATGGGCCTTGTCTGAATTTCTACTAAGGAACTTGGCACCTTATGCCTGGTATCGCGATTACTTAAGCACATGCAGTCACAGTCCCCAGACTATAAACTCGCTAATGAAAACCCTCTTCAAGCGCTGCTTCATCCACGACTCCTCTCTGGGTTTCCCCGAATACAGGTACACACTTCGTTCTTACCTCAGTTCTCTGTAACACTTAACCTTAGTCCAGCTTGGCCGGTAATCTGCACACATGCCTCTCCTTAAAAGTCAAACTCCTGTGGGCAGAGTGCTTTATTTATCTCTGTACCCACAGGTTTGTATGGTCTCTTGCCCATATGCTTGTTGAATGAAGACAAAAATGAGTGAAGCCTTTTACAAGGGCCCCCGACTGGAAGTAACCCTTCACTCCTCTTAATTCCAAAAGTCCTACCCTCCTTTGCTACACTTGTTTATGTTAGAGCCCCTTTGTTAGATTATTAGTACCTTTAGAAGAGGTGAATCTATACTTGGAGCACCTGCATGGTCTCTCCTCACCTGCCCATGTTCCTGCTCCACTAAATGGGCTCAATAAATACCCTCTAAATGAGTGATTCATCACAATGAAAGCAACCGCTTAACAGTGTTCCTAAAGAATAAATGCATGAAAGCCATGCTGTGTGAGAATCACCTGTCCGGGCTGAAGGGAACTCTGTGTGTGTGTGTATGAGAGAGAGAGAGAGAGAGAGAGAGAGAGAGAGAGAGAGAGTGAGAGAGGCAGTGGGTTATGGAGTCTGTCACTCACACCTACATATATGGATAAGTATTCATCATTTATCCCTGTCAACTGTCAACATTAGAGACAGATCATTATTCTCTGCTTTGAACTGTAGAAATTAGGAGAACAAACGCCAACATAATCCAGTAGAATAAAACATTGGCCAAATACCTATAAAATATTATGTGCATATAATGCATTAGTCTCATACAATAACTTCATATACTCTAGAAAAATACGATGTGTTCATTTTCCAGGCCAATTGGTGCACTGCTCTAGTCTTCCTCTCTCATTTTTTGACAAAGGTAACTTTAATTACCTTAAAATTGGTTGGATAAAAAGCAATAAATTTAAAAGGTGATATTATAATAGGATAGGATGGTTTATAAAGATCATAAAAAACTACATGTGTCTACCAATTAATAATGAGTTATTCCCACACCATCAATTAATAAATAAAAATAAATTTCCTTGGAAAGTGACCTTCAAAGTGGAATTTCTTACAGAATAACACCAATCTAAGATTTATGGGAAGAAAGAAAAGAGCGTTTCTGAGTATCTACTGAGTATGAGTCAAATACTCTTCATTATCTAATTCATCCCTCTGAAAAACTAGTCAAACAGAGGTTACCCAGCAAAATAAGTATCTGAACTGAAACATGCATCTATCTTTTCTCCTATTCCACCTGATTCATTTAAAATTCATTGCAAATGTATCACTTACTGATATCCCTCATATTTTACATCATACTTACCCATCACAGATGACATTTTAGATGCTATCTGGGACCATTAATGGAATTTCAGAGGTTCATGCAATACATCTACAGCCAAGTGTTCAATATTTCTGCCATTCCACTTCTCTATTGCTAATGCCTACCACATTCACTTTGGTCTATAGTTTAAACCTGTTAAGTCGAACTGATTATCCTTTTTATTTTTTCACCTCCCTCAAGTACACAGTTTAATAGCCTGATGGCAGCAAACCAATTGTGGCAATCCAGATGGGCTGGGTTCCAATAGATCAATAGCTCACTTGGTGGCCTGCTCCGAGCAGACAATCACCATCAGAAAATATGGAGCTCAGATCTTCTCTTGTTCTCACTGATTAATTGACCCTGCTGTCACATTGTCAGAAACACTTTTTCTTAGCAGTGGTTGACATTCCCTCCCAAGCAACTACAGGTGTGACAGTGAGCATGCAACTAGTGTATTAACAGGGAATCACTAAATTTATAGACATTTTTGAATTGGAGGAAAACTTGTGAAAATGTATAGAATATTTCAGTAATGGAATATTCACTATTGGTTATAAAAACGCTAAACACTTGTCAAAATGGCACAGTTAAATTCTTTTAGACTAAATGAAAGTGAAGGAACAATAATTAGGCATGTAATTATCCATAAAAATGTTTTTAAGATTTGTAATGAGACTTAATTGCTGTAAAATACCAAGTCTATTTGAAAAGCTGTTAACTAAATTGAAAATAAAGCAATGTCCTGGTGATTTCGTATTTCCTCATATTCACCCAAACAAACGGTGTAGGGGACTGTCCCGACAGACTTAATTTAGTGATCTAGCTCACTGCAGCACCTGCTGGGCCCACCATAGGTCTATCCTCCCTTACTCTTGTGGCACCTGTTTTTTCTCTTGTTCACTTTGTCCCCACACATGTGATAAGTCCTATTATTTGCTACTCCTATTACTAGTTCATAGAGATGCCTTAAAATGATTCATGGGGTTACAAAATAATAAAATGAGGCCATGGAAGTGATCAGGCTTCTAATTGGAATTCCACAGAATCAGGCCAGGGTTGAATTGCTCTACACTTGACCTAACTTCAAAGCAGGTCACTTTTATTCACCATAGCTAAAACTACCTCTAAATACAAGAGGTTTCCAATTGTATCCTCTCTGAGGTTTCATTCAAATGCCATGTAAGTTATGAATGTAGTTTGGCAATGAACTTAACAGAAACTCTCTCCTGAGGAATAAAGGATGATGCTACCTTTTATAAACGTCACCCTATAAAAAGTATTCTGCATCACAGCTCATGTATGGTACCTTTCTTGCATTACCATCCGACCCTTCTACAGCTGTTCTCTAAGAAAAGTCTGGCCAATTATCTCCCCTCCCATTCATTCTAGCTAGACTGGGAGGTTATAAAAGCAGTTTGGAAGACTCTATTTTTTCCTTCAAGCAGTTAAGTGTCCTTGTTTCAATAATACGTAACTAACTACCAACCAAACACCTTTGTCCATTTAATGGCTTCTTACATAGGATTTATTTATATTTGATTGTGAATTGCCTGTGTTTATTTTTCTCATATTTGAAGACAATCTGATCTTCTAAATATCTCTGTAACATGTGTAATGGGGCCAGCAAAAGGCTCTAAAGCAATTAGCAGATGTCTTCTCTACATTTCCATCTTTGTCTACCATACATTTTGTGAAAATGCCAGAGAAATGGAGATACGCTGCATCTAAGAGATATACTGAGAAACTAATTAGGTTTTGGCAATTAGGTCCCAGACTAAATCTTGATGCTTGCAGATTGATTTAAAAGGAGGGCACCTCTGTAAACACGTACTTTTCACAGTGATACTAATGAATCCATTCACCTATTCATTCCACAATCCTCCTCAACTGTTAATCAGGGTACATCACTGTGAGGTGCAGGAAATATGCAGAGCAAATTATGAAATTCTCACAATAAGCAAATGTAGGGTATACTGCTATGATGGCTTCTTTACAAGTGTAACTTAGAGAAATTATTTGCCCAAGGTTATATAGCTTGTAAGTGGCAGTTACCCCCCAAATAATTCAGATGACAAGGTCACTGTTAAATCTTTGACTCAGTGAAGTGGTATTTATTTGAATTTTTTAGGCAGAGGATAAGCCTCAAGCCACTGAACACAAAAGATTGTTATTACTGTTGTTGCTGTTGTTATTATTGGAAGTACTAAAAACTGAGCCTGGGGTAGGTCTCTCTATCATTAAGGTATATCCCCAGCACATCTCACCACTTTTTAAAATTTTGAGACAGGGTCTTACTAACTTGTCTGAACTGACCTCAAATTTGAAATGCTGCCTCAACTCCCAAGCAGCAGGGATTATAAGCATGTGCCACTTCACCTGGTGTATATTCTCGAATTTTTTTTATTAATGCCCCATTGCTTGACAAATTATTAACAACACCAAGGTGAAGCTAAGTGTGGCCTGTCATGGACACAGTAATTCAAAATCTCTTTCTCAATGACCCCTGAGTCACAAAGTGCTGTGACTTATAAAGATCCCAAGATATAATTCAGTAGAATTTAAGGCAAGAGTTTTAATTACGCTGAAAATCTGTTCCAAATTCATTATGAAGACCCCAATCTTAGCTATCCATAAAATTTAGGCAGATGTCTTTAGCTTGGAGACCCAAGAGAACTACCAAGAGCAGCTTTCCTCCCTACCTGAGGTTCTTAGAAGCACCCAACTTCAAATAATTGAGGATCTCCTGAGCACATGTGGATGGTGGATCTCAGGAAAACACAGCCTATGCACTGATAAGGAACCAATGTAAAATTGGGGGCTGCTTACTCCATTTTTGAAATCAGTTTGCTTCCAATCAAACCACACAGTCTGTGGTACCTTCCTTAGTTTCCTTTAAAAATGCCTCCATTACAACCAGAATCTACTGGAAGGAACTCATTTCACAAAAAAAAAAAGATCAATGGCCACACTCCTTGACCCCCTTTTTCTTTCTGTAAATAAAGCAAACAGTACCAAATATCTCCCAGGGCAGCCAGATAGAACAGTCATTTGCTTTTCAGAAACTCAGACAAGAAGTAGCAACTAACGTGGAATTCATTCAAGTAAGCATGTCTTGTTTCCTTGAATCTTGCTGATGAGTAAGAAGATTCTTTTGCTCTTGGGGAATGGTTAAGTGTTGGGGCTATATCAGTGCTACTGTCTAATCCAGCAGGTGTCAAATTCAGGTTACATGTGTTTCTGGCATTCGTATAACTGAATGTCATTTCTTTATGAAGACACCATAGAGTTGGCTAAGAGGTATAAGTTTTAGTATTCTATAGCACGGGATGGTGACTGCAGAACATTTTATTATGCATTTTATAAAGAACTAGAAGAGTTTAAATGTACCCAATACAAGGAAATGATAAATATTTAAGGTGACATAAATGTTAATTATCCCATCTTCATCATTATACAATGAAGGCATGCACCAAATTATCATACTATACCTCACAAATGTGTAAATTAAAAAAGAAAGGAGACGAGGAGTTGTATCAGTTGAATCAGAATCATAAGAAGGAGGAGATCAGTATCTTTTAATGCCAGTGGGATTCTAGTGTGTATCCAAGGATAAGAGTCACTAGTTAGGGCACTTTGAACCTGGGGAGCTTCCCAAGTAACTTCAAATCAGGACATGAGTAGCAAGGGTAACCTCCAGGCCAGGATAGTCTAATATAATTATCATATGAATCATGGGTATAATTTTAAATGTTCTGGGTGGCATATGGAAAGAAAGTGAAAGAGCAGGTAAGTTTACCATATATTTTGTTTAACCAAACATAACAAAAATATTGTCATTTCAATATGTAATCAATACAAAAACTGTGATTTTTTTTCATACTAGGTTCTTGAAATTAGGTGCATATTTTACGTGCACAGCATATCCTGTATTCTATAGAGCACAACTCTGGAAGCTAATACGCTCTTCTACCATGGCAATATGATCTAAGAAATACTCACAAGTGAGTATAATTTTTGCATTCCAAGTGGCTGCCACTGTGAAATGTCAGCATGTGAAGACAAAGATGATAAAGACAAAGATGTTCACACAGTCGTGACCCTCCGAGCTGTAAGAGCCCATAGACATCTAGTCCAACTCCTTTATCTATTAACAAGGTGACTGAAGCCACTGGAGTAGAAGGCTTGCTCAGATTACACTGATAATTAGTGACAACACAAGACTGGAATCTTAGGCTCTCTCATTGTCCTAAAAGAAACCTGTAGTTAAAAAGGTAACATCTGGCCTCATTTTCCCTGTTCTTGATTAGTAAAGAAGTACGTCCTCTAATGCCCACTAAAGAAACTGACTGTCTTCTGATGCTGGGTGTAACAAAGAAAATTATGTCACCAGAAATTTGGGTTTATATTGTTTAACCAAATTTATCAGAAGCTTTTCATTTCATATTAAAATAACTAATTTTCACCTAGTTGTTTCAAGGGAGGGTAGTTTGATCGTGTGTGTGTGTGTGTGTGTGTGTGTGTGTGGCAGGCTTTGGATAGTTTGTTTGATGCCTCCTCAATCATCAATTTCAGCACACGAAGAATGAGGTGGTTAAAAGGCCAGATTCACTCAGGGGCTCCTAGTTGAATGGAGTGATTGATTTCTGGAACAATCCACACATCTGGTAGGAACAATCAGATGCCCCCTTAACAGATCTGCATTAAACAAAAGAACATGTGGGGTGTCACAGGCCACTGGTTGGTTGCACAACCTTTTTAGTTTATCATCTGTTTTTTGAGAAAACAAGAGTCAGTCAGGTCACTCAAGTACAAATAGCTCTCTGTCCAATACTCGGGAGCTTGTGATAAGTAAAAAAAGTCTTTTTCAAAAAGATGTTTAGTAACTATCAAAGTGTGCCTCCCTAGCATGCCCTTACGTGTCCTAGTGAGAGCTGTGGGCCAATGTGTTTGAGCTTTTCTTTATTTCTTTAATTATGCTCCTCAGTGGTTGGTTGGTATTAATTTGGAGACAGCTCTATCTGAGCAAAGTTTGGCTCATTTAATTTTATTGGTGTAATATCACACAACTGTGTAAATCAGCAGTATGTGAATAGCTGCTAATACAAACACATTGCTTCTATCTGTCTCAGTCACTGCTTGGGAAGCCCCATATATAGCACTGAGCTACACCAGAAGGGACAGAAAATAAAGGAGGTGAAACTTCTACTTATAAGCTGCTTAGATACTTGTAAAAGGGAAGATAATAAATAGAACAGCCAGGGATATAGCTCAATGGCGTAGCACTTGCCTGGTAAGTGTGAGGTTGTGAGTTTGATCGCTGGTACCAAAAAATAAAAAAATTTAAAAAAATTTAAAAAACTAGAACAAATGACAAGTTGTAGTGTTCAGAGGCATGCAATGCACAATATTATGGGAGACAACACATCTTTTATGGACTTATAGTTGTATAATTTATGATGAGAACATTGTAACTAGATGTTTCTGGAAAACAGACACACAGGTTACCAAGGAAGAAGAGACAGTTTTAATGTGCTCCAATGTTTGGAATGAGAGTTTAAAGTTCAAAGCTACAATCCTTATTAGCTTCCATAGAAAGCAGGGGATTTTTGTTTGTTTGGGGGTTTTTTGTTTTGTTTTTGCCCTCTTTATTCTGTTGCAATTTCATGGTGGCAAGAAACTCCCCATTTACTCAGAATAGAAATTCATTTGGCTTATCCAACTGTGCACTCCCCAATATAAACTGGGTGTGAATTTTTACCAAAAGTGGAAAACAGCTTCCTCAATCTATGAGACACTTGCAACCTATTTAAATATTTGCACAGAGGAAGCAAGAGAACCTTTATCACAGAGCTTGCACAGAGTCCAGCTAAGCTGGCAGGACTCATCTCCACATTGTGAAGGTGACAAGCAAATGACTGGCTCTGGCAGATGGGTCAATAGATGTAATGCAGGACTGTTGACATAGGAACAGAAAAGCCCTTTCCCATGAGAAAGTCTACAGGTTTCTTTCCTTCCACTTCTCCTCTTAACTTAGAGCCCATAGGATTTTGCGGTGTTCTAATGACCATGCAGAGCCACCGGGAAAAACAGAAATCACTGAAAACTTTATTTCGGGCTTGTGACAAAAGGGATGGTAAAGATTCTTTGGAGATGAGTTCTTAAGGATGCTACAAGTTTTGAACAGATGAATTGATTGAAAAGGACCATGACAGGCAAGACAACAGCATGCAAAGTGAGGTGGGAGAAGCCTAGAGCAATAGGAGAGCACCCTTCCAGAGGAAGAAATCTGGGAAGCACATTAGAGAGGCTGAGATAAAGTTCTCCATTTGGGGCTAACCATGCTGCTCTGTCTCTAAAATATTCATCCCCAGTGGATTCAAGGAGTAAGATGAGAGGGTGGTGTGGTAAAGGTGAATGAACAACTGCAATCATCTCTCTCACCTTGGCCAAGTTCCTCTGCCAAAGTTGTTTCATCTTCCCTTTGTCATTGAAAACCCACATGTACTAAGGAAGGAAATGGATAGCTCTCTAGAACGCTTTCTGAGCTCCTGCGGAGAACTGAATAACAGGGCTCTGCAAACAACTTAAAAGTCCTTAATCCCAAGAAGTTTAATAATATTCGCAAACACGAGTTTCACTGAAAGATTTGAAAAGCAAAAAAAAAAAAAAAAAAGAAAAAGTAAACCTGCTGCCTTAATAAAAGCATTAGTGGACTGTAATAAGGTTTTGATTTAATCTCTTTAGGAAGCCTTTAATACCCTGAGTCAAATACAAAACTAATTTTCTTGCTTCCTCCGAAATTCCAACTAGGTAAATTGTTCATCCAGCCATGCAAAGACATTGAAACCTTAGCAAAATTTATTCTTTCCTCTGTCTAAACCAGGTGAGGATTTCAGGTCTTGTTTCATATCACATACGTCTTGCTTTTGAATCCTGGATCCTTATTTGCCCAATTAAAAAGGCTTTTAGTAACAATTTTTTACTATAATTCATATTCATAATTGAGAAACATATTATACATATTTACTGGGTATGAGACATGATGTGTTTAAATATATTTACATTGTAGAATGGCTAACTCAAGTTGAGTAACATGAACATTAGTTCACACATTTGGCATTTTTGGGTTGAGAACACTTAAAATCTATTCTCTTTCTAGTTTTCAAACATACAATATATTGTTATTAGCAATATACTGTTGGTATGTGTAGTTATCAAGCTGTACGATAGATCCCCAGAACTTATTCTTTCTAGTTGAAACTTTGTGCCTTTTGGCCAACATCTGCATTCTCCCTAAACTCAGCCTCTAGAAACCACCTTTCTATTCTTTATGTACCGAGTTCAACTTTTTAGATTTCACATATTAGTGGAAGCTGAAAGTATTTTTTCTTCTGTCTCTTGTTTATTTTACTTAACATAATGTCCTCCGGATCCATCCACCCTGCTGGAAATGCCAAGTTTTCCTTCCTTTTTAAAGCTAAATAGTATTTCATCATGTATATACTACATGTTTTCTTTATTCATTGATTTACGGACAAGTAGGACATGTTTTGAAAGCTGCAAAACCTAAAATATTTCCCAAGTAATTGTCTACGGATATTAACTCTTTTCCTCTTTTCATTCTTTTCCTTTCCTCCCTTCCTTCTTTGTTTAATTTGTGGAGACTAAAATCTTCTCCCCTAGTCACAACCTGGGAAACAAAGTAACTTACCCTCTTCTTTGGTGGCTGGAACATTCACTGAGCCTCAAGTTGCTCCTCTATTCTGGCTCAAGTAAGCCTTGGGAGAATCAATATCCAACTCATTTTAAAAGTCCTTAATCCCAAGAAGTTTAATGATATTCTGGCTGACACCAGTGTGCTTCAGAATAAACCTATTTTGCTCTGTAAGAAGCAATGCTTCTTCTATTAGTATTTTATAAATAAGACCACTTTGCTTATCTTCAAGCTGGGAGAAAAATAGAATGCATCATGCACACTTTCTCAACTCTCTATTATTCATGATGTTTAGTTAATGTTTTAAATTTTCAACTTCAAAAACCTTTTATATACTGTTAAGTATGCCTAGTTGCTAACAACTGCCTCACATTTGGAATGGAGGATTGTCACCTAAAAGTTTATTCGGAATTGAGGAAATAGCCCTTTTTATATCCATGCAAAGTAATTAATTACAAGAAATATGTTAGATCAAATTAAATTTCTAGTTTTAGTTTCTTGAGAAAACTCTGCTCTGATTTCTACAGTGGCTGCACCAGTCTACCCTCCCACCAACAGCAGAAAAGGATTCCTTTTTCCCCATGGCCTTGCCAGCAGTTGTTATTGGCTAATATCCTGAGTCTATCAATTCTTTCTGGGGTGAGGTGGACTCTCAGTGTTGCTTTAATATGCATCTCTCCATTGAACAGTTTTCATATATTTATTTGCCATCTGCATTACTTCACCTGAGAAGTGTATATTCATTTCAGATGTCCATTTTTGACTGGGTCTTTAAATTTGGGGGTATGATTTTTTAGTTCTTTATGCATTCTAAATATCAGTATTTTATCTGAAGAACAGCTCATGAAAAATTTCCCCGTCCCTTTTTCAGTATCTTCTTCAAAGTATTGAAAACATGATACCAAGGTGTTATATGCACACCCATATTTATAGCAGCACAGTTCGTAATAGCCAAATCTTGGAAACAGTCTAAATGCCCATCAACTGATGAACAGATAGAGAAGAACTGGTTTTTTAAATACAATAGCATGCTACTGAGTCATGAAGAACAATAAACTTGAGGCATTTCCAGGTAAATGGATGTACCTTGAGAACATACTCTTAAGTGAAATAAATCAGAACCACATGTGCAATTATCACATTGTTTCTCTGGTGTGAAAAACCAAATGTGTAAATAAAAACCAACATTTATAATGGATATTGTGAAATAGGAAGAAAATGCTCAAATCAGAAGGTAAAGAAGGGAAAAGAAATTAATGAGAAAAAAAGGATAAAATGGAAAGAAAGCTTCTGTAAATAAGGACTGGAGGATGGTATGAAGGGAGGGAAAGACAGTGGGAAAATTAAGAAGTAAGAGAGATCATGTACAGGTCAAATCCCTTATGATGAGTGTTATCATTATGTATAACTAAAATGAACCTACAAACTTATTTAATTTTTAAAAAGAAATGTGTGGGAACCTAATTGAACTCAATTACTCTGATCTTTAAAATTTACAGAAGATATCTGTAAATTTTATGCAAGAAACAAAAGCATATCACATCAAATTTTATAATGTGGATTCATCTGTATTTCCTCCCTTGTACTCACAATAGCGCTGCAACACAGGCAAAGCAAATATTCTGGGTTTTCTCATTTTACAAATGTAAAGACTGCTAATGAGCTAAAGATCACCCAATCAACAGTGGAGTTAAATGCTGAATCTAAGATTTTGTTCTCAGTTTGACATGTGTGCCCTCAAAAGACAGGAATGGTGTAAATAACGCTGGCATTCTGTAGTAACATGTTTCATTGTCTGAATAAAATTGAAAGCATTTATGATGGAAAACTGACCCTTCCCTGGTTCCTTTGAGAGAAGAAGAAAAGTTTGAGTATAAACAGTTAGAGATCTTCACCAGTCTCAGATCAAGTATTCACTGTTGCCATTAAAATAAACTATAAACTTTCCTGTCTTTGACTTCATTTTTCTCTAAAATGGAAGCATATTTTCCTGAATATTTATATTAAATTTTAAGCTCATGAGTTTCAGAACATTTCACTAGCACAAAGATGAGGTGGTTTCTTCAGTGGTATAATTTACTACTTTACATTCTGCTAGCCCAGTGTTTCAG
Organism: Hydrochoerus hydrochaeris; assembly: GCA_004027455.1. Lineage (NCBI taxonomy): Eukaryota > Metazoa > Chordata > Mammalia > Rodentia > Hydrochaeridae > Hydrochoerus > Hydrochoerus hydrochaeris. Next base: position 170,943 of record PVLA01000593.1, read on the forward strand.
CTGTAACGAGGCATCCAGTGTCCCTGTAGCCACAGAAGGCACAATCATCCATGTATATCCTCCTTCCTAAAACTAGACCGCTGGACAAAGAGGAGAGCTGAGTCCAAAGGCAAGGGCGTCACGGGTTCATCCAGAGGAATTTTGCTGCCAACAGCTCATTCTGCCTCTTCAAAAAGAAGACAGCTCTTAGTGAAGATGGCTGGGCAAAGAAACCGTGTCCCACTGCCAATCAAGAGAAAGTAATGATCCAAGCCAGGACAGCTGGCTTCATGTGTTCACAATGAGTGTGATGTTCCACAGAAAAACAAAAGCCAGGATTCAGTGCACATCAAAGTAATTATCAGTCCAGAAATTTCCCACTGTGAAAAAAAAAATATTAAACTCATTCTATCCTTTACCCAAATAAAGGGATTTTTTTGCACTTAGTTTTCCTACCAGGAAAATGATTTTGCATTTATTGTGGAAATTTTTTTAAAATGCAAGAAAAAGTGTATTTATCTTTCTAAAGAGGAATTCAGTTTTTCATTAGGAGGTCTCATGCCCTGTCCTTCAGAGCAGCAAAGATGGGGTAAAGGGAAGAAACCACACTTGAAACTGACTTGGGAGTAAGACAGGTGTGTGTGGGACAAAGGCAGGCTGAGGAGGACCCTGTGGGAATGCTAGTCTCCAGAGCAAGACAGTGCAATAAATGCCAGTGATGGGGACAGGGTAGAATACTTGATTACAAATATGATACAATGTAGGCAAATTCTTCATAGCTGGTCCCAGTTTTTAAATGCCCTTTCTTCCAGAACATGCTCGATACTCCAGTCCCTTCTCATCTCCCTCCCTAAACATATAAGTAGCAGTCAGCCTTCTTGTTATGACTTTTAGTTTAAACCTTGCCTAGTGTCTTAACTGCATAATTCTCAGCCCATCACCAGCATGATGTGTGCTGACTGTGTAAATCCACCAAAAATGTTGCCGTTCAAAAGCAGAAATTTCACACTTGAGCCTGCTCTCATGCAACTACGTGAAGCATGTGCATGCCAAATCATTTTCTTTACATTTTACAAGGGATTATTATGTAGGTATTAGGTACAAAATTTATCACACTTTTCAACCCATGTAGTAAACAAACATAAAATCTAGAGGAAGGAGAAAATAGGCGCTAATCAAAAGCTACAAAGTTTGAGTTAGACAAGAGGAAGGATTTACTGATTCAGCGCCCACAATGGTGACTATAGTAAATAATAACGCAGTTCATATTTCAAAATTGCTAAGAGTAGGTTTTAATCGTTTTCACCACAAAAAATACAAGTATGTGAGGTGGCAGGTTTGCTAATCATCTAGATTTAATCATGTCACAATGTAAACATATACCAAAACCTCACATTGTACCCCCATAAATCTATGCAATTTTGATTTTAAAAAATTAAAAATTAATAGAAAGATAACATGAAGTACAGTATTTGGAATTGACCAGCTTCTCTTTTCTCCATGCGCAGGACTGTAGTGTCATTCATTCCTAATGCTGTGGAGGGAAGGGGTTCATTGGAGGGGCAAAGGAAATTGAAGATCTCTCTGGCTTTTCTGTGAGTAATACATATAATTAACAGCTCCTCAACTTGAATTAATGTTCACTTGTCCATATTTTCAAGGTCTGGTCTCTCAGGCATGATATGAAATTGCAGCCAACTCAACAAGGAGTACATAGCAGAAAAATGGACACTGAAGTTCTCAACAAGTAACAATAAACCAGATAATTTTCTATCCTCTGCTTTATTCCTTCCTGTGGCACCATGACCTCATTTTCAGAGAGGGAAATCACTTTGCTGGGAAGCAGTAGTTATGCTTTACAGTTCTGGGCAAAGCAGCCTGGGCCATCTTCCAGTTAGCTGGGTTTACACTGTTTGGCAACTCTGGATGAGGCAATGATGCAATGGGACCAAAAATGTCCAACAGTCAATGGAAGAATGATGTCCGGCAAGAGAACAAGTAGTTGGCTGCACCAGGAAGACCATGAACTCTTGCTGTCCTGGCCACCCAGACTGAAGAGAAGGGGTAAAAAGGTCAACAGGGCCCTCAAACTCATGGAACAAGGAATGGCTGAGGGAAACAGAGCTATGCAATGAAAAGAGTTAAGTGAAACATAGGAGCTGTCTCTGATGATCTAAAAGGGTACTTGTCACTACAAGGTGACTTACCCAAGAGGTCAGAACCTGTAGCTAGGAAGAAAGATTTTTAGTGCAGTATAGGGGTGAGCTGATGGCCACAGAGTGAATGAGCTACCTCAGAAAACCCCAAGTTCCTCAGGCCTGGAGATGTTCAAGCAGAAGGGAGACTATTTACTTGGAATTTTGATGTTGAAATAGAAGAATTATGTTAATTGACCTCTAAGAGTTCTTTGCAACTGATAATAATACAGAGGTTGAGCATCTCTCCTCTGAAATCTGCAATGCTCCAAAATGTGAAATCTTTCAATTTTCAGATTAGAGATGTTTACCAATGTGTCTATACAAATATTTCAAGATCAGAAATACTTCAGATTCCAGGCATTTTTGAATCAGACTTTCTCAACCTGCATTACCATCTTCCTTTCTCTTGTCCTCAGTCTCTGGAGGTCCTAAGGACACACAGGAAATCTTCCTACACAGTACCATCCCCGCTTCCCAGCCTCTCACACTTGGACTTCTTTGCACTTGCACCCAGACTTCTGCACACAATAGCCAACCTCCACCCTGGCACATTTTCAACATCCACAGGCTGAATGGGGACCCTCACTCACTTTATCACAAATGTAACTGTTCAGTCAGTGTCCTTATCCTCAGGTTCCACTTCTGCTGGAGGCTGTCATTAACCCTCCTCAAGCTAAGCTGCTACGAAGCTGGAAGCCTCTGTTGTGAACCAATCACAAGACAGATGCTGGCGATTTCCTATTGGTTAAACTATGTCTGCAGTCCTCACTGCTGTCTAAACCTGGTGTGCAAACTCAGACACCAATCAATTAAAATGATGGAAATGAGTCCCAGCTACCTGATCCTCTGCATTTTGACACAACAGAGCAAGCGTCCTTCTTACCTCTGCAACAGAAGTATGCAACCCAACCAAATGCACTGCGTCGTCTCAGCCAGACAAGGAGCATTCTCATGCCTATATGGCTGCACTCCTACCCTCCATTCTTATGCCACACATAAAAAAACACATACAAGATGCATCTGAATCAAAGTCTTGAGTGACTTCTGTTTTTCCCAGCTCTGCATAGGCATTAAAACACCTCAAAATCCTATCAAGTCCAAGGTCAAGAGAAGGTGGAAGGAAAGAAGCCCCTAGACCTTCCCAAGGGAAAGGGCTTTCATGTTCCTACATCAACAGTCCTGTGCTGCATCTATTTGTCTGTCAGGGCCAGTACTTTGCTTGTCATAGTCACAATGTGGAGATGAATCCTGCCAGCCTAACTGCACTCTGTGCAAGCTCCATGATAAAGGATCTTTTGCTTCCTCTGTGCAAAAACTGAAAAACGCTGCAAGTGTCTCATAGACTGGGAAAGCTGTTTTTCACTTTTTTTGTAAAACTTCACACCAAAGCCCATATTGAGCAATGTGAAGTTAGACATACAATGTGCATTACTATTCTGGTGACTGGAGAATTTGGTACCATGCTCAAATGAACCACCTGTAAATCCAATTATTTAAATACAAGGTGATCAAAAATGGCATATTTTTGTTAATTTTTATAAGATAATGGAACAGGAAATATAAAGATGACAATTTGATCAAATGTATTCAATACAAGGATCAATGGCTTGAAACAACCCCTGCTGAGTGATGATCCAGTCATTACACAAACAAAAGGTCAAAGCAGAGTGAAGAGGAGAAAAATCCTTCCTTTTTGTGGAAGCTGATAAGGTTATGCCTTTCATCTTCAAACCCAGATTCCAAATGTTAGAGCTGAACAACACTGTCTCTTCCCCCTCTGTAATTTAATTGTTCCTTTCTCACACACATCTGGTCAAAATGATCCTATGACGCACAGCTGATTTCTTATGAGGTATCGCTCTGCATAGCTGCTTCTGCCATTAGGGCCGAGAAATAGCCCTTCGAGACAATCATTCAGGGCTCTGTTAGCTCAGTGGCACACTAATTGCTTTCGGCGTGAGGATTTTAAAGGGATCACTTATTGTTGAAGGAATTTTCTGCTTCATGTATAGGAGCAAATACCAGGATACAGAACCACTGCTTGAATGCATCCTCTAACTTTGTGGGATTTATGTCATTTGTTGATTTGTTTGTTTGCAAGGAAGCCATGCTTTAACAGAGAAAGGAACATAGGAAAAATTAAGAAGTATCCTCCTTGCATCTACCAGGTAAGGGTTAGAAACATTTTTTTTTCTTTCATGTCTTTTGCACCATGGAATGAATATATATATATATATATATATATATATATATATATATGCAAATCTCAAATGACTGAATTAATTTCCATCCCTTGCCAACATGTAATTCATTTTCTTTTTTATCTTCGTCTCTCACAGAAATCCCAGAAGTGTACCCTACACAAATTAAGCTAAATAGCTAAATGCCTGGTATATTAAAAATAAACATGATGTGATTTAGTAGCTTTTCAAAATATTCAGCCTGGAGACCTTGAATAGGCTCTACTGAATGATTTGAATCACAATCCAATATACACAAAAAATTTCCAATATACTTTTATAAAGTGAAATACACCTAGAAAAGCTTTCCTTAGGTCAAATATAACATATATTCTGTTTGCTTAATCCATAAATAAATCAAAGACTTCCTACTGATACAAACAAATAGGTTAAATTAAGTAGAATCCTTGGGCCTGCTCAGGGCTGAAAAACACAGAGGGACATACTGACCTTTTTTGTCAGCAATGCACAAGATGAAAATGTCAAATAAAACAAGATGTCAATCATCACTTCTCATCGGGAACTCAATCACTGCCACAGTGATCTATAAATCATCTTCTAGCATTTCATTTCATGGCCTCATCTGAAGTGCTATTTTCATCTTTCTTGCGTTTTAACCCCGAACCCTCAGTTGTTTATGTAAGCCCCTCAGGAAGCTCCACAGAAGGCATCTAGAGCATTTTTGCATGCTTTAAGTCATCTGTTATTTTCTGACTTATTCCATGTCTGGGTTGTGTGCTTTTCCCCTTTCCATCAAGAAAATGAACTCCTTCACACATCAACATAAAAGCTTCCTGTCCTTAGACAATGGAAACTCTGAATACAATTCCCTTCTGGGCAGTAAGAAAACTTGTGTGTCACTCTGAAGTGGCTGTCACTCTTGGCCCCTCCCTCCTCAATCCTGGTCCCCTAGACACCTGTTCGTAACTATGTCCCAGGGGCTCACACTTTGCAAGTTGCATTTCATTATCTCTCTTCTCTTCCCAACTCTCTCCTTTTTGCAATTTTGCAATTTCTTTGCAGGTTCCTCGATTCAGATCTTTGACAGCAGTGAGATGCCTTGCTTAGGCTCCTGAGATTTCAAAGGAACTGATTTTCTGGCTCTAGGATCTTCCAGAATAATTGTTCTGTGGTCATGGGTCACAGTAACCTAACTATTGAACCCAACTAGGCCATCAGATCCCTGAACAGGTGATTGCCACCACCAAGGCTCCATGATTGGCTGTGTGTGTGGTGGTGGTGATGTGGGGGGTGGATAGTCTTTTACATACAACTCGATCTTTACAAATCTAAGGGTACTTCCATGTGAATTTAATTTTACCATAAAAATTAACCTATTTGGGGATTTAGACAGGCAAGTATAACATCAAAGACATATTTTAGATGAGAAAACACAAAAGAGGCCCCAATTTGTATCATAAACAAATGAGGAGTTATATATGAAATACTCCTGAATAATACTACTGCTCCTCCTACCACTCCTGAAACTATTATTCCTAGCAATACCAACAGTGGTAACAGTGACATGAATGCAATTTTAATGAATGCCTCCTTTAGAATATCAGTGATTACATAATTTCCAGCCCTATTGCAATATGCAAATGTAAAGCCCTTGTTTCAAAGCTTTTTATGAATTTCAAGATGGTGACAGTGTGCATTAAGCTAAGAATGGAGATTCTAATCTTGGGGCCCTGTGCAAAAGCACAGCTCACAAACCCATGAAGTTGGCCTCACTCGTGTATCTTCAAAAGATACCTAAGTCTTAGTATAAGGTTTAAAGATAGGGACAAGTGAACAAAGGTGTCATCAATTCTCTTATTCCTCTCCTTCTATGAAAACTTCAGGCTTTGCTTCCTCTTATAAGTCTCTTATATCATCAAGAGAACCATTAGAATTAGAATGTGTCACAATTCCTGGAGGATCAGCTTTTATTTCCCTGACTCTTGAGATAATGCACTTTCTGGGGTGTTCTGACATACCTTGCTGAACCTCTCATATTCTATGTAAAACAATACTAGGAAAGCAGCTCAATCGTCATTCCTTTTCCTCTTAGGCCCTTCAGTCTAGAAAAGTAGTATATACTAAGCCTAAACTAAGCCATGGCAAGCAAAAGGCTGCCTGTTTCAGCCCACTTACAGAGAACAGACACAGCCATTGAAGCCACAGCCTCACACAAGACTCTGCTAGGTGATTCTCCCTGCAGAAAGACTAGACATTTCAGGTTTGGATTCGTCCAGTCTGCCTCCAGATGAGGCTTTGCCCAACCCCACTGTTTGCCAACCTTCCACATCCAAGCAAGGAAATCAATAAGAGTGCTAGGAAAACCATAAAACAACGAAAGATATGCTGTAATGTTATTTAACGGGACTATGATAACATCTTCAAAGAGCTCCACACTTGTCTTTCTAAATACAACATGTAGAAAACTAGGAAAATAGCTATTTATGTCCAATCTCCAATACTGCTAAGTCTTAAGAGTTTGGCTTTCTGCCCTCCAGAATACTTGTGCTTTAACAAATGACTTGGTATATTTAATCAATTCTAAGATGTATATTTTTTCAAATCTCTGCAAGCAGAATGCACATTAGAATCAAGGGCATTTTTACAGTTTCTGGGGACCAGGAGGTAGCTGAAGAAGAGCTGTTGCTGTGTAGCCTGAAACTTGGTCATGGATACTGTCGTATCCGGATATATGATTAAAATCCGTCTAAGTCCAAAAATTCTCTCAGTCAACAGAAAATTAGAATCTCATGGATATGAAGGTTTGACATGACAATTTTGCTGGAAGTATATCTTTTTAAATTTTACATTAAAAAACTAAATTAAATATCTCAGATGGAATGAAATACTTCAGAACTTCAACATAATGCAATAACCATGACTGGAAGTTCAGAGGAGTTTGAAAAGTTTCACATGTCATCAGTGAAGAGCCTGCCAAAATTCATACCAGAAAAACTACATCCTAAGGACACATTATTTTTCAAATAGCATTAATGGAATTGTTTTTACTTTTTCTTGCTTATAAGTTTGCCAACATGAAATCTAAACTTGCCAACATGAAAATCTGAACAATAATGAAAGGTATTGGTTACATTGGAATATTGATATACCATACTAGATTAATGGACAAATCAATTTTTCCATAGTCATGGTTTAAAGGAAGTTTGAAATTTCTCAAATACAAATTCTAGACAAGTGCTATCATATAATATATATAATGTAAGCTATATGTATAATTTTAAATTTTCATGTTGCAATGTTTTAGAAAGTTTTAAAATAAGTGAAATTAATTTTAATAATATTTATTGTTTAGCTCAACACAAAATATTGCCATTTCAACATATGATCAATATAAAATATTACCTACTTTATTTATATTTGTCTTGTCTTTGCAACATACCGTATTGTAAATTTATAGCATATCTTAGTTCACACCAGGCATACAATCTAAGAACAACAGCCGAATACCAACTCTTTTCCCTACATGCTTAAAACTAAACTAATTTTCCAACTTCTCTCCCTATTAATCACTAAACTGGAAAGCAAAGCACCTCCTAACAAATAGCTGTTTGTATTACTGCACTGCTTCTAATTTCAACTGGATTTGATTCTAATACTAAAAGCACTTATGCCAATAAAATTTAACCCATAGAACTTATATATGATTTGTTTCTGATAAGGTGCATCCTTCAGTTAAACTAGTTCAAACTGTTTTCACAGGGTGTATCTTGAAATAACTTCTCCAATCAAAGTCAACTCATTTCATTTTATAAATAACATATATTCAAAGTTGTATTAAAATAAAATGATACGGTAATTACCAGACCAATTATTTCTTAGCAATATATACTTTTCCCTTTCATAACATATAGTTCAATAGTTTGAATCGATGGTCAGTTTTTAAATTCATGAATTTAAAAAATGTCGTATGTCATTAAGTATTCCCATAAACCCACTGCCAGTGCCTGAAAGCTCAGGCAAAGCATATGGACCAAAGGAACCTGACCTTGCCATCATAACTCCTTGTATCACCTATGGATGGATTTCAGCTACATGTTACACTGCTTAATTTAAACTTATATATGAGGAGTTGGGAGTATAGCTCAGTGGTAGGCATGATCATGGTTCTGGAGTCAATTTGTAGGATCATAAAAACTACACATAAATTATAAGTACATAAAACATCTATCAGAAACAAAATTGTTTTTAACTTCTCTATTTTCAAATGGGTAGGAACTTCATTATTATTGTAAATCTTATACCTGCTTATGGGTTATCTTTTTAATGAGCTGTGTCCAATTACTGAATTCTCTATGGTTTTAATAGTGATTCTTAAAATACATACAGTTTTTCTTTGAAGAATGAAGTCAGATACTTTTTCTAAAACTAAAACTGATTTGATGCATTATTTTGACATGACTATTGCCTTTGTGAATTATACTGCATTATAAATATCTTCCATAAATTTGTTAATTCAACTCTATAATCTCATTTCAATATTTAAAAGCTATAAATTTAGATATTATATCAAGTTACTTTATTGACAAAGGCATATTGGTCCAAATATTTTGATTTCACCAAATGTTTGTAAGTAAAGTACATTAAAAATAATGCCTCAAGATTCAATTATAACAAATATAACAGTCATTTGATAAATTTTGGTAAAGCCATTTTGGCAGACTTCCTAGAAACTGAAAAAGGAAATGACTGAGAAAAAAAAATTCTTTAGTAAATCAGAGAGTAACTTTGTTTTTTGAAATTAAAGACAGACCTAATCTAGTGATGTTAAAAATTAAAAATTTTCATTTAAGTTATTTTAAATCATTGAACTATTTTTGATGATAGGTTCCCATGTGACTTTTGTGATTTGAACATTTATTTCATTCCATTCTGCTTACTGATGGGAACAAAGTTATCTGAGTTCTTATATCTATAAAAGTGAAAAATAAGTTGGATGAGTGGTGAAATGTCAGATATTCAGGAGGCTGAGGCAGGAAGATCACAATTTTGAGGCCAGTATGGACAAGGAATAAGACTTTGTCTCAAAGTAAAAGTTAAAAAGGCTGGGGATATAATTTAGTGGTAAAGTATTTGCCTAACACTCACAAGGCCTTGGTTCAATGCTCAGTATCAAACAGAGATAAAGAAAAAATATTGGAGAAGAACAAAGTTAAATTCATTTGAAAGATGCATTTCCAACCAAATCTACCTTTCAATTTATTAACTGCTTACCAAAATGTATCATATTTTATGTGCTTCTTATTAACTATATACTACTAATAATTGAACGATAACATTTTAAAACTTGAGGCTTATAATCACATGAACACTTATTTCAATCATTTTATACTTGCTGGAGAGATGTGTGCTAGGATGATCAATAAAAAGCCTTTAAATATACAAAATATATTACATCAAAATTAATTATGTGAAAGTTGAATGGAATGATTATTTCAAGGAAACAGAAAAATCATGTAAAATTTCTTACTGCTTAAAGAAAACCTTGTTCACTGCTAATCGTTTTCAATTAACAATGAGTATCAAATTAGTATATTTTTATTTCATTGAATAATGCAAAATGCGATTAAATCATTTTGTTAAAGTGTAAATATTTACGGTATGCTAGAAATAACAGCAAATATTTAAACTCATAAAAAAATTCTGACGTTAATGTCAAAGCACATGTATGATGTGATAAATCAGTTTTCAAAAGTGCCTTTCAGTGGCAAAATTCTTAGAAAGTGTGAAGACTGCCGTTATGGAAAACAGTCTTACTGAAGCCTAGAAGGAAATCTGGGAGAATAGGGATGAAACCTGGAGATAAAATTTCATTTGATTGCTATTTTACTTCAAGATATAGCAAAACACCACGACAACGTGATATATTCTAACTTTTTTTTTTCCCCAGCACAGTTACACAACCTTGTAATGGGTCAAAAATTCCAGAGGGTTTGAAGAAATGCACAAAGACTGTACTTACACAATATGGTCACTAGATGGCAATGTGCACTGGGCGCGAAGCCCTCTTCAGCTCTTGGTCTCTCTCTTCTTCCAGCTGCTCCTACAAAAAGGAAAAGAGTACTAATGACAGTAACGACAATAACAGAACATACTTGTTTCAGGTTTTCCCATTCACCAGGGACAGCAGTTAACGTCCTTTCCGAGAACTTCAGAAATGACCTTGTTGTGAACAGAATCTATTCTCTATTAATACAGTGACAAATTATTTCTTATTGTTACATTTGAAAATAAAGTTAATGTCTCTATGGTATAAGCATTTTGATTTTTCACCATAAAAATCAAAGCCTATCTAGCTAAGCATTTAGTCTTTAGAAAAAAATTAATATACTGTAACAGCAACCGCAACATAATCTATGATGTTCTAAGATTGTCATTTCACTGAATCTTCAAACAAGTTTGAAAGGCAGGTATGAAGATTACTCACATATTACAGATGAGAGCACAATAAAGGTGCCCCAATCTATTGAGCTACTAAGTTATAAAGCTGGAATGAAAATACAAGTCTGTTGTGTGTGTTTAGTTTCTATCTCTATGCATAACACTGTGCCATTTCAGTGGGGCATGTGTATATGAATGGATCTTTCTACACTGGGCTATACATATATTTATATTTCTGAGCTTCCATGTGATCTATAGCTCTGATTTTGTGCATGTATATGTGTGTATGTGTACAAAACATGTGCTCTCAAGACCTTTTAGAATTCTTTTCGGTAATGTCCATATGTACTTTATACAGTATAGTCAGCTGATGGGACTTCATAATCCTCACTCTCTCAAGAGGCTAAGAAAAAAGCACATTAAAAGTCACAGGCTCCTTTAAAAATATTGGTCTCCCTTTATACGTGCCTGGTCATCTGTGTTTTCATACATATAAATCTGCATGTGTATCTGTGCATGTAAATTTGTGTTTCTGTTTTTAGTATGATTAAGATCTGTATGCACTATAGGCCTATGTTGGCACATGTGTGTCTATGCGTGCATTCATATAGCTTGGATCTCGTACACCATTAAAAGCACAGAAGTACATCTATAGATCAATGTATGCCAATATGTGTGCGTGCACAGCTGTATATCCATGCATTTGTATATCTGCAGATGTCTGTATGTGCATATGTACATTCTTACTACTTTTAGACATGTATTATCTGTAGATATATGTATATGTCTCTTGCTTTTATGTGCTTAGGATGTGGTCTGCCTCATTGCTGTGTAAGAATACACTGCACCCACACACTGCACATCTACTTGTACATTTATGTGTCTGTCTATTCAAATGCAATTATAGAGCTCTGTGTACAAGTGCCTGGGAGGAAGTTTTAAAATATCACCTTAGTGGGTAAGTACATATGTAAATGTGTATGTAGGACTGCACATTTGTACCCTTGAATTTATCTCTGTGTGCATCTATGCCTATATGATAGCATCTGTGTCTGTTTGGACATGTGCAGTGCTCATGTTTACTGGCTAAAAATGTACATCTGTGTAACCACTACATGTCTATGTATCTGTGTGTACATAATATGCACCGGTCTGTGTGTCTTGGTTTGCATTTATACATCTGGACCTTTATATTATTTCCTGTAATGCTTTTATATATGTCTGAGACCTTCTATATCAGTGATGGTGAACCTCTTAGAGCCCTTATTGATAACAGCTCACTATGGCATGTATGCCATAGGTTCACTACCAGTGTTCTATATTCACATATGTACGCCACAGTGGTTATGTGTTCATTCACCTCTGTTTGTATGTGTATGTCTATGTGAGCTTCAGCATGTCTTCAGGATCATGTTTGTCTGAACAGAAATCTGTGCATAAATTATTGTGTTTGGATGAATCCAAATGAGTGCATCTGTGTGTCTGTGTGTGTGGATGTTTATGTTGACGGGTGTACAAGTACTCAGTATGCATGGGAATTCAGTATGCCTGTGATAGATATAGATATACGTAGAGATGTAGATATATAGGTATATCTGTTCCTGGGTTGTGCACACCCCTGTGGCATGCATGCTTATCTGAGTTTGCATGCATACATACGAGTCTACACACAACTGTATGCTCAAACGTGTGTCAGTGAAGAAGGTATGCCCTTCTCCTTTAGCATGGTTGCGCACATTTCCATGAGTATAGGCCAGTAGACACACATGCTTTTGTGTATATCTGTGAATCTCTGTATTTGTATAGGTATATGTCTATGTATATCTGTGTGTACCTCTGTACCCAGGCAGTATCCTGCATGTTTATAGATCTGTAAAAGTTTCCACAAGCATCTACAGAAGCAAACATCAGTGCAAGTTTCCAGGTCCAACAAGTTGTGAGCATATATGGGTATGACTGTGTGTACATCCCTTTCTCTGTGCACCAGCTTGTGTTTCTGTGAATTTGTCTGTATTTCTGGATACTCATGTAGCTTGGTGTGCTCCTTTTGCATACAAGTGAGTCAGTGTGAGACCATGGACGTGCTTGCTATGTATACCTTTGCTTGGGTCTCAGAGTCTGTGTCTCGAATATCCATATGTAGATGCATGCTTTTGAGAAAGTAATGCCTGCACTGGGTATGTACTTATACTCAATCTCTCTCTCTCTTTCTCCTTATACACATGTTTATCTAAATAAGTGCAGTGTGACCAACAAATACAGTAAAAATATAAATTTAAAAATTTTACTATAGTAAACCACATTGCTATTAGTCCCCTCGAAATGCCCTCCTTCACTCTGAATACACTTATTCCCTCATTCTTTCCACTTTCTGCAGCAGTTCTAGAAGTCCTCTTACATGTCTTTAGTTGCACTGGCATGGCTGCTTGAATATCCTCAATCAATTCACAATATTTGCCTTTCAGGATCCTTCTGATTTGGGGGTGGATCTGGTAGTAATGTGGATGAAGGCACACTGCTATGTTGTCACTAGCCTGCACTAGATGACACAATGCAGCAGCGTTCACCTATAAAAAGTGAAGCCATGATTAGAAGCAGGCATGTTCACCTCCATAGGCTGTGTTTTCAATTTTGCTTCATTCTAAAAAGGACCTCATTTTGTCCTTAGACTAGCCTAAAAGGAAGGTTATTTTTTCACTCATATTTACAAACAGGCAAACCGACTAAAAGTAGTGAAGTCACTCACCATCTCTGTGTGAACATGTTGGTCCTCTTTCCAGAATCTGAGGAGCAAATCAATATGCTTCTGAGAAGTTGATGTAACAGACTGAGTTTTGCCTCCTGAAATGACTCTAAATGCTCTACATTAATCATACAGAGTATACCATTTTTCTAGGCTGGACATTTATGATGGTGCATTTTTAGATGTATTTGTGTGCTCCGCTGGGAGAGTCATGGACTATGGAAATGTCCTCACATTGTACAGCAGGGCAAGATTCTGCGATCTACATACTGAAGTCTGTGTATTACAGGATATATCTTGGAGTCACAGGGTGATGCTGTTTCTTGGGTTGATTTCAGAGATCACATAATAGATTTCTATACCATATGTACAATCTTTAGATTTTAAAGTGTGTCTGTATTTTATGGAGAATTCATGTGAATTTTTGTGTTTGAGCAGAGGTGGTGTTAAAGTCCATAAGGTGTGAGCTCTCTATGAACCTAGTGCAACATTTCTTGTTTGTAATCCAATTCTGCGTGTCATGTGGTAAATGTATATGGTGCAGACTGATTCTAGATGGAGGGCAGTGGAAGTCTCAGTGCTATAGAGTTCAGGTGATCGGTCACAAATCTAGGGTATAACAGGTTGTGTTTGTGTTATACAACCACTTTGTACTGTAAGTCCACTCTGATTAAGATGCAACTCTTTGTACTATGGGGTAGAGCACTGTGTAATTGAATGTGTCCTGAGTTGTGCATCTCTGGGTTGTTGGATGATGGTTTGCCAGCAAGTTTTGTGGGAGGGTATTTTTGTGCAGCATAAGGTGTGTTGCTCTATAATGGAGCAAGTCTGTACATTTCGAGGCTTGTTGTATACTGTTTGCCTGTGCATTTTTGTGTGGTGTATGGTGCTATGCAGTTGTGACAAGACTGTGCATGTTGTAGGAGAGTCTGGGTGTTGTACAGCATGCCAGTGCATTGTGAAGAGAACAAAATGGGCCGAGTCTATGTTGTGATTTGATTCTAGGCATTTTGGAGTGTAATCGTATGTGAGGGAAAGTGTGTAAATGATGTGGCAATTCTGTGACCCTGCAGAGTGTCTGTGAACTTTCAAGGCTTTTCTGCATTGCATAATGCATCATTTTATTGGAGTGTTTGTCACAGTGTGCTAGTTTTTGCCCTGTAGATAGGGTCTGGGGATGGTTACCTTGTGGGGTAAGGCTGTACTACAAAATACACACCTAGTAAGGAGCATATATGTGCAATATAGGACAGGTCTTGATTTTATGAGCCATACTTGTGAGTCCTCAAACAGTTCTGTGTGTGGAGGGGCCTATGATTTCTTTGTAGGGTACTTGTATCACAGCGTGTAGAAATCTGAGATGCATCTGTGCATTAGAATATAATTTTGTGTTTGTGTGGAAGCATTTCTGTCACTGGGTAAATCTGTCCATCCTAAGTGGTATCCGTGCATTATGGAGTTAGTTCGTGCATTATGTAAGACATACCTTAGTGTGAGTGGCAAGACAATTTGTGAAGAGGCTGGATATTTGGGATCTGTAGTGGGAAAGTCAATCCTACACTGTAGAGTTAGGCTGTGCGTTATAGAGAGACTTTTGCACTGTGAAACTTTCCTGTGGATTATGGATCATCTCTTGGTGTTAGGAAGTGAGTCTCAGCATGGTGGAGTTAAGTGTTTTTATTGTAGGCTCACTGAAGGCATTGGGAGGCATTTTTATAGTTCTCTCATGCAAGACTGACTTCTGAGGCAAATCTAGGTGTCATAGTGATAGTGGATACATTCTGTAGCACGACCTGGCATTTTGTGTGGTTTTGCTTTGTAGATTGTGATGGGGATTCTATGGGATGTATGAGGAGTCTTGTGTCCCGAAGCATGTGTGACATAGTAAGTTGGTCTAGCTATTTAGTGGTTAGTGTGGAAGTTATAGAAGCACTCAGGCATTGTGTGGCTCATATGGATGTTATGAAATATTTCTTGCTATTGTGATGCATCCCTGTGTTTGGGATCGTGTCTGGTAGTTATGGAGCATTATTTGGCGATCCTATGCATTGAAGATGACTCTCTGCATTATAGGATAATGCTGTGTATGAGGTGAGTTTGTGTGCTGTAGGATGAATGTGAAGACTGGATGAAGTGCACAAATTGTGGGGAAACTCTGTTTCCCATGGTGTGTTTTAGAGCTGCTAGACATGTCTACACTGATAGGATGCAGGGGTAAAGGGACAAGTCTACGGGTTTGAGCAGGTAACTGCATATTCTGAACCCATCCCTTATGAGTATGTGGTTTGAGAAATATTTGTAAGTCACTACGCAATGCTATGTTTTTCTGAGGTCTCTATCTTATGAAGCACATTCATGCACTGAGAGATGTACTCAGGAGCTGTAGGAAAAGCCATAATATATTTTGGATAGTGTATGTGTTTTGTTAAAATGTGGAGTGCCGCAATGTGGGATTGGATATGGTATGACAGCTTTTAGTGTTAGAGAATTTTCTGTGCTATTCAGAATTGGGTCTAAGTGATGAGTGTTGTCCATACATTGCAAAGTGAGGTTGGGTATTACGGGGCAGGTATTATTTATGAATTAATCCAGAGAGGGCAAATCTATGATTGTTCTGGGGTATATATTTTGAACTGAGTGAAAATGTTTGGAGCAAGTATGAAAATTGTATGGTAAGGGTACGTGGGAGTGAATCTATTCAAAGGGATAGATCTGTGACTCATCGGTTATAATTTTGCATTATTGTGTAATTCTGAGAAGTAGTTCTATCTTGTATAGAATATGTGTATATTATGGACAAGCCTATTTCTCATGATGTATGGCTATATTTGTATGTGCTAGAGCCAATCTGAATTTTATTAAGGGTAAGTTCATGTAACTAGGCAAGTGAGGATATGATCTGGCAAGTCTGGGTGCTGTGCGTGTGTGTGTGTGTGCATGTGTGTGTGTGTGTCTTTTGCTTAACTGTGTATTATACAGAATTCCTTTGCATTGTAAGACAAGTTTTAGCACTGTGGGAAAAGTCTGTGAACTGTGCAGCATGCCCTATGGTACTGAACATGTCCATGCCTTGTGGCTGTTACTTATTTCAGGCCATGTCTGTGTGTTGTAGAGGTATGCATGCTAGTGAGTGACTATGAGTGTCATAGTGTGAATCTGGGTGTCGTTCGGTAACTCTAAGTGTCATGGGTAAGTCTGTGTTTGTGACTTGTATGTGTTGTGCATCCCTTTTGTGCTCTGATGTAATGAAGGTTAAGTAGCCGTTTCACAGGGTGTGCCTGGGAGTGGGGTTAGGCGGGCAAGCCCTTGTGCTGCTTAGGATAACCTCATGGGCCAAGTCCGTGTGTTATGCAGTAAGTATGGATAGTTTGTACCAAGCCCTCAGAGAGTGGAGCATATCCGGACAGTGTAAGACTTACTTGTGTGGTTGAGCATTCATATGTGTTATATATCACAATGTACATGTTTTGGAGGGAGGACATATTTTGTTGAGTCCACAGCTACATGGTAGAGAAAGCCTGAGGCTTTGGAAGGCATTTCTGTGGGATCACTAAGCGTCTTGCTCTATGAGTTTCTGCGACATGAAGCGAACACTGGAATCTACCCAAGCAAAGTGCAATTCTTCTGCTGCTTTTCAGTGTTGTGTTGTGTTTTGAGGAAAGTTTTTGTGGTAGAATGGCAGGAGGTCCCTCCTGGACGTTTCTGACAGTGGGTTGCAGGTGAGATACTTTCATGAGTGGAGGGGCTGGTTTGCAGTGCAAGGCATATCTGGCTGCTGCAAGGCTAGACTGAGTGATAAGAGGTCTGTCTGGTATTATGAGATCAATATGGGTTTTATGGGGCTAGATTAAATGCTATGGAGTGACTGTGGGTTTGGAAAATGATTCTGGGTTCTAGGGGGGTGAGGACTGATGTCACAGAGGTGGATTTGAGTATCACTCTGAGTTGGTCCTAGAGAGGGGATGTAGATGTGCATAGTATATATGTGGAATGGGAGTTTTTAATCTGTATGCTGTTCAAGTTTTCTGTCACACCAGAGGAAAATATCTCTTCTGCAAAAGAAAGATTTTTGAAAGGCCAATCTGTCATGTGCTGAGAGTATGTTATGGAGAATATAACTGTGCTACAGGGCCAATCTGGTTAGTCTGGGCCTGGGAAGTAGGGGAAGCTTGGATGTTGTACCGCAAGTCAGGATGTTGTGAAATGAATCTGGATGATATTTATGTGTTAGGGCTTTGTCTCAGTGTTCTCTAGCACTCCAGACTTGTGCTGCCAAACAAACTTTGTATTGGAGAAGCAAGAAGTGATTTTGTAGAACTAGTCTGGTGTTGCGGTATAGATCTGTGTGTAGTGGAATGACTTCTGTTATCACATAACAAGTCTGGATGAGGAATGCTGTGCTTGTGACTTATTTTTAATTGCACATGGGGTACCCAGTCTCTCTCTGTTCTGTGAAGCTCATGTGTTACAGAGTAAAAAAAAAGAGAGAAGTGTTTATGGGAACAGTCTGTATGTTTTGAGTTTAATAGATTTTGGAAGGTGTCTGTGTCATGGGGATTACCTCTGTGCTGTTGGACCAGTATTACAGGCTGAGTCTGGGTATTACAAGGGATTGCAGTGCTTGTAGAGTTTCCTGTGTTTTGTCCACTGTTCCATGTGCAACTGTTTTTTTGTAAACAGAAAAAGATGTGTTTTTCTGGACACTCTGTGGACTATGAGGATTCTTTTGGCCAATACTGTGGGTTATGGGGAAAACCTGAGTTGCCAGGCAAGTAACAGATGGTGTTTCTTCTGGGACAAGGCAGGTGTTGTAGAGGAGGTAAAAGTGTCTGGTGGTGAATCAAGCTCTCGGTGAATCTGAGTCTAGGTGATGTGGGATGTATTTGTGCCTCAAGTATTTTTCTCTGTGTTACTCATGATTTCTATGTGGACTAAGACATACCTTAATGTTGATAAGTAAGTATGAAATCAGTTCATGTCACTGGGAAACTGTGCATGATGGAGCATGTCATGTGGTGTAAGGCAAGCCCTGGTGTTGCAAGGGATGTGTGCTTGTTGTGTCATAATTTGGAGTTTTGTAAAGCTACTCTGGATTTTGTTTGACCAATCTGAGGGTTAAGGAACATATCTTAGTGTTTCAGGTTCAGTCTGTTTTCCAGCATTTATGTGTACTATGAGGAAAAGTCTAAGAACTGTGGAGACAAACGAATGCTTTAGTGGGCTGTTCTAAGTGCTGTACAGGTAGTTTTTTTTTTAATTCCAGTGTAGCTTCTATGGGACAGGATGGGCTAACTCAGGTCATTTTGGCTCCTGCAAGGTAAGTCTGGGTGCCCAGGACAAACAGGTCTTTATGAATAGGTCTGGATCTCATGTGCTCATCTCATTGTCTTAAAGAGACTCTGAGTCAATGCTCTACATTGAGACTGAGTGTTATGGAGTGACTTTGGGGACTGATAGCATGTTTATGCAACAAAATTTTATGTTAAACTTTCAGCATTTCTGTATGTTCTCTTCTAAACCTTGTTGCTATGAAATCAAAAACCTATTTTTTCCCAACCCATCTATGTTGTCTGGGGATTATGTGCATGATGAAGACATGGCCATGTATTCTGGGGAACACCTGGGGGTTATGGGTGATTTTGTTTGGTCCTAGTATTGTAATGCACATGTGTTGTCAGAAATGCCTGTTTTCTAGTGTTTATATGTGCTTGAAGGCATTGGTGTTGTGGAGGAAGGTGTACTATGAGATCAATCATTATTTTGGGGAAGAATGTGAGGACACGTCTGTATATTGGGCTGTTCTATGGCTACTCTTGGTGACGGTGGGCCACCCAGCATGTGGCAGGGTGAATCTATGTATTTCAGAGTGGCTGAGTAGTATAGGCAAAGCTGGTCGAAGCAAAATTACCTCTTTTGCCTTTTTGGTTCTATGTGTATTTTTCAACATTCCTACACTAGGATAAGTTTCATAGAGACAAGAAAATGTTTCACAGAGCCAATATGTGTATTGAAGGTAGAGTCTGTGCATGTCCACATAGTGTGAGGCATGTCTCTGTGTCATGACTTTGTCTATGTACTGTGTAGCATGTCCACTGGTGGGTTAGTGTGATGTTTGTGGTGTGAGTCTGTATGATGTGGAGTGAATCTGGGTGGTTCAGGGCAAGCCTTAGTCTTCTTCATTAAACTTATGTGCTACAGAATATATCTGCACACTGTGTTTTTGTGTGTGTAGACCATCCTTTATGGAAGTCATCCTTTATGTTGCTGCTCTGAGGAAAGCTGTAACAAGAAGTTACTTTGTGAGATGAATCTGTGTGTGGCAAGGACAGATTGTTGAATCATCACTACTAGTATATGTTGCAGGATTTTTCTGACAGTTTTGACTCAAACTGCCATGCTAGGAGCTGCATCTGTGTGTAGTGGAGCAAGTGTGCATATTATGAGTCATATATGTGCATTATGAGATGTTTAATGTGTTAATGTGTGTTGACAAGTCTGTACTCAGGAGGTAAATCCTGCTTTTATATAGCCAGGACAGTATTTTGTTGGACAAGTATGTACGTCACAGGGAAAAATCCATGTGTTCTGGGTCATGTCCCATTCCTGTGTGTTGCAAAGCCAGTCTGCTTACCATGGTAAAGTTTATGTGTTATGATTCCATACTCTGGAAAAGTCTATGTGTTGTGGATTGTTTCTAGGAATTTTGAAGCAAATTCTTCATATTGTGGGAACTGATGGTATGAGCATGCACAAATGTCTTTATGAGCTGTGACTTTAACCAGATGGTGAATGCTGCTATTGAGTGCCATGCACCCGAAAGGCAGGCTTGTGAAAATATTATTGTGTCCTCATCCATTTTATTCATAAATATGGCACCCTCGGATGTCTGCCTTTTGCCCAAAGTCAAAATAACCATGAAAGGTAAATGTTTTGAATTAATTAGGCCCTGAAAGGCAGCCATGCCAGGACAACTAAAGATAATCACTCACAAAAGAAGACTTCCATGACATCAGAAAGTGGCAGAAAGGATTTAGCCAAATGTGTTTGAAGTGAGCAAGATTTTAAGGTGGATTCACAAAAATGTGTTTTTTGTTGTATTTTTTTTATTCAAACACACACTGTATGTTTCAGTCATGCCTCCAATACTGTGTAGTGTGTGTATGACAGGAAGCATTGACATGTTTCTATATGAAGGCTGTACATATGTGTCTATGTGTCATGTGATGAGTCTAGGTGTCATGCAGACTCCGTGTGGAAGATGCTTCTAGGTGTTATATGCTAAGCGCAGTCAATACAGGTATTGAATGGAAAGAGTAGTGAGCGGGTGAGTTGCGATGTAATTTGGGGCTTTATAAGAGATTGTCAATATACAGCAGTTTGCATCTATTTGTTTCATGCTGGGTCTTACCACTCTGTTCCAGTTCTCGCATAGTAACAGCAACAATAACAACAACAAGATCAGCTAAATCAGTAACACTAATTCTTTACCAGGTGCTCGTCTAAGCACTTTATAGTCCTCAACACACATTGATTTTTCTTACAAGTCTTCTTCTTATCCCTAATTTACAGATAAGGGCTCAAGAAACCTTTTTGAGGTCAGAAAACTTGTAATGACTTCTGTGGGAGTAAAGCCCAGGTAGCTGGGGCTCTGCATATACACTTTACACCATAGAGGGGAACTACACATCACAGGCCAACTCGGCTGGGCCTAGGGAGGCGGAGCTAACCTCTCCCTTGCGCCAGCCTGACAGCTGTGATGTGAGTTACTATACTGTGAGCCTGCTTTGCTTTGTGTGAGTGTGGGTATTTTAACACAAGGCTGCCTACTGTGGGATGAGTTGGTACATAAGTTGTGAGGTGATAGTGTGCATTTAGAAGCATGTTTGTGAATAGCAGGGGCATTTATGTGATAAGGACAAAAGTCTGTGCATAGGAGGGTGTGTTTGGATGGTAGGGGACAAACCTCCAAGTTCAGAGTACGTGTATGCATGTTGCGTTGTGGGTCTTTGCCTTGTGGAGTGAGGCAACGTGCTGTGTGTCCACTCTGCAGCATTTACTGCAGTGGTCTGTGTGTCCACTCTCCATATTGTGAGATGATCCTAGAATGAATCTGTGTGTTGTAGAGCAGATTTAATTTCAGGGTACTTCTTATGCTATGAATAGTAATAAGTTGAGGCCTCTATGCTCTGTAGTGTTGTGGGTACTATGGTGGGATGTCTGTGTTTTGTGGAGTATCTCTAGATTTTCTGGAGTTACTTAACATATGCAATAAATGTGTGGGTTGCTAGATGACAGTAGACATTAGGGATAGTTTTTCTTGTTTTTAGTAGAAATAGGGGTAGTGGGCAAGGGTGTGATTAGAATATAAATTAACATGTCCAATAATATTCTCATGTATCCAGCACTGTAATAAACACTTAACATATCTTAATTCATTTATTATCCACAGTAAGCCTCTGAAGCAAGTACTACTGTTATCTTTGTTTTACAGATGAGCAAACTGAAGAACAAAGAAATATACTTACCCACGGTGACACATTTAGCAAGGGATGGGATCTGGGATTCAAACCCAGGTGGGCTGGGTTCAGAGGCCTTGCTCTAAACCATTGCAAAAGCCGTATCTCTGCTGTGTGCCAGAGCTGTAGCTCAACAGTACAGTAACTCATGTCCGTCCACTCGAATGGAAATCTTTGCGAAGGAGGGTAATATGTGTGCTGCACTCTACTCAGTGGGAATTGCTTCTGTAATTGTAGGTTTCGTGCTCTACACTAGGTCTGTGTGTTGTGAGGCAATTCCATTCATTGTGGACTAAATCTCTGTGTTTACAGGCATGCCTGCGAATTTAAAGGCAAATCTAAGCATCGTGGGGTACATCCATGCCCTGCGCATGCGGGGTGAGTCTCAGTGTGCCGGAGTGCATGTGTGAGTTGGGAAAAAAGTAGGTATATCTGGGAGAAGCTGCATTGTCGTGCAGTTCTGTACACAGCTCACACTATGGACAGAAGTGCAAGCAACGAAAACAGCCCAGGTGCTTTCTGGTAAATATGAGCAGCACCTGGCAAATGGTTTTAGATGCTGTGGAGCGTTTGCCTACACTGTGTAAGCAGTGCGGTTTGATGAAATTAAGCCAGATAGCAAGTGCATGCCACGCTACCATTCTGAGCATTGTGGGGCTGGGCCGTTGTGCTGTGGGATGTGTTCCCACACTGGAGGTCGTGTGGGAAGAGCGAGGGAAAATTGGATTGTGAGATGCTCTTAAGGTGTTATGTATCTGCTGCAGAACAAGTTTGTCCAGTGTGGTGCTCGCATGCATGCTGCAGCGTCGTACCACACTCTGTGATGTATGTCCATTTACTGCAGTGTGTCTGCAGAATCTGGAAGGTGTTCTGGTGACAGCGGGCCATGGTGTGTGTTGTGAGGATGAATTTGCAGGGTTGGATCAGATGTTATACGATGAGAATGCCTGTAAAGTGTTTCCATTATACAGTCACTGTGTTTGTTGTGAAATGAGCCAGCACACCAAAGGGCAATCTGTGTGTTGGGATGCAATCCCGTGCGGCTCGGTGTCATGCATGTGCTGCAGGACACAGCTGCATCCCTGTGCAGCGGGCCAGACGTGTCTGCATGCTGTGGGGACTGTGTACTGTGGGTCCAGTCCGCGTTTCACAGGGAGAATCCGCGTGGAGCCACAGGGAGAGTGGCTGTGTAGCATGGATGAGTGTGTCCTGCTGGAGTGGTCAGTGTTCTAGGTGGTATGGCAAGGCTGTCTGCTGCAGCGGAGTTTTGGGTCATGAGTCTACATTGTGTGGAGAGTCCTGTGGGCTCTGGTGAGTGTCTGTGCTGTGTACTGCCTGTGCTCTCTGGCAATATTTTTGTGCTATGAGTAATCTCTGCAGGCTGTGGAGAGACTGGTTTATGCCATGAATCTGTATGTGTTTCGTGTCCTAGAAAGAGACTGACTGATATGAAGATAGTCTGTGAGGCTGGGATTGTCTGTGCAAGCCATTTCTGTCCCATGGGGCAGTTCAGTGTCCCTTAGATGTGTCTCCATGTTGAGGTGAGACTAGGAATGTGGAAAGTGTCCCTGTACTACATACCAGGCAGGTCTCTTGCTGGGACACTCACGGCCATGCCTTGAGGTGTGTCTGTGTGGTGTAGGGCAAGTCTGTGTGCCAGGTCTGTGGCTGAAGGTGCAAATGCGTGTTTGTACCATTTGAGCAGTGTGGGCATTAAAGGGTGAGTTGTACACTGCTGGTGCAAGTCTTTTTCCAGGCAATACTCCCTGAAAAATCTAAAAATAACAACAGACAACACTTTTTAATGGTTACAATGCACCTGAACTTATTCTAAAGGTGCTACTACTCTCCTCATTTTTCATCTATGGAAACTGAGGCACACTGAGAATAACTGTCTCTTGATCATGTAACCAACAAGTGGTAGGGGTTTGAAACCAGGCAAACTTGTTTCCTTTCCCCACATTGTATGGACCCCTTGTTGTCCGAGGTCCCCTCACTTCCCACGTGGGAGAGCCTCACCTCGAAAGACTTTGTGATGAGTGGCAAAAACATCAAACACAGTTGATTTGGGAAGAAGAAATAGCAAGAAGCTCAAAGCCTTTAGAGGGGCTTTTTAACCCAGTAACCATGCCAGTTTAGTACTGTACAGAAAAATTGACTGTCTGGTCTGCAGAATAACTCGTTCCACCACTGCAAGCCCTCAAGACCCCACCCCTGGCTCCACAGCCACATTTTGCTACAGTAGGGGAGCAAGTGCGCATGCTCAGGAGGGAGAGCTCCGTTGCCTGGGAAACCAGCCTCCAGTCATAAACAAATCAGAGCTTAATGCGGCAAGTTGGAAAATGACTAGGGCTGTGCCTATGGGTCAGAGGGAATGTCTTGAAATGACATTGAATAAGAAAGTCTCTCTGGCATCCCTCTGTCCTTTTATGCCAGAAGCCAGGGTCAGAAGTCAACAGTAAAAGAAGGCTGTGTTGGAGGCAGGGCTTCAGCAGGTGCACTAGGGGATTTTTGAAAAAAACTGTCAAATATTTCTGTAAGCAGCATTTAAAGCAGTTCCCACAAAAAACTCTGTGTTTTATGTCTTGAGCCTCCCACCTGCAGCAAAAAGAGGGGGACCAGTCGGGTATTTACTCTATGTCAAAGAGATGGTAATAGTGGCAGATCAGATTGGGACTCACCCTCAATCTCTAGATCACACTACTGTCAGCAACAGCCTCGCAAACATTTTTATTTCTGCTCCTCATACATTTCTTACATTTTCCTGTTACACCATTCTAGAAAATTCCAGGAACTGAGTCCAGACAGCTTTAACTCTGCAAGTACCTGAGGAATAAAAAAAGAGGTTGAAAGAGGAGCTTTAGGCCGGCCAGTAGTCCCCTTTTAAACAAACAGCTGGGCCCTCACATGTGTCCAAGAGGAATACCACATCTGGAGAGATGGTTTTCTATAGTCAGTTTCTCAATTTTAATTTGTCAAAAAGTGACCAAATCAGCACTGCAGACATTTAAAATAAAATTTCTGTTTGAAAACCACTGTAATTTACTGCACATCCCTAGGACTCTTGCAAAGCAGATGCATGAACAGGATGCTTTAGGACCCTGCCAGCTGCTGCCAGGAGGTGAGAGGACTATTGTGGAATGTGAACATCTTGGGTGGAGAGAAAATGGCCGACCTGTGGCAAGCTGCACCCTAGCTAATGGGAGAACAGCTGTTGCTGTTTCAAATCAGTGGAAGAAACAAGCTTGGCTTATTAAATAAGCAATGCTGAAACAATTGATGACCTATTTAGGAAAAAACAAAATTAGATCCTACTTTGCATCACACACCATGCACAATCAATTTTAGATGGATTAAGAAGTCAATTACAAATGAAGGAAAGAAGTTCCTAGGGGAAAATAAAGGTGCATCCGTGTATGGGTAAATACTTCAAAGGAAAAAACATCACAAAATCAACAGCTGACAGATGTAGATATCTAAAAATATAAAGCTTCCAAATGTCCAAACATCACCACCATCAATGAAGAAAATCAATAGGCAAACAATGACTAGAAAATAATGTTGTTACCACAGATGATAAATAAATTAGGTGCTATGTCTTGGGACTGGGGGAAAAACCTTAAACTGGCTCATACCATTTGATCCATGAATTCCATGTCTATGAATTTATCCTGGGGGAAAAACAGAAAAACACACAGATTTATATGGGAAGATATTTCTTAAATTATTTACAGCATCAAAACTACACAAATATACATTCAATAATTGGACATTTAGTGAGATTCAATCAAAAATTATGCAACTAAAATAAGTACATTTTCACAGGGTGTTTTAAATTATGAGGAATTCCTTCTAGTATATGTCTAATGAATAAGGCAAAATAAAAATTGTGTATACATATAATCTTCGTTTGTATGAAATATATATCCCTATGCATATATTTGTGTATGTTCAGAGAAAAGAGATTGATAGTAATTGTGTTTATAGAGATTATCTCTGGGTTATGGGATTATGTGTAATTTTTATAGTCATCTGTACACCTTTCCAAATATTCTACAGTAAATAGTATATTTTTATAATAAAGGGGAAAGCAACATTTCTGGTAAGATATTTCAATAATCATATAAAGTCACTGGGAATACAGAGAAGAAAGTCTAGGAACAAAGACAATAAAAAGCAAAGATTAAATACCAGCATAGACCAATGGACAATTATGCAAGATGAACTCATTATGGATCACAGCAAGATGATAGCATTATTGCATGTTGATATGTATAGAATTCCTTACACAAGATGGAGTCCTGGAAATTTTTCTTGGCTACACCAGAGAGTCGTCACATGTCCCTAATGCATCAGTCACTCTCTTTGCCGCAGTGCTCTGCTGACACCCCCTCCCTCTGCCTTCAACATGCTCTCTCCCTGTCCCCTACAAAACACGCTACCTGCAGACATGTTCAACTTAGGAAGTGGCCCAGGTCATATACTTTCCAACAAGCTTTGTTGTCCTTATTGTTCTTCTTTGATTGCTGCTTTGTCATCTAACTCAAAAACCTATTTATTTCACTGTCTGTTCTCTTCCTTGTTTGAGTGTCAAAACAATCTGAATTCCAAATAAATTTTTAAAAATACCACATCCCTTTTTTCTTGAAGAAACTGACCTATGAATAATATGCATTTTGAGATATATTTCAGAAACACACATAAAAGCTGGGTCAACAGGAATCTCTGCTATGTTTCTCACATCCTTATAAAAAACCCACTAAGAGCATTATCTTGGCTGTAAAAATTGATATCTAATAACACAAATGAATTTTTCAAACGAAGCTACAGTCACAATATTTGCTATTTGTTTTTCATTCTAAAGCCTAAATTTAATATTTCCCTTTCAACACATGTTCATCTCTCACATGAAGCAATCACTGTTAATATTATTACAGGCTGCCCTCGTCCTCGTTTTCTCTCCCAGACAGGTATCATGTCACACAATTTTCTTAATTTAAGAAGCATGAGGAGGCACAGTATCTTTTTCTCCATCGCAAAATAATAATTCTCTCATGCCACTTGCTAACAAAATACATCTGAGAACATCTTGAACCATAACCCATTTCTTGGAGTCTATTAAACATGACGCTGAAGGCAATTTCCCATCCTAATTACATCTCCGTTACATCTTATTTTAGGAAGCATTTTACCAGCATCACAAGAGGAAGCGTCTGTATTCCCTTCTAGCAATTCACTCACCATTTAAGACACAAGCTTTAAACTAGAAAAGTAACCAAGGAATATTTAGAATTGAATCCATCTTCCCAGTGCCACTGACTGGAGAAATTCCTGCACAGCTCTGTATTATTCCATTCCATCAAAACATGCCACTCGATTTAAAAAGTGGTGCCTCATAAGTATTTTACGAAGGCGTTCTTAGGCACTTACCAGTTGCGTACTTTCTGCCTTTCCACCAGCTCTGAGGCTGTCGCACTGAAGGGGTGGGGGAAAACAGCAACGCAACGCAGCAGCCACTTGAAAATGAGCCATGCTCCGACGAAGGGATTAGCCCAACAGAAATGAATAAATTGCCTTGAGATTATCCTCAATAATCCTCCACAATCATAAAATCATGGAAAGCATTATATGCCAAAATGCGCATGCTCATCAGAGGACACAGTTTAATGGGAAAACCTCTGCTCCAAGACATACTTAAATTCCGTTGATTTGTAGTGGAACCCCTACGAGACTGTGGGCTTTTGGCTCTTCCGTCTCCTAGCAACGTTCTCATTTTTTTTCCAGCAGTAGTCCTACTAGGCATCAGAAAACACTGACAAGGTTGAGTCTCTGAGAAGAAGCATTCCCATTTCACTGACCAATATACAATTTCCCCAGGTTAAGTAATACATGAAGTCAGGAATTCAGGAACAAGGTATCCTGAGGAAATTTCCTCATTCAAATGATATTCCACAATTCTGCAAAGCACAGGTTGTTCTTGTCCCCTTTATTGGCACAACGCTATCAGTGAACCTCTTCTGGAATGTGAATGTGCTTCATGCCGGCAAACTGCACAATTAAATAGTTAAACTGTTAAATTGTGTCTTTTGTACTAAGTTTTACTACAAAGAGAGAGAACAACTCACCCATGCCACAAAGATATGTTAAATCTGGCCACGTTCAAAAGATGGTGTCTGCTAGGATAAAAGTGTATAAAATACAGTCCACTCACCTTCTGAAAGTCCATAATCTAATGATCTTCACAGGTTGCAAAAGAGAGCCATCTTGCTTATCTCACTTTATCAAAAATTTTGGCTAACAAAATTGGGTAAGTAAAATTGAGTGACTCAAATGGTTATACAAGCTGCCCCAAAATAATGAATTCCCAGAAGTTGGGGGAAATAGGGAAATACATAATTTTAATATGTAATTATAACTGTGTACATCTCATTTGATAATGTGCGCTTTCATTTATAGTAAATTTTATGTTTGCTTTTATTCTCACAAATTCATTCATTCCAGAATGAGTACTAAGTGAATGCTTTGCATAAAAATTGTTTAATTAATGCAATTTTTACCATATAGGAAATACCTGAAAATCCACTTTAAGGCTTTATATAAAACAGAAGAAATAAAGAATGTAAGTACTATTTACTGTGCATTTATTATATGTTAGGCACTTTTATGAGTAACAAGTGATAAAGAATTTAAAATTATCACCATTGCACATAGATGAAGAAACTGCAGGGATTACGTAAGAGAACAGGATTATCTATCTTTATTACCTAAAGCTCATGCTCTTTATCATTACAAAATTCATTGCATCTCCTTTATCAGCATGTATGTGTGATGCCTAATAATTACATTTGTTTGGAAAAGAAATACAGATCATGAAACATTCTAGAAAAAAAACTGGCCCATACCATTCCAAATGTTATTGTCATATTTTAAGAGGGAGAATTCCTAGTTTAAAGGAGATTAGAAAGTTATGAGAACTGAATTTGATGTGTGACATTCATTGGATTCTAGGACAAAAGTAAAACATCTATAAAAAACAGACAGATGGACTTATGCCCACAAGACACATGCTGAAGTACTTGGAAAAATGGCCAAAATGTCTAAAATTATTCTCAATTGTATGTCACAGAGACAAGATAAGAATTGGCAAATCTAAGTCAATCATATACAGATATTCACTGTGTTGATTCTCTGACATTTCCTTGGGGCTCCAGGTACTTTAAATGAAAAATATATACACATTAAATTCAGAAAATAAAGAATAAAATACTTTCAGAAAAATACTTATTGCACAAAAATTCTATGGGAAGTTAAAATAACTTTTGTTTCTGCACTTCTATAGTCCTGGAACTTGGAAAAGATGAGGCAGGATGACCACAAATTCGAGCCCCAACTGGGCAATTTAATAATTTAACAAGACCCTGTCTCAAAATTAAAGTTTAAAAAAAAATAAAAATTGAGTGTGTGTGTGTTTCTGTGTATGTGTTTCAAATCACAGATGAATCTTAGTACAAACACCTGGGGTCAATACCCAGTACCAGACACTCAGAACAAGGAGAGTTAGAATTCACATATATTTTGTGATTAACGACAATCAAGTTTTAATCCCTCAAGAAAAGGCTTTTGCATACTGACCAATTGGATGATTATTTGTTATGCGCCACCTAGTGGTCATATCCCGATTTACCATGACTGAAGGATTTCTACAGATCACTAAATTTCATCAAAAACCATTAAATATTACTAATAATTCATACTGAAGTAAATAAATTTTCCTTACCGTGTATTAATAGAGCTGAAGGCAGTTCCCTTAATCCTAGGTATGCACTCTGAATTGTAAGGGAATGCGATGAAGGGGAGCGATGGGATATGATGTGCTGACCAACTTGTGCACCTCCACATAGGCCACGAAGCCAAGGCTCAAATGAAATCTGACCTAAGTCTTTGTGAACCACCCAGTAATCCTCCCTGGAACATGGCAAGAGAAGCAGGCTCTTGAGGACTATTTGTCAGAATTTTGCTGCCCTATGGGTAGCTGCCAGGAGGCTGTTTCTCATGCACCTTCCTCCTTCCATCAAGGTGTGGGGTTTTCCATCTTGCTTTCCCCATTACACCATGATCTCTGTGATCTACTTAGCTGTAGTGTGGGAACAGTTTCTTCAGAAGGCAACAACTCACGACTCACTTCATCTTTCATTCCGCCCCACTGGTTCACTGTCTTCCCGCGGGGCTAAGGATGGCAGAGCAAACCCCATGATATTCTTGCTAATGCCCTCTCTTAGTATCACACTGTCTACATTACTTAGGCTCACTGTGTTCTGGCCAAATCTATGGGTGGCAAACCCACCCTACAAGGTCTTGCTGCTTATAGATTGCTTGATTGCTTGGCAGGAACATTTCTCCTTCTCAAAGTTAAAGGGATAGAGTTGGAATTTCTTGACCTTTTCTGCTTTGAGAAAACTTTAAACAGTAATACAACTCTGATTTTTAAAATTTTGTTAACTTTTATGTGATTTTTGGTACTAATTTTGAAGTGCACTATTAATGATTTTTTTAAATTTGTATGCCCTGGAAAATTTTTATTATAATGAAAGTGTTGGTCTCTAACTCAGAATACACAATATGATTAATAAAACTTGTATGACAGCCTAAAGCAACATTCACCTGGGGAACAAACCAATTGAGTGACAGAGTTATAGGTATGACCAGCAAATCGCTATTAGTCACTCTACAATACACAGTCGGGGGAAGCATAACTTTTTTAAAACAAGAAAATGACAACTTTACTGATCTTTAAATTATCATCTTTAAACTGGGTATGGTGGCACACACCTGTAATCCCAGCACCAGGGAGACTGAGGCAGGACTGTTACAAGTTCGAGACCAGCCTGGATTATGAAGTGAGCTAATGGCCACCCTGAACTGCATCATGAAGCCCTGTCTCAAAAAGATAATGAATGAATGAATGAATGAATGAATAAATAAATAAATAAATAAACAAACAAGTAAATAAATAACCAGCTTTAAAATTTACATGAGTTATCATCTTTAAAACTTAGAATCTCTGGAATAGCTCTATGACCCCTAGAGAGACGTTCTGACACTAGCAATAGGAGATCTTGCACTAGTCTAATGCAAAGAATTTTAGAGAAACTGGTGCCAGCACTGAACTTTATCTCGTAATCCTCAAACACGTATACTTACACTTTTAACTTCCTGAGTCTAAGTTTCCGTCATCTCTGGCCTAAAAAATCCCAATAGCCTCCTGCTTTGGCTGTGGCCTTCGCCAATATGTTCTTTACACAGCAGCCAGAATGGTTTCTTTAATAGTTTTTAAGTGACGTTTAATTTCTACAGAGTGAAAAGCATTGATGCAAAATATGTAACTGAGTTTTTAAAATGCACAGATATGTCAAGATATAGAACACAGAATCATCCAAAAAAATCCCCTTGTGGACATCACTAAAATAGCAGAGAAAGGAGTTGCAGGACTCCATTCTTTTGCAGAAGCAACTAACAAGGTGCTAAAAATGATCAGCCACAACTTTTTGCAGAATGCCAGAGTCCATGTTTTAATAAAAGATATTATGACATGGAAAACATAGTGAAGAGAGAAGCTGCCACTTTAAGAGAGTGCTGGGGCATTTTGCCCACCTTTCACCCCTTTCCCTAGACAGGTGGCAGCTAGAAGGTCAGCGCACACACCTGGTATAGGTTGTTAGTGGCAACAATAAGAAACTTAACCTCAGAGAGCAGGGAACTTATTCCCAAAGGGATCATGGGTTTAGTCCTATCTGGTAGTGCCCGAAGGGTCGGCATTAGGACTTGCCTAAGTGTTGCTTCACTCAAACTCAGTGCTCAGAAAGCTTCCAGGGAGGATTTGGCCTAAAGGAGTAAAAAGCACAAATACTGGTGGCAGCAGCCTGCCATAAAGGAAAATAATCTTGACAAATGAAAGGCAGGCCAAGGAGACTAAGAAGGAAGATATTAGGAAAAGAAAATTCTATGGGCTGAGGGTGTAGCTCATTGGTAGACTGCTTGCCTGAAACACATAAGGCCATGGGTTGAGTCTCAGTGCCAGAAAAAGCAAGATTCTTGGAGAGGACAAAGTAGAAGAATAAGGACTTCATTATTATTATTATTATTATTTTGTCTCTTTTTTGTCTTTTTTGAGACAGGGTCTCACTATTCGGTTCAAGCTGGCCTTGAGCCCAAGCTAGTCTTGAACTCACAATAATCTTCCTGGCTCAGCCACCCGAGTGCTGGGACTACAGACATGTGCCACCACGCCCAGCAGAAAAGGGATTTGAAAATCCACCTAAAACTGACAGTATCTAAGGGAGAAGTTAACAGTTCTACAATACTCTTGGGAAACATAGTACCTCACGTTTTATAGTGTACAGTAAAAAACTATACAGATGATCAGAAGGATAAAGGCGAGTTAATTAACATTATAAACCAACTAGATGTACCAGGCATACACACTGCATGCCACACATCCACAAAAAAATGCATATTTTTATCAAGTGCACATGGAACATTTTCCAGGATAAACCACATCCTAAGATAATTTTAAAAGACTGAGATCATATGAATGATCTTCTTTAATCACAATGGATGAAGCCAGGCATCAGTCATAGAAGCAAAACAAAAATATTCACAAATATGTAGAAATTAAACAATGTACTTTGAAACAACTAGTGAGTCAAACAAAAAGTTATAAGTAAAACAATTCTAGGCAAATGAATATGAAAACAGCACACAACAAAACCTTTGGGATGCAGCGGAAACAGGGCTCAAAAGCATATTGTCACTTAAAACATTTTAGAAGAAAAAAAAAGGTACCAAATGAATGAAGTAACTTTACATCTTAAGGAACTAGAAAAAGAACAGAAAGCAAAACCAAAGCTAACAGAAGAAATAATACGATCAGAACAGATATAAATAAAATAGAGGATAGGAAAAATAGAATCAACAAAAGCAAAAGTCAATCCTTTGAAAAGAATGACAAAATTGACAAGCTTTTAAATCAATTGATCAAAAATGAGATAATAATTGAGTTGATAAATAATGCAAATGAAGATATTACCACAGATTTTATAGAAGTTTCAAAAATATTATGAGGAAATCCAAAGACTTTATAGATTTTTAAATATAAAGAAATACAGTGAAAAATTACATACAGATTAAATAGCTTATATGAAATGGACAAATTCACAGAAACACACAATATCAAAACTAATTCAAGAGGAAATACATGATCTAATCAAACTAATGAGATTGAATCAATAAATAAAACATTCCCAACAAGAAAATTTTAAAAAAATTCACAATGAGTTGACTTCAGCTTTGAATTCTATCAAATAGAAAAAGAAAAATCAGTAACAATCCTTCTCAAAATCTTTCAAACAATAAAAGAGAATACTTCCTAATTCAATGAGCCACCTTATCCTACACTACCAAAGCCAGGTAAAGACATCACAAGAAATCAAAACTATACATGAATATGTTTTACAACTACAGATGCAAATATCCTCAACAAAATACCAGCAAACTAAATTTAGCAGCATATTGAGGGAATTATACATTCTGACCAGGTGCATTTATTCCAGAGAACAAAGTTATAGTAATTAAATCAGTGTTATACAATAATAGACGTAGATCAATGGAAAAGACTTTAGGATCCAGGAAGTGGACCAATTTTTGACAAGGATGCAAAGACCATTCAATGGAGAAATAAGATTCTTTTACAGGTATTGTGCTGAAGCAACCTGATATCCATATTCAAAAGATTGAAATCGGACCCTTAATTCACACAGTGTAAAAAAGTAATTCAACATGAGTCAAAACCTAAATGTAAGAGCTAATACTACAAAAAAATCTTACAATACAATATTAAAGATAAATCTTCATGACCACAGATTTGGGACTAGATTCTTAAGTATGACTCCAAAATCTCTAGCAACAAAAAAAATAAAAATTAGAGTTCTCAAAATCCAAACTTTTTTTTTTTTAATCAGTACCAGGGATCGAACTCATGACCGTGTGCTTGCAAGGCACACGCTTATGCCGCTGAGCTAAATCCCCAGCCCCTAAACTTTTTTTTGCTTCAAACACACTGTGAAAAAAGTGCAAATATAACCCACACAATCCAATAATAGTCTAGTACCATAAATATCTAACGAATTCTCAAAACTCAACAGCAAAAAGGAATACATGATTAAAACCTAAGCAAAAAACTTGAATAATCATTTCTCCAGGGAAGATACACAAATAGCAACAAGCATATGAAAAGATCATCAATATCATTAGTCATCAAGGAAATTCAAATCAAAACCACAGTTGGATACCACTTCACACCATGAAGACTGCTATAATTTTAAGCAAATGAGAAAATAGTGTTAAGAAACAGGAAACTTGAACATTGCTGATGGAAGTGTAAAACTGTAGAGCCACTGTTAAAAACATCTTAGCAGTTCCTCGAAAAGCTAAAATTACCATATGACCCAACACCCTCACTTCTATTTATTTATCCTCAAATTCTGAAAATAGACACTATATTATGGCCCATGCCTATTTATCTGGCTGCAACAAACTTTGAGGTTATTATAAATACCAATTAAACTTGCACTTAAAAGAAATTACTACATTTCATCATGCAGTAACTTTCACTTGCTGGGTACCCAGGAGAATTGCATCCAATTAATCCTTCTATCAAAAATGGACGCAGTGAGGGGAGCTAGTAGGAAATCAGATAATGGATATTCAAGCATAAATAGAAGCAGTAGGTTCTACCGTTCTGCAAAACAGCAGGAGGACTAGAATTAATGATGACCTGTTATATATTTTATGACTATGGTAACTAGTAGAAGGGAGCCAAAAAACTCCAAACATAAAGTCATAATAAAGACAGAGAAATGTTAATCACCCTGAGTTGATCAGTGCATATCTGTCTATTAGAATACCACACTAGGCCCCAAAAAGCATTTATAATTATTACGTGTTATTCAATTTTTTAGGGTTTAAGGAGAGGAAAATGTTAACTGCTGTAGTATGATGTCATCATTATACACATATTAAATTATCATAAGTGCCCCATAAATTTATGCAACTAATATATATATATGATTGACACAACAACTTCTTTTGACAAGACTTACTTGAATCCATTATCTCTCACCCATAACAAATAATATACAAGATAATTGTAAATCCATACTTCTTGGGTTTCTTACTTGGCAGATGTTCAGAGCCTACTACCTCATATATCCAAACAAATTGGTTTAAAGGGTTCTTTTGCTGGAACCATTCATTTGTTCTCTAGACCCCGAAGTTAATCTCCTAGGAATAGTAGCACACAACACAGAACTTAGAACTAAGAGACCTGGAGTAAAATTCTGACTCATTTCCTTATAAATCTCATGAGTTCATTAGAATTAAATGTATGTAACACATGATAAACTGTCAAAAATACTTTCATCTCCATCCCTTTTGCTCTTTTATCCATTTTCCAGCATGATCATACCAGTTTATGTACCTACTACCAGTTTACAATTTCTGCTACTCAATACCCTGAACACTTACTATGGTGACACTCTAATCTTTTTGCCAAACTGGAGGGTATACAGTGGTATTCATTGTGGCTTTAATCTTCATTTTCCCAATGAATGATGAAGTTTAATATTATGATTATGATCAACATCGTTTAGATCTTTGGGGTTCCTCCTTCACGATGCGATATGGTTGGTAGAGACTGTTCTCATTTTAATTGGATTGTGTTCTTTACACATACTAAATATCAGTGTTTTTTAGTTATCACTGTTACAAATATTTTCTCCTGCTTTTTATGTCCTAAAAATCTTTCTCCACCCCAAAATCATGAATAAAATATGTATTAACTTCGAAAAACATTATGGTTTTGCCTTTATATCTAAGTCTATATCACATCTATAATTGATTTTTGTATATGGTATAAGACAGGACACCAGTTTTAATTTTTCTCACATAAATTCCAATTGTCCAGCAACATTTATTGAGTATCTAGCCTTCTACCATGGATACGCAATGTCACTCCTGTCTCATATCATGTGTCCCTACATGTAACACTATCTCTTGGGGCTCTCTCTTCTGACCCATTGTTTTGTCTATCCCTGTGCCAATATCACACTGTCTTTGATTACAATCACTTTGAATTTCATGATCTTTTTTTGTACCAAGGATCGAACTCGCGACCTCGCACTTGTCAGGCTACAATCACTTTGAAAAAAGCTGTTTTATTTTCCTGTTTTATTTTCTTTTACATAAGGTGTTTTCATGTTTTTGGCATTTGCATTTCCATATAAATTTTCAAGTCAGCTACTAAAGTGATACAAAATAGAAAATGTAAGGTTTTGATTGATGTTGTATAATGTTTATTCCATGAATCAACTTGAATAAGACAATACTGAATCTTCTATGAAAATTATATAATTATCCTCTTATTTAGATCCTTACTCTCACTTAGTAATGTTTTACAGTTTTCTATATAGTTTTTTTCTATGAATAAAATAATATGGCAAAAGATAAAATATACAAACTAGTCATATGTTGCTACTCAACTGTTCTATCCCTAGGTATTTGATACTTGTATGCAGTTATAAATGGTAACTTTTAAAAACATTTCATTTTGTAACTTTTTGCTGATATACTGAAATAAGTAATTTTTATACTGACCTTGTATTCAGGAACCTTATTAAATTAGCTCATAAATTTAAAAGATTTATCTGTATTTTGCTTTTATCTTCTTTAAAGACATGATCATATCATCCACAAACAATAACTTTTATTTCTTCTTTTCTAATTTTTAATTTTAATGTTTTTCTTATATTGCTGCACTGGCTACAAATATCAACAAAAAAGTGATAGAAATTTGTACAGCAAATATCCTTGCCTCATTACTAACCTGAAAGAAAAATTATCATTTCATAATTAAAGATGCTTACATCTTAATTTTGAAGTAGGGAAGAAATACCTTACCAGATTAAGTAAGTTTCTTCTTACTCTTACTTTGTTAAAAGTGTTTTTGAGATCATGCATGAGTGGTTGTTGAATTATATTAAATTTTCTTGCTGAAACTGTTAAGGTGATCATGTTTTTTTTTCTCACTGAATTCATGTGACAAATTAATTAGAATTGATTTTTTAAACTTAAGAAAATTATCTATTTTTAGAATAAACCCAACTGGAATGATGTACGGTGGTACATTGGTACTTATTGTTAATTCATTCCAGGAGGCGCTATGTAGTACCTAAAGCAATGAATGCCAAACAAATTGTTTTGGCTGGAAAGGATAGCCTGTTTTAAGGTAATCGACACAAAATTAGACCCATGCCTATCACCATGTACTAAACTAAAATCCAAATGGATCAAAGATCTAAATATTAAAACAGAAACACTAAATCTGTTGCAAGACAAAGTAGGTAAAAATCTTGAAGACATAGGGGTAGGTAGAGAATTCATGAACAAGAACCAAACTGCACAGGAAATACTTCCCAGAATCAATAACTGGGATCATATCTTATTAAAGAGTTTCTGCATTGCCAAAGAAATCTCCATCAGAGTGAAAAGAAATCCTACAAACTGGGAAAAAATCTTAGTGAACTGTCCCTCAGACAAAGGACTTCTGTCTAGAACTTATAAAGAATTAAAAAAAATCAGATCCCCAAAATTCAAAGTCCCAATCCAAAAATGGACATCTGAGATGAATACACAGTTCTCAGATGAAGAAATACAAATGGAAAATACATGAAAAAATGTTCATCATCATTGGTCATTAGAGAAATACAAATTAAAACCACACTGCGATACCATCTCAATCCAGAAAGAATGGCCAGGATCAAAAAAACTACCAACAACAAATGCTGGAGAGGCTGTGGGGAAAAAGGAACTCTTTTGCACTGTTGGTGGGCGTGTAGACTGGTGCAAACACTGTGGAGGTCAATCTGGAGATTCCTCAAAAATCTGGGGATGGAGGTCCCATTTGACCCAGCTATTCCATTCTTAGGCATATTCCCAGAAGATCTGAAAGCATCTTAAAACAGTAATATATGTGCACCCATGTTTATAGCGGCACAATTTGTAATAGCCAGATCTTGGAAACAACCTAATTGCCCATCAACCGAGGAATGGATAAAAAAATTTGTGGTACTTTTATACAATGGAGTACTACTCAGCTATAAAGAATGATCACATTGAGATATTTATAAATAAATGGATGCATCTTAAGTCTATACTCATAAGTGAAATAAATCAAACTCACATGTATAAATACCGTATAGTCTCGCCAGTGTAAGAAATGGTAAGAGTACAGAACATTTTATGGAAATCATGGTTCACTATTATATTGCTTTAATGTCTTATGTCTAAATTCATTGGTTGGAATGGCTTTATTCTGTTTTGTTTGATCTTAATATATGTGATCATATGAATAGTTACTTTGAAGACAAGACAGTATGGTAGCCAGTGTTGATTTAATATCATCTTGCTCTGAAGTCCTACCATGCTTTTGTTTTTCTATTACCATTGGTTGCATCACGTTGTGTGTTGTTGGATTTTAATATGTATGATAGTAAAAACAAATTTTTATGGAAAATGAGATAATATAGCAGCCATTGTTCATCTGTGGTAATTTGGTTCAGAATGACTTTGAATACTTCCATTCTCTTGAGTTGTTTTATTCTACTTTGTTATGTTTGACACTACTGTGTGTAAAGCTAAGCTCAACTATTTCAAAGAAAGAGACATTATGATATCTACTGTTAATATCCAAATGTCTTGTTGTGAAGTGCTGTGTTGCTTACATTGTTCTGTTCTGATATGCTTCGATCTGTCCTTTTTTGTTTTATTCTCTTTAAAATAAAATAAAATTAAGGTAATCTACACAGACAAGCTCTGGTTTACTTGGTTGAGTTCCAAATACCAAGTACCAGGGCAAATTTTTCATGTCAGAATATGCGAAGTGGCAAACTCTAGGAGTCTCAAAGAAGTTGAGTAGCAACATGTGACTAGTATTCTGTAGTTTATCTTTTGCCATTTGATTTTAATTTACATTTGAGACAGAGTCTCATATTGCCCAGACTGGCCTTAAAATACTGCACTCAAGTGATCCTTTCACTTCAGCTACTGTGTAGCTAGGACTACATGTATGCACCACTGTGCCTGCAGTATTGGTAGTGTTGTTGTTGTTGTGTGTTGTCCAGCCCTGTGTTGCTATATTTGATTTGCTAGCATTTTGCTTGGCACGTGTGCATCTTTTTACATAAATGACATAGGAGGGTAATTTTCTTTTCTTGCTCTGTCCTGATTGATTTTCATATTAAGGTTACTTTCACAGGATGAGTTGGGTCACGTTCTCTTTTTCTTTTCTATGCTATGATTTGTGTAAGCTTGGATTTTGTCTTCCTTGAATATTTAGTAAAGCTCACTACCAG
Source organism: Hydrochoerus hydrochaeris (assembly GCA_004027455.1). Classification (NCBI taxonomy): domain Eukaryota; kingdom Metazoa; phylum Chordata; class Mammalia; order Rodentia; family Hydrochaeridae; genus Hydrochoerus; species Hydrochoerus hydrochaeris. Next base: position 210,483 of record PVLA01000593.1, read on the forward strand.
AATTTTTACCACTGGGCCTGGAACTTTCTTTGTGGGAATATTTTTGAAGGGTTCTTTTTGTAATTTTTTAATCTGTTTTGTTAGGGTACATTTTTCTAAGGATTTGTCCCTTTCGATAATGTATTCAAAGTTTGAACTACTCCCCCTATTATTTTAAATTACCTCTAGAAATCTTTAATAATGTCACATTTATCATTTTTGCTACTGGCTACTTGTGAGTTTTCTTTGTTTTTCCCAATCAGATTTATCAAATAACTGATTTTTCACTTTGTTGACATGTTACATTTGTTTTCAATTTCATTAATTTGTACTCTTTTCCTTAGAGTTTCCACTCCATGTTCTTTACATATCTTTCTTATTTTCTTACTGTTTTTTAGTCAGATAATAGCTAAAGAATATTTTGCTTTTCTTCTTTCCTAATATGTACACTTAATGCTTCAAACTATTCTCAAATTACTTCTTGGAGTCATTGAATGAATTTTTGTGGCATTTTCAATTTCTTTCTATTCAAAATATCTTTGAATTCCTATTTTATTCCATATGGTACTTATAAATACGATTTTTAACTTCCAATTTCATGGAGTTTCCCCATTCATCTGAGTCACAATATTTGAGCACCAAACTTAAGCTCCTATTTACAAATGACTATTTTTTTTTACTTACATAATTAGCTTGTTTTGAAAAATGAAATGAAAACAAAGTGTTTGAAGTAGATAGAGAACAGGTTTGGAAGGGTCTTTCATGTTTTTTGAACACTGTAACACCCTTCACTATTCTGTTTTGGTAGACACAAAAACATTTAATTAGCCAGCTCTTGAGGCAATCAAGGCAAAAAAATCATGTAATCAGTCTCTCTATAACCAGTTAACCTCATCCAGTGACAATATATTGCACACACTAAATTCTAGTCAGCTGAGTGACAAGAGGAAATTGTCTCATTATTTGAAAAAGAATCAAAGCACATTCTAGCTGAGATAATACCTAGGGTTGGTATGTGGGTATCATATTAATAATGCTACCAGTGTACCAAACATCATACTTTTAAATGTTATCTCATTTCAATATTAGCACAACCTTGTAAATTAAATACCACTCACTCTTATTTTTTTATATGTGAAAACCTGAGGCTGAACAAAACTAAGTGACCTCAGTTGGACACATAGAGCTGTATTCTTTCTACTGATTCTTATTGCCTTTCATCTTCATATAAAATAGTCATAACATATCCCAATTAGACACAAAGTGGAATATAGCCTTCTAGGAATGGGGACTTCAAATAAATTATGTAAAAAGGAAAAAATAAACATCTCCAGAGTTCCTACATAGTTCCATTTCATGAATTTTCTCTATTTTAGGCATTCCAATTTGTTTATCAGTTGACTTAGACCAAATTCCAGCTGTTTAGTTTTCTCTCACTAGACAAAAGTGCAGCTCAAAGATGAAATAACATTTTTGGGTCAGACAATTAACTGCTAAGACACCTAAAGGAAAGCAAACTCCAACGAATCATGCCTTACAAAAATACCTTCAGAAAAGTAAAATGGCAGTGATGGTGTTGTGAGTTGTATTTGATTTCCTTACTATCTGCCCGTCTTGATTTTCTATTCCACTGCATGGAATTTAGAGCTAAAATGATGTAGTAATTACCATGGGAAGGAGAGGCAGCAAGGTATAGGAATAACATGGATGTTAAATTCAGACTTAAGTTGAAATCTTGGCTCCATTACCCCACTTACTTGCTCTACCTGTTCAAATTTGACCTTATACTTCTCAACAAGAATACACCAAGAAGAAGCAGTTAAATAACCTTGGTGTCAGGGCATTTTGGATGTAAGGCTCTTCCTTCCCTAGCTCTGCTCAATGGGAGTCAGTGATGCTGCCACTGCAGTTTTACTAATCCTCATCTTTGTCATGTTCACTAGTCCTTCTTCACCAATTGCAGAATACAGTAGATGATTAATAACTATGTGTCAAATGCATGCCCAGTTGATACACTGCACAAACATTAGTTAAGTGCTCCCCCATAAACAAATCCTTGTACCAGGATAGAGAAAATATTTAGATATAATACCTGCCTTCGAGAACCACAAAATTAAAGGGGTAAAACAGGGAATTAAACAAAGTATTATAATATAGTACAGTAAATCCTCCAATAGAGGTATAGTGTGGATTATGAAGAAATTAGATAAGGGGTACCTAAGTTAGGAAGATATACCTAAGAAAGCTACCAGGCTAAAAGCAAAATGCAAGTTGAATACTAAAAAAATGAATAGCCCATACTCACGAAAGTGGAGAAGAAAGAACATTTCAGAGAGTTAGAGCTGAAATTTCAATGAAAAAAATACTTGTGTCAGTGAGCAGAGTTAAAAAGTAAAACTCTGAAATGTAACATTCATTCACATTAAAAGTATAAGAAAATTAGGTATATCAAGAAACTTGCTTACTCTGATAAAAGATGCCAAGAAACTCTGGCAGTCTTGTATGTCTGTCACATAACCACCACGGCTCAGCCAGGCTCTTGTTACATCTGTTACTGTCCCTGCTGTAGCTCAACTGTGCTATTTATTCCCCTTTTCTCAAATGAGGATCTAAGGATTAACACCAAATTCCCAGGTATGTCACAGAAACAGTAGCACTGGTGACCTTAGCAGTTCACAGTCCCAAAGTAACGTCTTTGGGAATTCTCCCTAAGCAGTTTATTCAGTCTGAAAGGTTCACCCAAAATAGGTTGCATTTTAATCCAGGAATAATTTAGGTCAGGCCTAGAGTAAGTCACTCCTTTGGTATAAATAGTACCAGAACTCCCCAGTGAAAACATTTACATTGTATTTGGAAGCGGAAGTGCTCTAGAATGAAGATGGACCTGTGATTTTGACTTCTGTGTTCCTTTTCAAGTTCATGCCACAGCTATACTAGCATTTCACATTATAATGGGAAGGCTGCTCCTGGGGAGTTACTTTTTGCTGTTTAAAATGAAGTTTCTCATCAGGCATTCACTAGACGTTTCTAGCCACTATTAACAGCTGCTGCCTAGATCCATTGTTTTGTTGAGGATTGAAAACAGTGGTTTTCCCCCTAATTCTCTCATTATTTCTGTATTTATTAGCTGGTACTTTTTAAAGAGCTCTCCTTGTTACTGGGTTCTTGGAGGATCCTTCTAAAGAGGCTTTCTAAGTTCCTGCTGTCTTGAACAAAGAATTAGCCAATGCAAGAAAAAAAGGCAGTGAGATTTTACATTTATTAAAAGTATTAAATGTAGGAAAAGAGATATACTTGTAGAGTGAGTGCAGGCCAATTTAAGGTAGGAAAAGAAGTATGCTCTACAGAGTGAGAGCAGGCCACCTGGGAAGTTTACCCATTTGATGGTGGCCATCTTTTGTATCTCTTACTCTCTGGCTGATGTCAGATCTAAACCTTCCTATCAAAAATCAGCTTGAGCTCTCACAAGAAGAACTGAAGACACACTTTCTGATTGATCCCCCATGCAGGGCTTATAACTGTTTCTGGCATGTCCTGGATCGCTGTGATTGACAGGCCATGACGACTTGCCCAACCAGCTGGCCACATCCTAATGTCCTGCCTCACGCTTATCAGTTGTTCGATTATATTTATATACAAACTGTGAAAGGAGCATTAAAATAAATGTTGGGATAAATTTTCAGAATAAAGCTTGGTATCCTATCAACTATTAGCAGTAAACAGTAAATGGGGGGAGGAGAGATGTGCATTATGATATTTATATATTTAATGCATTGTAATCATTATTCTTTTTGAAGCTCATCTTGAGACCTTTCATATTGGCTTGTATGTGGAAATGGTAATTATCATTAAGTGACCAAGCAGGCAGGTTACATCAAGAGCCACTGTTCTGTGCCACCTCCCCACTTCTCTGGTCCCACAGGATGAAAATGAAAAAGAGGGGCCAGATGACAGATGGCAGGAGCAGCAGGTCACTGTTTTGAAGGAGCCAATTTCATACTGCAGCCTGCAGCTGTACCTGGGAATGACAGTGGCAGTGCAGACAAGATGAGGAAATGAGTGAGAAGTGGCCTTGTGATCACCCTTCACAAGACTGCCTGTCTTGCCAGGTTCTCGATAAGGTCACGGGGCATTCTACCAGCCTTAAGAGAAGATGTTTGAGTCACAGTGGACTCACTAACAGTTGCAATAACAGAGCCACACTTGCTGCTTTTACAGCGAGATAAGATATTCAAGACCTAATTCACTGGGTAACCAAACAGGAACCAAACTCTGGGGAAAGACAGGCCAAATGAGTCCAGTCAGCAAACTGAGTTTAACCTACATTCCAGTGAGTGTATATCCTGAGCTGCTGCTGATCTCGAATCTGGTGTTGCAAGTAATAATATCTCTATTTTAAATCAGATGATGAACTAGGAAAAGGAGCATTTTCTATCTAATGTCTTGGAAATCTGGGATATAATACATGTAAGTACTTCATATACAAGGAAAGTCAAGTGAGTGTTCCAGCCATTTGCATCTATCAGAGCACAGTCTCTGGAGTGGCATTGTGCCAGTGTCAGTACAGCATAAGTAAAATCACAGAATGTCACCTAGGAAGCTCAGCATTTCCACTCAGAATTTGAACAAAGGTATAATTTCCATCTGAATTCAAAATCTCTCATTATAAGGACAAAAGAAAGCTCAGAATTGGGATTTACCCTTAACTCAACCATAAGTATTAAGGCTAAAAACTCGGGCAAAATCAAGAGAATAGAAATAAGTAAAAAATAAACTAATGGAACAACAATGAATCTGAGATGACCCTCATTAGTTTGGGTTAAACATCTAAATGTCATGACCTCTCCACATATTTCTCAAAAATTTTCACCATTCTGAATATTTTTCTCTGGAGATTTTCTAATGTATTCTTCCGAAAACAGTTGTAAGAATTTGTCAAAATAGTGCAAGTTTCAGCTGAAGTACACAGAAAAGATTAATGTAGTCACTTCTGATGATCAAAAACCTATCTGGACACTACATAGCAAAACATTGGGGAGGATACAGGGGAAAGCTAGGCATCATCTCAGATGCTCAGACACAAGAACAAACAAGATCAGGACCATGACTTAAAAGAGCTTATGAGTTTAATGGATGACACAGACCAATAACAAGGAATAAAATGAATACAAATGTAAGGAAGCAATGAGCTTACAAAGTAATACCACTATTGTAATGTACACTGATCTCATATTAACAGATTCACTTCGGAATCCTAAAGGAAATACACTGTCTTAATTCAAAGGATAGAGAGAGTGCAGATAACTGGACTAGAGTTAAATCTTACCTTTTGTTTATATAAAAGAACTAAACATATTTAAAAGATGGAGAAAATTGTATATTTCTCTTTTTTGTGTGTGTCTTTAGTGGACTGTCATGTTCATTTTCACCTGGATTTATTCCAATGAGTGAAAACTAACAAGACATCAGGTTTAAGGATAAATACAGTCCAAAATTACAATTGGTGATATGAAACAAGAAGAAATTGTTCCCAAGGAAAGACAAACTGGGGTAGGAAAAACGAGAAAGGAAAAAAGAGAAAAGGAAAAATATAAGTTAGATAAGATAGTTACACTAGCAGTTTCTCTCAGTTCATTGAAAAGAAAGGTTTGTGTTAATATCCTTTGGACAATTTTTCATGTCTATATCTTGTACTCTGAGTAATTCTTTCAAGATAACAATGCACAATATATTAACTATTATTATTCTCCTATTGTTTTTTTTGAAATTTTATTTTTTCTCTTTAAAATAAAAAAAGGAACTCCGTAATGTGTCAACAACAACAAAGAAAGAGGGATAGTAGCTATTAGTGGAATTTGTATATGGGAGAAATTACATTTTCCCACTAACTCTTAAGACAGTTTTCACAAATAATTTTCAGAACCCATAAAATTCAATGTATTGCACTCCAGATCAAATGATAGGTAGATCTATAATCCTACCTACTTGACATGCTGAAGCAAGAGGATCCCTAGTTCCAGTACAGCATAAACAATTCTGTCTCAAATTTAAAATAAAAAAATCTGGGATGTAGCTCAGTGTTAGAGCATCCACTGGATCAATCCTCAGCATTGGAAAAAAAACAGGTAAGAACAAAGAATACGAAGATAATGAACATTTTTCCAAATAGTCAAGCCAAACAATGCTTTACTCACATTCAAATTACAGTAATTTCAAAAGAAAATATAGTCAAGCACTTCTTTTGTATGCTATGCAATTTTCTTTTTACCTGAAGATCGATTATCAAGAGTATCTATAAAACAGAATAACTGGATGGGTATTTGCTCAGAAATTAAATGCTATTTATTATCTTTTTTTGTTCTCAAATACTGCTTATTATTAATGTATGTTTGTAATACATAATAGTTACAAAACTATTATCTTTGATATATATAAAATGATCATTCTCTTCAGAGACTGCTGTTTTTTTCTTTCATTTATTTTTGGTTTATTCTCACAAAAGCCTTGACAGCATCAGATACTATAAACATGGATGCATGACTTTTACTGTAAATTGGTGTATGTGTTTTGATGGTAGAGAATATTAGCTTAGAGGGAGATGATTTGCAAGTGTACAGCCTTCTTTATATTTTTCTTCTGCTTAGCTTTTGCTTTTTGTTTGAATGCCAATGACGATCGTGTTTGGCTCAGAATACAATCTGTAAAGTCAGAAAGTAAATCTTTGCTGGAGATATGTTTTATGGAAAATGATTCAATTTCTTCAAAGGAAAAAATGAATTCTATACAGTATATGATTTCATTAGTATAAATTTGTAATACATAATGCTTACATTCTCATACATATAAGATATTAATTCCTTTTTTAATCCCCTTTCCTTTTCCTCCCTCTCCCTCCATCCACCTGGATTCCCTTTTCTTTCTTTTTTTCTTTCTTTCTTTCTTTCTTTCTTTCTTTCTTTCTTTCTTTCTTTCTTTCTTTTCTGTACATGTTTGCAACACATAATGTTTCTATTGCTTCTGTGGAATGTAAGTTTTCTTTTGTGTTCCTCTTGGTCACTCCTTGACACTTGATTTCTGACCTTCTAATGAAAACTCAAGCTCCCCTTCAGGTCTTTGACCTTGGAAGAGACTTCTCAATATGTACTATAAGAGCAGACCAAAACCACAAAATTCCATATTAAAAATAAATACGTAATGTGAATACTCCCTCATAAGTGAAAATTATTCCACTGAACATTGCAGCACATTAATTTGCTGTCACTTAATGTTTTAGCCAAAATTATATTCTATGTTTCTTGTATCAAATTATAACCTTATCTCCCTGAATCTGTCTTCAACAAGACTCTCCCTTGTTATCCATTCCACAGCCTTCTGAGATCTTTACCTCCATCTAGTCCATAAAATTACTGAAACATCACAGGAAATCAAAGCCCTTGGAAAAACAAGTTGGAAGCCACAGCCATTGGCAGGGACAGTGCACTGCAAAGCTCCAAAAGGCACCAGGGTGGCTTCTACTTCACAAGGCACCTTTATGCAAGTCAAAGAATAGAGCCCCTCCTGTGGACAGATAGATTGGAACAAAGCACCTCTGCTCCTTAACGAATTAGTACCGCACCCCTCCAGGCCGAATTCCAGGCCCATCTTCCTTACCAGGTCCCTGTGTTGGCGCACACAAGTGTTGTACATGCACAGAGGTACTGTGTCTAGCACCTGTGGCACTTTTGCACTTCTATCTTGGCTTTTTTTCCTGTACTCCTACAAAGTCATTCCATTGAGAATTCCATGAGCCAGAAAGATACCATGGCAGCTTTCGGTTCTCCCCTTTCTAGAAAGGATCTTTTTAAAAGAAATAAGTACATTTGTAGGACATAATAAATACATTCATCGTGGATAGTTGGGACAGACACGTATATAATGTATCTTGATTCTTTTTAGTCCTCGTCCCTTCCCTCCCACTCCCTCCATCCATCTCTCAATCCCTTTCTCATTTACCGGAGATCTCCCTGTTTCCAAGTATCTACTTCTATTTTGCACTTTCGTTTATTTATATTCTGGGTTTTTCATATAAGAGAAGCTATGCGATATTGGAGCTTCCGTGTCTGATTTATTTCACTTAAAATTCTGATCTCAAGGTTCATCCATTTTCCTACAAGTGATTCAGGTTTATCCTTCTTTATGGCTGAGTAGTGCTCATTGCTAGTTTGTTCTTTAATGTGTTCACTGGCTGGCTGCAATTGGAAAGCTACTTTTCCTACCCCAGTTAGAATCATAATAAAAACAAGAACTTATATATCTTTCTAAAGCTCAAGCATGACTAACTGGGCCACACCCAGTGACCTCCGGGTGCGAACAGCTGCCTGCATTCAGTCTCCTGGGCCCCAGGTAATTTCCAAACCACAGAGAAGGTTTAGGACATTGCTCCAAGCCAGAAAGACCCTGCCCAGCCTCCCAAATCACTGGAGGCCGCACTGGAGGTCCCTGCAGGACTAACTGGGCCACACCCAAGAACCCCCAGACTGCAGACAGCTGCCTGATTCCCACCTCATGATCCAAAAGGGTATGAGGTGATTTCCAGTGCATGGGGAAGACTTGGAACATCGCTCAAAGCCAGTATATATAGGAAAATGACAAAGTGAAATATCAAAATGCATTTTTAAACCTCAAGCCCATCTCAAGCAAGCCTAGGAGACATGGCCATCGAAGAAAATGTAAGCCATACAACTACAAAACATGAAATGATAGCAACTGAAATAAAGAAACAACTTTGGGAAGCTATAAAAGAACTCAGATCAGAAATAATCTCCTGGGTAAAAGAAGAAATGAAAAATGCAATGAAAGAAATGCTGAACACATCTAAAGAAGACATAGTTAAAAAACTAGAGGAACAAAGCAAAATCATGGAAACCTTGAATAAACAATATAAGAACCAAAGAATGCATGAAGCAAATTCAAAGAGATATACAGGAAATCAAAAATTCCATCAAAAGTTGGCAAAACAGCTTCAATGACAACTCAATTTCAGACTTTGAAGACAAGATTGCAGCTAGTGAACAGGAAAGGAAAGATCTTTTAAAAATAACAAGAAATCAGGAAATAACAATTCAACAGCTGCAATATGATGAAAAGAAGAAGAACATAATACTGACAGGTATAAATGAAAATGAAGGTGGCAACATGAATTATATCAAGAGGCTATTTACAGAAGGAATAGCTAAAAATTTCCCAAACATGAGTATCGAAACTGACATACAGATCAGTGAAGCATATAGAACTCCAAATAGCCATAACCAAAATAAAACTACACCCAGATATATAATAATAATCAACATCCCATAAATCCAGCATAAGAAAAGAATATTAAAAGCTGCTAGAGAGAAGAGACAGATCATCTATAAAAGAAAACCTATCAGAATCACAGCAGACCTCTCAACACAAACAATGAAGTCAAGCAGAGCATGGAGTGAAGTGTTTCAAATCCTAAAGGAAAACAACTTCCAACCCAGACTGATGTACCCTGCAAAACTGTCCTTCAAAATGGATGGAGAAATAAAATACTTCCATGACAAAGAACAGCTGAAAAACTTCATGATCACCAAACCAACCCTGCAAATAATACTTAAAGGCATTCTAGATACACATAGCAAAAACTGCTAAGCAAGGCAAACAATTAAACAGACTGGAAAAGAAAAGAATCAACAGCAGAAAGACAACATGTCAAAAGTAAGCCAATATGTATCAGTTATAACCATTAATGTAAATGGCCTCAATTCACCAATTAAAAAAAAAAAACAGACTGGCAGAATGGATCAAGAAACAACATCCAACCATATACTGTATACAAGAAACCCATCTAACGCTAAAGAAAACTCACAGACTGAAAGACAAAGGATGGAAAACAATACTTCATCTAACAGGAACCCAAACAAATGTGGGGGTAGCTGTTCTGTTTGCAGACAATGTGGAATGCAAAGCAAAATTGGTCAAAAGAGAGAAAGAAAGTCACTACATACTAGTTAGGGGAAAACTCCAAGATGAAGAGAAAACAATCTTAAATATCTATGCACCAAATTTGGGAGCACCAGGCTATACAAAACAAATATTAACAGAAATGAAAAATCAAATAAGCAAGAACACAATTAAAATTGGAGAGCTTCACACACCATTGACACAAAGAGACAGATCAACTAGACAAAAAATCAGCAAAGAAATAACACAACTGAATCACACTTGTGAACAAATGGGCTTGGTGGATGTATACAGAGTGTTCCACCCAACAACATCAGAATATACATTCTTCTCAGCAGCACATGGGACATTCTCTAAAACAGACCACATTGTAGCCCACAGAACATACTTAAGTAAATGAAAAAGAATTAAAATTATCTCATGCATATTATCAGATCATAGTGCCATGAAACTAGAAATTAATGACAAAAGAAACTGCAAAAACCCCACAAACACAAGGAAATTGAATAATACACTCTTGAGCAAACAGTGGATCATAAAGGAAATTAAAGAAGAAATTAAACAATACCTACATGCAAATTAAAATACAAATACAACTTATGGGAACCTGTGGGATGCAATGAAAGCAGTCTTCAGAGGAAAATTTATTGCACTGAGTTCCCACATTAGGAAAACAGAACCAACACAAATAAACAACCTGAATGTACACCTCAAACAGTTAGAAAAAGAAGAACAAGACAATCCCAAAGCCAACAGAAGGGAGGAAATTATAAAGATCAGAGCAGAAATCAATGCAATAGAGACTAAAAAAAAATACAAAGAATCAATGAATCAAAGAGGTGCTTCTTTGAAAGAATAAATAAAATTGATAAGCCCCTAGCCAACTTTAGTAAAAAAAAGGAAAGAAAAAACTAAAATTCATGCAATAAGGAAGGGAAAGTGTGAAATCAGTACAGACCTAATGGAAATACAGAAGATCATCAATACTTATTTTGAAAACCTCTACTCTCATAGGCTTGATAACACAGAAGAAATGGACAGATTCCTAGAAACATATGAACTACCAAAGCTGGGTCAAGAAGATGTAAAACTGATGAATAAACCAATTTCAATTAACAAAATAGAAAATCTAATTAAATCCTTACCAACAAAGAAAAGCCCTGGTCCACACGGATTCACTGTGGAATTCTACAAGAAATTCAAAGATTTAATGCCAACACTCCTCAAACTCTTCAGTGAAATTGAAAGGAAAGCAATTTTCCCTAACTCATTCCTGGAAGCAAGTATTACTCTAACACCAAAACCTTAGAAAGACCCAAAAAATAAGAGACAGGACAATCTCCCTAATGAACATAGATGTAAAAATTCTCAATAAAATATTGGCAAACAGAATGGAGCAAATCATCAAGAAGATTATACACCATGACCAAGACCAAGTGGGATTTATCCCAGGAATGCAGTGATGGTTCAACATATGCAAATCAATCAATTTAATCCACCATATCAATAAAGCCAAAAGTAAGAATCACGTGACCATTTCTATAGATGCAGAAAAAGCTTTTGATAAGGTCCAACACTTACTCATGATAAGAACCTTACAGAAAATGGGAATAGATGGTCTTTACCTCAACATGATAAAAACCATCTATGACAAACCAACAGCCAGCATCATATTAAACAGCCGAGGGGCTGGGGATTTAGCTCAGTGGCATAAGCACCTGCCTGGCAAGTGCGAGGTCATGAGTTCAATCCCTGGTACCACAAAAAAAGTATGTAAACAGCCAAAAACTTAAAGTCTTTACCCCAAAAGCAGGAACAAGACAAGGATGTGCATTATCACCACTTCTATTCAATATAGTGCTGGAAATACTAGCCAGAGCAATTAGACAAAAGAGATAAATAAAAGGAGAAAGGATAGGAAAAGAAGAAGTTAAACTATCATTATTTGCAGATGACATGATACTCTATATAGAAGAGCCCAAACCTCCATTGAAAGACTTTTAGGTATAATAAATAAATTCAGTAATGTAGCTGGATACAAAGTCAACACTTAAAAATCAACAGCATTCCTATACACTAACAACAAAATCACTGAGAGAGAAGAGAAACTACATCCTTCACAATAGCATCCAAAAAAATGAAATACTTAGGAATCAATCTAATAAGATAAGTAAAAGATCTACTCAGGGAAAATTATAATACCCTGAAAAAAGAAATTGAAGAGGACCTCAGAAAATGGGAAGACATCCTTTGTTCATGGATAGGAAGAACAAATATTATGAAAATGGCAATTCTCCCATAATTGTCATACAGATTTAATGCAATTCCAATCAAAATACCACTGGAACCAGAAGAGACCTAGAATAGCAAAGGCAATTTAAGCAACAAAGGCAAGGCAGGAGGCATCACAATCCCTGACTTGAACTTATCTACTTATGTACTATGTACATGTATGTATTATGAATTAATGTAATAAAATCAGCATGGTACTGGAACAAAAACAGACTTGAAGATCAATGGAATAGATTACAAGATACAACTATAACTACAAACACACTCAGATACCTTATCTTTGATAAAGTGGCCCAATTCATTCCCTGGAAGAAAGATAGTCTCTTTCATAAATGGTGCTGGAAAAATTGGCTCTCCATATGCCAAACACAAAAACTAGAACCATGCCTAGCACCATGTACTAAACTAAAGTCTGAATGGATGAAAGATCTAAATATTAAAACAGAAACACTAAATCTGTTGGAAGATAAAGTAGGTAGAAATCTTGAAGGCATAGAGGTAGGTAGAGAATTCATGAACAAGAATCAAACCGCATGGGAAATACTTCCCAGAATCAATAATGAGGATCACGTCTTATTAAAGAGTTTGCATGTCAAAAGAAATCTCCAGTATAGCCAAGAGAAAACCCACAAATTGGGAAAAAAATCTTAGTCAACTGTCCCTCACACGAAAGACTTCTGACTAGAACATATAACAAATTTTAAAAAATCAGACCCCCAAAGTTCAAAGACCCAATCCAAAAATGGGCATCTGAGATGAATACAAAGTTCTCAGATGAAGAAATACAAATAGTAAATAAATACATGAAAAAATGTTCAGCATCATTGGTCACTAGAGAAATGCAAATTAAGACTACTACCCTGAGATTCCATCTCATTCCAGAAAGAATGGCCAGGTTAAAGAAAACTACCAAGAACAAATGCTGGAGAGGCTGCAGAGAAAAAGAAACTCTCCTGCAATGTTGCTGGGAGTGCAGACTGGTGGTACCACTGTGGAGGTCAGTCCGGAGTTTCCTCAAAAATCTGGGATTAGAAGTCTCACTTGACCCAGCTGTTGGGCACATTCCCAGAAGAATTGAAAACTTCATATCACAGTGACATATGTGCACCCATGTTTATAGAGCACAATTTGTAATAGCCAGGTCTTGGAAACAACCTAAATGCCCATCAGCTGAGGAATGGATAAAAAACGATGTGGTATTTTATACAATTAAGTACTACTCATCTAAAAAGAGTGATCACATTGAGATATTTATAAATAAACAGGTGCAACTTGAGACCATACTCGTAAATGAAATAAATCAAACTCACATGTGTAAATACCATACTGTTGCCTAGTGTAAGAAATTGTAAGTGTATAAAGGTTACAAAATCCTCAATAAATACAGTGAAAGGATAAGAATCTGCTGAAAAGGAAAAAAATAATATCGCAGGAAAAGGGAGGAAAAAGGAAGGGAAAAGAAAAAATATCTAAAATTGCATAATCACACTTAGGATAGCTAAGATGATGGTGCTACAAATCTATAACTTCTTGGAACAAAACAGCTAAAATTCATAGAATTGGAACAATTTTACATGTTAGTATCTGGTGATCTGAGGAACTCTTGAGGATCATTGCAAAATAACAACCCTTGTTATGCTCCTACCACCTTGTTTTGAGGGCCTATATCATCACTGTTTGGGGCTCTTTGCTACTGTAATTTATTTGTCTTTTTTGTTTCATGTTTTTCTAGTGATTTGTTTTGTTCTGCTTTTCCCTTTAATACAGAAAGGATAGGTATACATGTAGAGGCTTAAACATGCATAGAACTTCCCTTAAACAGTTTATGAGAATCAATTATTCGTAATGAAATGAACATCTACTTTGAAGAAAAAGAGACATTATGATATCCATTGCTGATTCCATATCGTCATGCTGTGAAATTCAGTAATGCTTTTATTCTTTGTTCCAAGTGGTTTTTGTCTGTTTTGTATTGTTTAATTTCAACATCATGAAGGTATGGACAGCTATTTTAAAGAGAACAAGAGACATTATGGCAGCCATTGTTGATTTTCCTATTGTCTGGTTTTTGAAGGCCTATAATGCCTTCATCACTCTGATCTGATCAGTTTAATAATATTTTGTTTGGTATGAATTCATTGTGTATGAAGATATGGACCACAATTTGGAAGAAAACAAAAGACATTATGGTAGCCATGATAGATAATCCTGTTATCTTGCTTTGAAATCTGTGTCACTAACATTGTTTTCTTCTGATCTGCGTTATTCTGTTTTGTTATGTTTAGTTTTACCCTCTTTCAAATAAAAAAGTAAAATAAAAAATAAAGCTCAAGCATGAATGTTTCACCTGTTGCCTACTCTACAACCTCTGCCTTGCCCAGACACCGAGCACAGAACTGGAGTCTCGACAGGGTATCAGAAGTCCTGGGTTATGGGTCTAGTCTAATATTTGTTTTTACAAAGTCTGGATAAAACCTACAACCTAAATCCTAAAGTCTTTTCTTAGACCACTTGTAAAAATCTTCTGTGCTTGTTTCTGTGACCTTGGGTGCTGAATCCCATGGTAGCCTTAGGCATGGATGCAGAAAGTAGTTATTTGCCTTGGACCGAGAGGTTGTTCCTTGGGATAATATAATTTTCTTCTGTAACCTTTGACTTTTAATCATATGGAAAGTTGCTTGTCTTATACATAACAGATGTGCAAGTGCAAGTATACCAAAACACTGCTTCTCAGCTATGGGAATTTTGATAATTTTGAAAATTTGAAATGTTTTATATACAGTACTAGAATAGGAGTGGAGGAAGTTATTACTTGCATCAATATTAAGGGATATATTATAGACAGCCAGGTTAAGTACAAATAATATAGGCAGTCAGATAGAGCTAGGCCCTCAAGAGAGTCATTGGAGGAAATGAAAACACATTACAACTGTGTCTGGAGGTGCATCTGTTGAAGGCCAGACCTCAAGATAAAGACAAAATGACCAGGCCTAACAGAAGCGGTAACATCTGGTCTAGTGAAGTCTAGCTAGACATCAGGCAGGTCAGTGGGTGACCAAGCCCCTGGGACTCATCCCTTTGAAAATTTCTTCATTCCTTCCATGCTCATTTGCTATGTGTCTTGCTTCCTGATTGGATTAAGACTACATAAGCAACTATACTTACAATCTTATTGATTGATCATAGTTGTAATCCATGCTGTACTCACATGCTTGTGCTCTATAAAACTTCCCCTGAGAAGTGGGGACCATGGCAACCCACTCAAGAGCTCTCCTGCCTCTCAGAAGCTGTATCTCCCTGCTTCAATAAGTATTTTCTACTCTTAATCTCCGGCGTTCCTTTGAACTCATTCTTGTATTTTTGGAAGCATGAACTCAGTGTATGAGATATCTAGCAGATTGGGACTTATTTCATTTATTTCATTTGAAGGGCTTTTATCAGATACAAGTTTATAGGAGTATATTGTTAACATCTATCAAAAGAAAAGAATGTGCATACTGTTTTCTACTCAGCAATTCAATTTTAGAGTTTTTATTCCTGAAATAATATAGTATTCCGTTGATGGTACTGTTTCCTCTTTCACTGAGAAAAGAAAAGCAGCCAAAAGGAAATTCCATGACTTCCACCACTACCTTACCCTTCAACTTGCATTTGTACTCACATTCCCTACCTTCCTTCCTGTCTTTAGAGTTAGAGATGAACCACACATGTTCAGTACACTGTGCTCAAAATTCTATCTGCAAACACTAACACCAGGGTCTACTTCCTTTTTATATTTTATTTTAAAGAGAATAAAACAAAAAAAGACAGATCTAAGCAGATCAGAACAGAACAATGTAAGCAACACAGCACTTCACAACAAGACAAATGGATATTAACAGTAGCTATCATAATGTCTCTTTCTTTGAAATAGTTGAGCTTAGCTTTACACACAATAATGTCAAACATAACAAAATAGAATAAAACCACTCAAGACAATGAAAGTATTGCAAGGCATTCTGAACCAAATAACAATGAACAATGAACAATGGCTGCTATATTATCTCATTTTGCATGAAAACTTTGTTTTTACTATCATACATACTAAAATCCAATAAGACACAACATGATAGAAACAATGATAATAGAAAAACAAGAGCATGGTAGGACTTCAGAGCAAGATGATATTAAATCAACAATGGCTGTCTTATTGTCTTGCCTTCAAAGTAACTATTCATACGATCACATATATTAAGATCAAAGAAAACAGAATAAAACCATTCCAACCAATGAATGAAAACATAAGACTTCAAAGCAGTAAAATGGTGAACCATGATTTCCATCAAATCTTCTGTACACTTACCATTTCTTACACTAGGGAGACTATATGGTGTTTATACAAGTGAGTTTGATTTATTTCACTTATGAGTATAGATTCAAGTTGCATCCATTTATTTATAAATATCTCAATGTGATCATTCTTTATAGTTGAATAGTACTTCATTGTATAAAAGTACCACATATTTTTATCCATTCCTCGGTGGATGGGCACTTAGGTTGTTTCCAAGATCTGGCTATTACAAATTGTGCCGCTATAAACATGGGTGCGCATATATCACTGTGGTAAGATGTTTTCAGATCTTCTGGGAATATGCCTAAGAGTGGAATAGCTGGGTCAAATGGGACGCTAAGTCTCTTTTCTGCATCGTCATGTTTCTACCACTCCACTTGATCATTCCCATTAGCATACAAGTATGCTGCTATTATTCCCATCTTTTTCTCTGAGGCACTCCACTACTTTCACACTGACAATACATTTTTTGCCTGTTTATAGTAAAGATCTTGAAAAGAACTGTGAAAACCCATTGTCTCCAGTTCTTTTCCTCCTGTTTGCTTGGACACATTCTTATCAGGTTCCTATATTCACAATTTCACCTTCTGACACTTCCAGTCATCCCCACAGTTCCAAATCGCAATGAGGTCTCCTTCCTACTCACACTTGACCCATGTTTGTATAGGGTTTTTTGTTTGTTCATTTATTTTATTAAAATTTTAATGAACATTTTCAAATGTCCTGAAATTAAAAAAAATGTTCATTAGCTTTAATTCATTAAAATTAATTATTCATTAATATTAATAGCCCTTACATATTAAAATTAATACTGTACCAACTTTTACTATACAGGCTCTT
The DNA here is from genome assembly GCA_004027455.1 of Hydrochoerus hydrochaeris. Taxonomy (NCBI): domain Eukaryota; kingdom Metazoa; phylum Chordata; class Mammalia; order Rodentia; family Hydrochaeridae; genus Hydrochoerus; species Hydrochoerus hydrochaeris. Next base: position 227,890 of record PVLA01000593.1, read on the forward strand.
TACAGCCAATGTTATATCTATGATGCTACGCTCCCTCTATTAATGGCATGAACCATGGCCTTTTTCAACTCTAGTAGACTGAGCCATCTTATCCTGTACCCATGAAAGGATGCAAAGAAAGGATGGTAAAGGATGAATTGAGAGATAGTAAAAATAATTAACAAACATAAGGCATGAAAAATTAATACAGTTAATCATTTAACTTTTATTCAATTTACACAAAGTATATTTTTTTTGCTTTTTTATTGTATGAATAAATAGGAATATTATCTCAGAGACTATTTGGTGGGGAAAGGACCTAGAAGGGGAATATTTAGGGTCTAATGGCATTTCTAATTTTAGTTTTTTGAGGAATCTCCATACTGATTTGCATAGTAGTTGCACTAGTTTATATTACGCCAACAGTGGAAAAGGGTTTCCTTTTCTCCTCCGCCTTGCCAGCATTCGTTATTACTTGATTTCATGATGATAGCCATTCTCTCTGGAGCAAGATGGAATATCAGTGTTAATTGGCACTTCTCTAATTGCCAGAGCTGTTAAACATTTTGTCATGTATGTACTGCCCACTTGTGCTTCTTCCAAGAAGTGTCTGTTCATTTAAATTTTCCTTTTTTGTTGGGATTTTTATTTAAGGTGGTCTAATTTTTTTTTAGTTCTTTATATTTCTAGATATTAGTCCTCTGTCTGAAGCATACCTGGCATGACATGTTGTCTTTTTGGCAATTTGTTGCTTTCAACCTGCTAGCATGTAGGCGAGGGTTTTTGTGCCTATGTTAACGAAAGTAATCATCCAGTAGTTTTCTTTTCAGTTGGGTCTTCTTTTGGTTTGGAACTCAGGGTGATGCTAGCTTTCAGGAGTAAGTGTGGAAGTATTCCTTCTCTTTCCATTTCATTAAAGTGTTTGAGGAATATTTGTATTATATCCTTCCTGAAGTTCTTGGAGAATTCAACACCGAATCCACTGCATTCTGGGCTTTTCTTAGTTGGTAATTTTTTTAAATTACTGCCTAAATTTTCTTGTCTGTTACTGAACTGCTCAACGTTTTTGTCTTCTTGATTCAGTTTTGGTAATTCATACATATTGAGAAATGTCTCGATTTCTTCAAGATTTTCTAATTTGTTGGAGCACAATTTTTTATAATGGTTTCTAATTATATTCTGGATTTCAGCAGTGTTTGTTCTGATTTTGCCTTTTTCATTTCTAATTGCATTGATATGGGTCTTTTCTTTCATTCTTTTGCTATGTTTGGCTAATGGTTTGTCTGTTTTGTGTATTCTTTCAAAGAAGCAGCTCTTTGATTTATTAATAGTTTCTATTTTTTATTCTCAATTTCATTAATTTACACTCTGTTCTTTATTATTTCTGTCCATGCACTTGGTTTATGTTTGGAACATTCTTACTTCTCTAGTGTCTTGAAATGCATCAAAGGGTTACTTATTTGAGCTTGCTCTTTTTTTATAATGTGAGCATTCACCACAATAAATTTTCCTCTTGACACCACTTTCATTGTATTTCATACGTTCTGGTATGTTGTACTCACATTATTATTTTGATTCTAAGAACTATTTAATTTATTTCTTGATTTCTTCTATGATCCTTTGAGTGTTGAGAAGTTTATTGTTCAATAGCCAGCTCTTTGTAAAACTTTTGTGGTTTCTTTTGCAATTGATTCCTAGTTTCAGTGAGCTACGATCTCATAGAATACATAGAATGATATTGATTCTCTTGTATTTAGTTGAGCAATATTTATAAAGTAGTATGTTGTGTATCTTAAAGAAAAGTTCCATGTGTTGTTGAAAAGATTGTGTCTTGTGTTATGGCATGCTAGAACAGTCTATGAAGTTATCTATTAAGCCCATTTGCTCAATGGTATAGTTCAGCTGTGATATTTTGTTGATGTTTTGTCTAATTGATGTAGTAATGGCAAAAGTAGGGTATGCAAGTCTCCCCTGTTGTTTGTATTGGGTTTATTTGATCTTTTATATCCAGTAGTTTCTGTCTTATGAAACTTGTTATACATATATATATATATATATATATTATTTTTATCTCTTCTTGTTAAGTTGTCTCCTTAACTAATATGTAGTGACATTCTTTGTCTCTTCTCATCATTTATAGCTTGAAGTATACTTTCAGAATGAAATTTGTATTCCTGCTTGCTTTTGGAGTTCTTTTGTTCAAAACAATGTTTTCCATCCTTTCAATTTTAGTCTATGAATGTCTTTCTGGATAAGTAAGTGTCTTTGAATGCAACTGACTTTTGAGTATTGTTTTTTGATCTAATCAGTTAATATGTGTCTTTTAGTAATTGGGGACTTGAGGCCATTCCAATGAGAGTTATTATTAAAAGATACTTATTACTGTCGTTGCATTCTTTTTCTGTTATTGGCTCCTTTATTTCCCTGTTTAACTACTTACCCTGTTTCATATATTCATTTTATCTGACTTTTTTACTTTATTGGTCTTGCTTCTCTCTCTGTGATATTCTTAAACACTTTTTGGAGTGCTGATTTAGTGTTCATGGATTTTTTAATGGGTTCTTTTTCATGTAAAGTTTTCATTTCTCCATTAATTTTGAAATATAGTTTTTCAGGATATATTATTCTGGCTTGGAAGTATGGCTTGACATACTTTATTCTTTCTTAGCCTTTAAAGATTGTGTTGAAAAGTCTAATGTAATCCTAGTAAGTTTGGACTTTATAATTTTTTTTCCTCTTCTCTGACACTTTATAGATTCCAAATTTGTGTTGAACTTCTGGGATTTTGACTAAGATGTGTCATGAAAGTTTCTTTCTTCACTATTGTATTGTAAACCTCACCTGCATGTTGAGTATTTTCCCCCATTGTAGATTTTGCTACGATTTCTGTAAGCATTTTTTAATTCAATGTGTGCCATCGTCTAATTCTAACTCCAATTATCTTAGGTAATTCTTAACATCATCTGGTAGCTGTTGGATGAATTTATCTTGCTGTACTGCCCCGAACCGCGGGTAAATCAACAATGGCTCTAGAGGGGGAGTGGGGATGATAAAGAGACAAGAGACATGAGAAATGGAGACAAGCAAAAAAGCTCTGATCAAGTCTCGTTTATTAAAGGGAAGCGTAGCAAATATATAGGATTCGGGAAGTGCGGGAATCCTTTGTTAGTAAGCCTGGAAAGCCAGAGCCCTTGACGTCAGCAACAAGCAAGAGTGGGAGGTCCCATACACCGCGATTTCGGAGGTGGGGGACAGCCAGGGAAAGCTGAGAAATATGAATTTATCTCTAAACAGAAGCTTAACCCTAGTGCTTAACTCAGAAATGTGAAGATGGCTTATTATCTCAGATTGGAGGCCAGGTTGAGGTCTCCCACACTGTACTATCACTTTTAAAGTTTCTCCGAATATGCCACCATTTGGTTACATTTTGTCCTCAGTATCAAAACTCTTTCCTCTCATTGGTCATTTCTGCTATTCATGTGTTCAACATAATTATTTGTCTAAGGGATTTCTCTTTGGAATTTTTTCATGGAGTCTATTTATTTGCTAAATTTTTTGTTAGTTTGTTGGGATGGTTTTGTTCAACCCTTCAGAGTTTTTTTTTTTAATTTTATGAAAAATCAAAAATTCACAAATTAAAAAAGAATAGTAATATACATTACACTGTATAGCATCTGCAAAGTAGTTACTCAGAGCACAGGACATAACCCAAAAAGATCCTTACAAAAAAAGATACAGGCAGATAATTCCACAAATCTTTTTACAATGAACTGGTACATTGTAAAAATAGTACAAATAAAATCAACTAGTAGGTATAGCAAAATTGTTTAAAAACAATGAAATTTGTAATTTGGGGATGTACTTGATCTTCTACCTATTTTTTATTTATATCTCTTCTGTTTTGGTCTTTATTTGTATATATTCATATATGCATATAAATACATATATATGCATATTTGAATGAAACTTTACAAGTGTTTTGTTTAGGTTTTGTATTCCACTGATGTATTCTTAGCTTTGTCAAGAGTCATTGTTTACCATTTTAACCTATCCAATTGAATTGGTTTGAACCTTGTCACTGTTGTCAGAATCTGAGGTGAATTCCTTTTTCCCTCAAAAGTAGATATGACACTTTTATTACATCCAGCAGTGACTCCAGGACAACTGCCTTTTGTTATGGTTCTATGATCTATTTAAGACAACGCTGCTCAGGTAAGTGTTTGTGCCTTGCCACAACTACTGCCATGTCTGCTCTTTGATGATAACAACTAAATATTGTTGTAGTCAAATAAATGTTTAGGTTCAATGTTATTCAAAATTTGGGGATATGCTACTGAGTTGAGTTTAGTATCAGTTTTTAAATGAATTTTAATATAATACCACTTAGTAGAACAGAAATTATTACAGTGGATCAGATGGAATAAATGGTTCTTGAAACTTTTCTGTTATACACACACACACATCTCTTTAGGGGTTTAACATAAAATGCAATTGTTTGAAAATTTTAACTTTTGGGTGTTTTATTTGTTTTTTGCATTTGTTTGTTTGTTTGGGGGGGGGTGTTTCAAAACTAGGGATTAAGCCTTTACACAAAACTATATTTGTCTTTGTTTTTTGTTTGTTTTTGTTGTTGTTTTAAATCAGAGTCTCACTAAGTCACTAAACTGTTGAGGATGGGATATAATTTGGAATCCTCTTACCTAGCTAACCAGAATACTGGCTATAAGAATGTGCCACTAAGCCCCAGGTAATAGCCAGTCTCCCAGTGTCCCACTTTGACTGTAGCACCATGAAACAAAGACTATTCTAGTAGGAGTCTTAATTATATAGACCAGAGAAAGACCCCCACCTCTTTCCATCAACCCTGTCTGTGATAACATTAGTTTTGAGCATCGAGATCACACTATTTTCACGTATTAAATTTTTTCAAAAGCATTATCAAGCTGCAATGAGTACTAAGCAATGTTAGGGACAACGTATCGTAGTATTAGCAGGAAAATAGAACTCTGAATAGAACAGAAATATATTTCCCATACTCCAGTATTGAATAAATGAATGTGAAGTAGAAACATATTTTTTTCTAGTAAAATTTACTACAAAAGAGAACTATTTCTATCAATGTATAATTTTTCAGGTAGCCATTTTAGGATCACATTGAAATCAGTGAAATAATAAAATTGAGATATATAAGAAAAACAAAAGGCATGGCACCACTGCCCCACTGTCCTTTGCTGCAAGACACAGGACCACCAGTGGAGCAAGGCTCCCTGAGCCTGCCCTTCCACTCTCCCCTGCCCTCCCACCATGCACCGTGGGACACAGGACCTCTGGCGGCGTGCAGGGCCAGGCCAAACCTGCCTCTTCTAACCCATGCCATCTCATTGTTGCACCCTGGGACCCCCCCACCTCCTAGACCTAGTATTGCTATTATCTTCATCTCCCACTCCTCCCAGAATCTTGGACTGCAGTGGATTAACCATGCTGGATGAGAGAATCAGTAACCGCTCATCCAAATAGAAGACCTCAAGCTGGGCGTGGTGGCTCATGCCTGTAATTCCAGAATTCGAGAAGCTCAGGCAGGAGGATCGTTGTGAGTTCGAGACCAGCCTGGGCTACAAAGTGAGCTCAAGGTCAGCCTGAACTGCACAGCGAGACCCTGTCTCAAAAAGACAAAGAAAAAAAAAAAGAAGACCTCAGCAGGCTTCCGGCAGTTTGGTGAATTTGCCCCTAATATAGGGATACAGTTTATCAACTTCAGAGGGTAAAGAGGAGCAATAGACAAGCCCCCTCCAGAAGTAGTACCTTGGCTAGCTTGGCAAGAGAGTGTGCGAGTCCTTCCTCCACAAAAAGAACATCAGGTAGGATGAGGAGGCTGTCAATAAGGCTTCCCCCAACCTGGAGAATATTAAAAAGGCTTATAAGACACAGAATGAAACACTAGGGTCCTAGCCAAGGCAAACACTATAAACAGGGAGATCTGGTGACCTGGAACAACCTGAAGATATAGCAAAAGCTGGAACTAAGAGCTGATTTACATCAATACTCCTAGATTTGTCAGCCTAGGAAGAAAATAGGACTCACCCAACAGGCCCTGCAGGAGGAATTCAGGTGACTTGCCCACCTATTCACTGTGGCACCCAGCAGTTGAACAAGCCAACCCACAGTAAAACCCTAAGATACACACTACCAATAGGTGAGACTAGTGGGATTAAAAGAACAAGTATTAGCCCAAAACATGAAAATAACAAAATGAAAAAGCAAAATTCAATCTCAAACATCTAGTCCATCAGGAGCAAGTAAAGGAAATATTGAAATAGAGGATTTTAAAAGTCACACACCAGAAATCTCTGAAAATATAACAAGTGAAATAAAAAACAAATACATGAGGCTATAGAAGAAATCAAATTAGAAGTACTCTCCCATGTAGAGACAGAAATAACAACCCTAGTAAAGGAGTTGCTAAGAGCAGCTAGAAAAGAAATAGATTTTAAAAAAAAGTACAAGAGCATGGGAAACTGATTGAAAACTTGAACAAACAATATTGAAAATAAGCAGAATCCATGAAACAAATCAAAGAGATAGCAAAGAAACAAAAAAATTCCATTGAAAGCTGGCAAAACCATTTAAATGAAACTGAGGATAGGATTTCGGACCTTGAGGGCAGGATCACAATTAGCAATGATGCAAGGCTAGAACTATTAAAAATAACAAAGCAGCATGAAATGACAATCCAGCAGCTTCAAGATGATGCCAAGAGAAACAATATAAGACTCATAGGCATCAGTGAAGATGCAGGAGTCAGGTAATGATACAAGTGAACTATTCAGAGAAGTAAAAGCAGAAAAGTTCCCAAACATGGGGAAAAATCTTATATGCAGATAAATGAGGCATATAGAATGTCAAACAGTCGCAACCAACATAAATCTATGCCCAAACATATAATAATTAAGATCCCAGACATACAACATAAAAACAGAATACTAAAAGCTATTAAAGACACAACTCATCTATAAAGGAAAGACTCTTAGAATCATGGTGGACTTTTCAGCACAAAATCTCCAGTCAAGAAGAATTTGGAGCGATGGGTTTCAAGCCCTGGAACACAACAACTTTCAACCCAGATTGATGTACCCAGCAAAAATTTCTTTCAAATTTAATGGAGAAATAAGATACTTCCACAACAAAGAACAACTGAATAAATTCATATCCACCAAACCAACCCTAGAAAGAGTACTGCAAGACATGCTAGATGTGGATAAAAATGACCACAATCTCCAGAACAACAACAGAAAGAAACCACCATCCTGAACATGAAATTAAACAAGGGAGAAAAGCAGAAAACAAACAACTGGAACATAACATAGCAAAGTTGAGTAAGTACATATCAGTTATATCCATATAAACGGCCTCAATTCACCTATCAAAAGAAATAGATTGACAGAATGGGTCAAGAAACAGAATCCCACAATATGCTGTATTCAAGAAACACATGTGACTCAAAAGAAAACTTACAGATTAAAAGTCAAAGAATGGAAAACAGTATCCCATGCAACAGGAACCCAGAAAAAAGCAGGGGTTCCTATTTTGTTTATAGACAATGTGAATTTCAAACCTAAAATGATTAAAAGACATAAACAAGGTCAGTAAATACTTGTTAGTGGAAAAATTCAATAGGAAGAACTAACAATTATAAATATATATGCACCAAATACAGAAGCATCCAACTATATAAGACAGATACTAGTGGACATGAAAAACCAAATACAGAAGAACACAATTATAACAGGGAAACTTAATACCCCATTGTCACAAAGAGATAGATGAACTAGACAAATGTCAGCAAAGAAATAACAAAACTGAATCACACCTATAAGCAAATGGACTTAGCAGATGTTTACAGAGTGTTCCACCTAACTACATCAGAATACACATTCTTCTCAGCTGTGCATGGGACATTCTCCAAAACAGACCATATATTAACCCATAAAACATTCTTAAGTAAATGAAAAAGGATTGAAATTATTCCATGCATAATATCTGATTAGAGTGCACTGAAATTGGAAATTAATGGCAAAAGAAATTGCAAAACCTGCATAAATATATGGAAACTAAATAACAACCTTCTGAACAACCAGTGGGTTACAGATGAAATTAAAGAGGAAATAAAACAATACTTACAACTCAATGAAAGTATAAAAACCACATACCATAATCTGTGGGATGCAATAAAAGCAGTATTAATAGGGAAATATATAGCAATAAATTGTCATATCAAGAAAATAGAACGAGCACTTATCAAAAATCTAATGCTACATCTAAAGCTTCTAGAAAAAGAAGAGCAAGTTAAACCCAAAGTTCATAGAAGAGAGGAAATTGTAAAGATCAGAGCAGAAATTAATGCAATTGAAACTAAAAAAATATAAATAATGAATCAAAAAGCTAGGATTTTTTGAGAGAATAAACAAAACTGATAAACCTCTGGCTAACCTTATCAATAAGGAGAAAGAAAAAAAACAAATTTACACAGTAAGAACTGAAAAAAAGGAAATTACCACAGATCCCTGAAATTCAAAGATCATAAATACCTACTTTGAAAATCTCTACTCATATAGAGTGGAAAACACAGAGGAAATGGACAGATTTCAACAAATATATGAACTACCAAAACTCAACCAAGAAGATAGAAATTTTGAACAACCCAATATCAGCTATTGAAATTGAAAATGTCATTAAAAACTTACCAACAAAGAAAAGCCCAGGTCCTGATAGATTCATGGCTGAATTCTAAAAGAAAGTGAGAAGATTTTATGCCAATACTCTTTAAACTCTTCAATGAAATTGAAAGGAAAGAAATCCTCCCTAAATCATTCCTGGAGCCAAATATTACTCTGATACCAAAACCAGAAAAAACCAACCAAAAAGTAGAACGACAGGCCAATCTCACTAATGAACACTTATGCACAGATTCTCAATAAAATACAGGCAAATAGAATGCAACAAATCATCAATAAGATTATAAATCACAACTGTTATGGATTGAAAACTGGTGGTCAACTTAACGCCAGCTGGATTACATCAGCACATCGCTGAGCTTAGATGTTTCAACTAAGGAAAGTTGCCAGCATAAATGGAGACATGGAGAAGGAGAAGCTATTCACGTTAGTGCATTAAAGCGTTAGTGTGTTGAGGCATTGTGGGTTCTCCTAAGAGTTGCTGTTTGAGCCATTAGGTTCTCCTGGAGGAGCTCTGGTCCTCACTTTGAGCATTGCTTCCTGGCTCCAGAAGGGAAGACATGTGCTGCTTGGTCTACAGGATGAACTCGTCACGCTGGCTTCCTGGCATGTACTCAACTGTGCTTGTTGGAGGAGGAGCTCAGGGCCTCCGTGTTGCTGAGGAAGGCTGTGGTGCTTTTCAGGACAGCCCTGGTGTTGTGAGTGTGACTTCTTGGCTCCAGTGTTGAACATTCAACTTAGCAGCACAGCTCCTTCACCTCACTGACATAGACTTTCTGGCTTCCACCACAGACCTTTGGGCCTTCCCAGTGTGGATCCATAAAAGAGACTGGTGTAAGTCCTTCTTGTGGGCTCTAGACCTTCAGTTGGACTCATGGGAGGCATTGTCATGAGCACTGGGCCATCATTTGGACTCATGTGGGACATTGCTGTGGGATTCAGGCCCTTGGCTAAATATTCTATGTCTTTAGTGATGTAGATAGATTTCTTGCATTTTCTTGTGTTAACTCTAAGTGATCATCCTAAAATAATATTATAAACTCCATGTCCTGATTCTAATTGTTCTCTGCACAACCCCTGACTACAACAACAACCAAGTAGGATTAATTCCAGGAATGCAGGGATAGTTTAGCATACACAAATCAAGAAATGTAATACGCCACATCAACAGAGCCAAAAACAAACACCACATGGTCATCTCAATAGATGCAGAAAATGATTTTAATAAAGTCAAACACTTTTTCATGATAAAAACCCTTCAGAAACTCAGAATACACGGTATCAACCTCAACCTCATAAAGGCTGTCTGTGACAAACCAACAACCAACATTATACTAAAGGGACAAAAACTGAAAGCTTGTACTCTTAAATCAGTAACAAGAGAAGGATGTCCACTATCACCACTCCTATTTGATAGAGTTCTGGAAATATTAGCCAGAGCATTGAGACAAGAGAGAACAATTATCACTATTTGTAGATGACATGATACTCTGTATAGAAGACCCAAAAAAACTCCATTAAAAGACTACTGGAGGTAATAAACAAATTCATCAGTGTAGCTGGATACAAAGTCTACATTCAAAAATCAATAGCATTACTATACACAAACAAAAAACTAACTGAGAGAGAAATTACAGAAATACTGTAATGTGAAAATAGCATCTAAAACAAAGAGATACTTAGGAATCAACCTAACCAAGAATGTAAAAGAACTATATGCTGAAAATTATACTATGCTAAAAAAAGGAGATCAAAGAGGATATTAGAAAATGAAAGGATATTCCTTGCTCTTGGTGAAGAAGAACTAATACTGTGAAAATGGCCATACTCCCAAAACTGTTATACATATTTTACACAATCCCAAACAAAATACCATTCACATACATTATAGATCTAGAGAAAACACTTCTAAAATTCATTTGAAAACAGAAGAAATCTAGAATAGCAAAGGCAATTCTGGGCAACAAAGGCAAGGCAGAAGGCATCTCAATTCCTAACTTGAAACTATACTACTAGCTCAGCGCCCTGGTAAGTGGCTGTGCCCTGGCTAGCCATGGCTGCCCCAGGGCAAGAACCATCAGCATCTCCTGAGATCCATGACCTGTTGGAACTTAGGGCACTGGGAAACCAAGCAAGCAGCTCGCCGCCCTGGTAAGTGGCTGTGGTCCCACAAGCCATGGAGGCCCCAGGGCAAGAACCATCAGTATCTCCTGAGATCCACTCCATGTTGGAACTTAGGGCACTGGGAAACCAAGCAACCAGCTCACTGGCCTGCTAAGTGGCTGTGGCTTGGCAAGCCACAAGCCCAGGGCAAGAACCATCAGCATCTCCTAAAATCCATGCCATGTTTGAACTTAGGGTGCTCAGAGACCAAGCAGCCAGCTCACCGCCCTGGTAAGTAACTGTGAGCCTACCGGCATGCGGGCTAAGATTCAAACATCCATCACCCCCCAACCCCCACAGCCATCCCCCGTTAGCAAGTGGTAGCTAGAGATCTGAGCATCTCTTGTGAGGTTGACTATATGCAATATAGCAAATAAGGGGGATTTCCTTCTACCATATCTTTGAAGGCAAATATTTTTATCACTGTTTTGCTTTGTTCTGATTAATGATATTGTTCTATTCAATATTCTCTTTTGATAAGCTCTATAATGTTCTGTATTTCCATTGATTTTGATATACCTAATTAAAAGAAAACTATTGTGAAGAAAACGAGATATACTATTACTGTTATCCTGGTAACCTGCTGTGAAGTTCTGTACCAATTTCACTACATTGTCTCAATTGGCTTTGTTCTGTCTTGTTCTGTGGTATTTTACTACTTTAAAAATTTTTTAAAAGTTTTAAATTTTTTTAAAAAATAAACTATACTACAAAGCTACTGTGATAAAATCAGCATGGTACTTGCAAAGAAATAGAGCTGAGAGTCAATGGAACAGAAGATGCAAACACAACTACAAAGACACTCAGCCACCTGATATTTGACAAAGGGGTTAAACATACTCACTCGAAGGACAGACTCTTTAATAAATGGTGTTGGAAAAACAGGCTCTCCACATGCCTATCACCATGCACTAAACTAGACCCATGCCTATCACCATGCACTAAACTAAAGTCAAAATGGATGAAAGATCTAAATATTAAAACAAAAACACTAAATCTACTGGAAGACAAGCTACTCAAAGTCTTGGTGACACGGATAGGCAGAGAATTCATGAACAAAATACAAACCACATCGGAACACTTCACAGAATCAACAACTGGGACCTCATATTACTAAAAAGCTTTTGCACTTGAAAAGAAATCAACAAGTGAAAAGAAAACCGCAGAATGGAAAAAAATTTTAACCAGCATCCCCTCAGACAAAGGACTTATATCCAGAACATATAAAGAATTTAAAAAAATTAGGGCCCCCGAATTCAAAGACCCTCTCCAAAAATGGGCATCTGAGATGAACACACAGTTCTCAGATGAAGACATACAAATGGCAAATAAATACATAAAGAAATGTTCACCATCACTGGTCATTTGAGAAGTGCAAATTAAAACAACATTGAGATTTCATCTCACTTCAGAAAGAATGGCTGCCATCAAGAAATCAACTGATAACAAATGTTGGCGAGGCTGTGGGAAGAAAGGAACACTGCTCCACTGTTGGTGGGAGTGTAGACAGGTGCAGCCCCTAGGGAAATCAGTATGGAGATTCCTCAGAAGACTATGATTGGAAGTTTCATTCAATCCAGCTATTCCCCTCTAGGATATTTTCCCAGAAAAACTGAAAATGTCATATTACAGTGATATAAGTGCACCCATGTTCATAGCAGAACTATTTGTAATAGCTAAATCTTGGAAACAACCAAAATGCCCATCAACTGCAGAGTGAATGAAAAAGATGTGGTATTTTTATACAATGGAATATTACTCATCTATAATAAAGGATGATCTTGAGGCCTTTATAGGTAGATAGAGGCAACTGGACACTAACCTCATAAGTGAAATAAATAAGAACCGTATTTATAAATATCACTTTGTGTTTCTAGTGTAAAAAGTAATAAGAGCTGTAGGAGAAATAAAATACAAAATGTGAAATAGGTATTGTAAAAAAGAAAGGGAAGGAAAGTGCTCTAATGGATATAACTGCATGTATGTTTAAGTGTGTAAGATAACCATATTACTAATTTTTTGTATCATTGAACAGAAGTTTGCATTCTCATTGTGCACTTTCTATGTTTTAATTTTGTGATTTGAACAACTATTTCTAAGATGATAATATGTAATTTATCAACTAGTGACTTCTTAGCATTATTTTTTGAAATTCTGTATTATTTCTACCCTTTTTTCTGTTTTGCTTTTTTTCCCTTTAAATTAAAAAAGAACATCAAAGGAACCCTGCCACTGAGAAAGAAAATACTCAAAATAGTTGTTTCGTGGTTGCCTAGTTATCTGAGTTACTTAGATCTACATTATTTCAGTGTATTCAAAGTTGCGATACTTTTGCGTTTCACTGGTGTATACAAATACCAACACAAGAATTCAGTTTCTAAAGTGAATCTCTAAGATTTAAATACAAAAACTATCCCCTTGGCCATTTAGTGCTCAGTGAAGAGACTGAACTAATGTAATCTGCTGGAGTTTCCATATGTGACTTATCCAATTTCTTGAGTATGTTTAATACTTCTTAATATGGGCCAAATGATTCCCAACTACCAACAAGCTCCTGAAATGCCTTCTTTCGTCTCATCTGTTGCTCCTGAAACACAAATAAGTTTAAAAAAAGTAGTTTTCATTAAATAAGTGAAACAGAATTAAGGCAGTCAGTATGTTAGAAAAATTACACTGTTCTAGTATCTATTTTCACATCAAAGAGTGACAGCTGCTGGATAGCTCACTCCCAAATATTATCAGAGCCACTCTGACACAGAAATTTATGAACTGACTATAATGGTTTAAGGATTGATTTCTGCCTTCCCCTCCCAGTAACCCCTACTTACAAGACTCACACAGAAATGTTTTTGTATCATTCCAGGAAGATGGTTACATGATTAAGATGCTATGCTTCCTAGTTAAAATTTCTTTCTAAATTCATATATATTAATATGTCCAGTTGTCTGTAAATCTCAAGAATGACCTTGACTTGATTGGCTCCATCAAAATGTCAAAATGTTACCTGAAAGCTAAATAGGAATTAATGAACTTAAAGGTAATAAATATTAATATCTAGATCCCCACCAGCAGAAATTGAGACATTTTTAACAAATTCTACTGAAGGACCAATTTCATACTTGGTTAATTGCTTCATTTTTTAGTAAGGTTCCAAGCATCTCAAACAGAATAAGCCATTTTCTTATATACAACATTTCCCATAAACCTACACACTAACGTGGTGGTTTTCCTGGAGTTAGGTCACAGAGGGAACTTCTCAAACCCAACTGCCTTGATCAAAAGGGGGGACCTGATCCACCCTCAAACTGGGTTCAGTGTTGTCATGCAATCAAACTCAAAAAATGTCAGAAAAATGTTTCTCCTCAGCCAAAGATTTATATTTTGCACATAACAGTAATAATAGTATGGCAAATATCACCATAGAAACCTACTCTTTTCATAAAAAACTATGATTTTTAATAACTGTTTCAGAATATCTAACAAACACTATTTATATAGTGCAGCATATTAGAGACACATTAACTAAGGCAACTCCAGGCTGTACTGTTTTGTGTCTAGATGTCCCCCCAAAGCCTCATGCAGTCATGGGGGTGCCAGGCTTTTTAGAAGTGACTGAATCTAGAGTTTGTGATTGATTCATGGTCTAGTGCTGTGATTAAGGGTGCTGAGATAAAGGGTCTGGGATTAACAGTAGGTGATCTACTGATCAGATTGGCACTGCCCTAATAATTCTGGTAAACTGGATATAATATAAGGGACAGAAATTCATTCTCTCTCTCTCTCTCTCTCTCTCTCTCTCTCTCTCTCTCTCTCTCTCTCTCTGCATGTACTGTCTTCTACAGCCATGAACTGTTGCTTCTCTATTGTGTGCCACCCTGCCTTGGAGTCAGCTCATTATGGACTGAAACCTCTACAAACTGCGAGCCAGATAAACCTTTCCCCCTTAACTGGATGTCAGGTATTTTGTTGCAGCACTGAAAGAAAACTAAGACAAAGGTATATACATAAAAGTATTCTGAGCTGGGAATGAGGACCCAAGAGACAAAGGGAAAATTGATGTTTACTGAAATAGATGGCCCTTGTTGTATCCTAGAAAAATATTTTAAAATATCATATCATTTCTAGCATAGGTTTCAAACTATATATATATATATATATATATATATATATATATATATATACTTAATAAATGTTGAGAAAGTGCCCAATCAACTTTAACATTCAATTTTCAATATCCTTTTAAGAAAATTAGAAAATATAATTTCTTCATAATTCCACCATTCACATTTTTTTCTTTTGCTTATTGAGGATTGAACCCAGAGCCTTTGCACTGATTTACACCACAGACCTTTTTATTTTTCTTTTGATACAAGGCCTCACTAAATCACTAATTTGCACAACCTGGGCTTAAAATTATGAATGTTTTTTCTTAACCTTTTTGTCTTCATTTTTATTCTGCAGCAATTAGTTTAGTAATATTTTCTACAAATGTTAGTTTTCAAATAAACAATAAAAATTAGTACTGAAAAGAAGAGATTACATACAAAGGAAAAGTTGGAAATGTTATTATAGCAAGGAAAATAAATAATTTTGGTAGCCATGATGGACCTCTCTAAACTTGAACTACAAGGAATAAATTTCTTTAACCCAGCTGCTTTGCCCTGACATCTGTCACTGTACTTACACTGAAAGTGTTTTCTATGAGCTGCTCCTAGGCAGTAACTGAACAGGACAGGAATATTAATGAAGGTCCTTTCTGGAAGATTCATGACTCCTCTGACAGCCAGTTTTGGTTCAAACACCCCCACTGGCCTTGACAAACTCCTTTATAACTGCAATGAGTCTGAGATTATTCCATTTAGTCTTTCCTTCTTTCTCTCTTTCACAATGAACAGCCACATGGCGATCTTTTAGCTCTGCCAGCTTCCTCTGGCAAACTTCACGTTTTCCCTTTTACGCATTCTCCCAAATAACTCTCTTGAATGTCTAATCCCATCTTGGCAACTGTTTGGAGAACTTCATTGAGCACGAATAGTACCAACATAGGTTTGAGAAAACAGGTGGTATGATGAGGATTTGGGACTGGCTCACTCACTACCCAATGGGGGAAGAAAACCACATACTGGTTGGTAGAACATAGAACTACTGGCACAAGAATGTGGTTCAGTTGTTAAAGATTTCCCCAGAATTAACCTCAAAAATATTTTGTGTGATGACCCAGGCATTTGTGAAACATTAAGGTGATAGTACCTACAAAACAGAAGAGGTGGTTGGTTATTAATGAAGTATTTTGGTAGCAGGAAGAGAGGTGATGAGAGACTTAAGTCTCTGATAAACAGGTAATGGGAACTCTGAGGGCAAATTGGTGGTGGTCCACAAGAGACCCTTATCACGTGCAGTGAAGAGCAAACACAATTAAAGACCTAACTGTTAAAGTTGCAGAGTCACAGACACTTGAATGTTGTGTCAACAAGAGCAGATTTGTAATGCTTAAGACCCTAAAGGGGAAACCTAGTACACTGAACTAGCAATGGGACCATCTAAATTGAAGTCCCAGAAGACACTGATTCTGCAGCAACCATGCCCACATAGTTTGAACAAGCTGGTATTGCAGAAGTGGTCCATCTTGCATTAGCAGTGTAAGTGCTTTCTCACTGTCCCCTAAGACTACAATTGCTACTGCTGTGCCTACAAAGTGCTTCAGAGGCTCTCCTTTTGTAAGAAAACTTGGAGTTTTCCCTCCCTCTTCTCCTCACTGTCAGACCAATAACTAGGTTGAATCCCAGCATAACATAGAAGAGAATGTGCTGGGCCTGATCAGTAAGGAAAGTGATATACACTGAAACAGTTATAAAATATCTTAGCCTGTATGTATTAGCCAGATTCAGAAGATCCATATGAATATATGGGGTTGAGTTTTTCAACTGGATTGTTCCAGGAGACTGAAATATTTAAGACTGTCTAATCAAGAGTTCATAGACCAGGAAGTACTCTATTAAGACCAGATTTAAACCTTAACTAGGGCTTCATTGGTAAAGCATACATGTAGGGGTCTCTTAGAAACCTGGATAAAACCATGGCTAATATTCAAAGAAGAGTTAATGCTTGAATTGTCATAGTAGGAAAGGAATAAAGGGGCTATTAGAGGAATGTGGCAATGATACAATGAGGGGTTCAGTAAATCCTCTCCCCAAAAGCAATGTTAAAACTAGACAAAAGGTTGGGAATGCAGCTCAGTGGTAGAGCATTTGCATGACATGCAAAAAGCCCAGAATTGTATCTCCAGTACTGCCAAAAAGAAAAGAGAAGAAAGAAAGGGCGGGAAGAGGAGGGAGAGAGAGAGAGAGAACTGGACAAAGTTATCGAAAGCAGCTATGTTGGTCAATTGATCAGGGTATAACACAGACTGAGAAGCATTTATATAAGAAAAAATACTGAACTTCAGTGAGATCAGTGAGACTCTCTGGAACTGACCTATCATCCTCTCAGCTCCAATCACAGACATTCTGCCAGAGCAAGACAGGCTGTGGAAAGCAAACAGCATTGTTGCTACAGGATACTGACTTGATTTGGAGAGGTTTGAGAAAAAGCCCCAAGTCCAGAAACATTATCAAAAATTACAGCTTTTAGCGTCAAACCATCATGGAGTGGCAATGTCACAGCTGCTTGAGGCTACAACCTACTTGAGGCTAGCAAAACACGAGCTGAAATTTAACAGAAAACAAGATAGCCACAGCGAGTTCTGATGAGCTTCCAGGTATCTCTGGTGCTCTGGAAGGCTGTGCACATGTGTGAGGCTGCTTACATTCAGAGAAAACTGGAGAAGATGCCAGAGATCTGTTTGTAAGTCTGATTAAATAGAAGGCCTTGCAAATACACAGAGAAGATAGAAGATCCAGTAGAAAGTAAAAGCTGGGACAGGCTTCTAATTTGTCTGAAGTCTGAAAGCAGTACTCATAGATACATTCAAAAGAACGGAATCCTTACCAGCTAAAGTCACTTCAGTAAGACCTCTGAATAATCACTGGCTGAATATGATGCTTTTTGTTCTTCATATAACTCCTAGGAAATCAAGTTTAAAATCATGTATGAAAATAATGGCACAGCAACATAGCGAGGGAATGGAAACACATGAAAGGAAATTTCTGTTATACTGGAATTAGATTGCATTTAATTAGGCTGTGATATATTAAGATGTGTGTGGTAATCCTCAGTAAATTCATCAGGAAAATAATTTCACTAGATAGATGGTTATAAACAATGAAGTGAATTGATATGTTATACTACAAAATACCAATTTAACACAAGACAAAGCAGTAAATGGAAGACAAACAAAAGCCACAAGTGACATATAGAAAACTGGCAAAAATAAACCCAATATAAAATTATATTAAACACAAAAGGTTTTAAATTTAAATCCAAAGGCAGATTTTCAGACTGAATATAAAATCAAACTCACGATACATTGTCTACAAGACACACTAGAGATTTAATGACATAAATAGATCCAAACTAAAAGCATGGAAAGAAAGATGCAAACCATGTTATCAGCAGCCAAAAGAAAACTGCAAAGTGCCTAATAATGCACAAGGTCCTGAGTTCAGTTCCCGACACCACAAAAAAGTGCCTAATATAAAAGTTACCAGAGATAAAGAGAAATATTTTGTAACAATAAAACTTCAACGTAGCTAGAAGCTATAAAAACTAAAAGAAACATACACCTAAAAATCAAATCCCAAATTACATTGAACAAAAACTGCCAGAATTGGAGGAACAGACAACTCAACAACAATTTTGAGAGATGTCAATATGCTCTTTTCAATAATCAATAGGCAGAAATTATACAGGATACAGAAGACTAGACAACACTATCAAGAAACTCAACTCAGTATCAACAGACTGTCTCAACACTGAAGAATACACAATTTGAAGTGCGTCCGACACATTCTTCAAGACAGAGGGATCCATACCCTAAGCCATGCAGCAAATCTCAATTAATTTAAAAGGACTGAAATTATACAAAGCGTGTTCAATCAAAATGGAATTTAATTAGAAACCAATAACAGAAGGAAATAATTGGGAAATCAAAACCTTTTTGAAATTAATCAATACACTGCTAAAGGACCCATGGATCAAATGTCAAATAATAATAGAAAAAGAATATAGACTATATTTTGAATTGAACAAGAATAAAACACAGTAGAGCAAAATGTTTGGAATGTGGTATAGGAGTGCATAGAGGGAAATTTATAGCTTTAAATATTTGCATTAGAAAAGGAAAAAGATCTCAAACCATTAACCTTAAATTCCACCAGAAAAATAGAAAAAGGAATCAAAATAAACTTAACGCAGAAGGAAGGAAAAAATAAAGATGAAAATTGAGATCCAGAAAATCTAAAACATAGAAACAGAAACTGACATTTGTAATGAAATTAATCAAGAAAACTCATGATTAACAAAATCAGGAATGGAAAATAAAACATCAATCAGCACTGACTTTACAAAAATTAAAAGGATCTTGAATTAAACAATAGGAAAGCAAATGAAATAGAAACAATCCTAGACCAATGCAATCCACTTCAATAAGCTGAAGAATTAATAAAAAATCAAAATCAACATGTAATTATCAAACAGATTGGATTGATAATTTAAAATCCCACAAAGAAAAGTACAGACCTGGGTTACATCACTTGGGAAATATACAAAACATGTGACGAAGTAACACTAATTCTGCATGAAGTTGTCTAGAAAACAGAAGAGCAAACACTTTCTAACACATTCTATGAAGCCGGTATTACTTTAATATCAAAACCAAAAGTATTACAAGAAAACAATACTATAGGCCAATGTCATTTATGAATATAGATGTAAAAATCCCCAACAAAATACTCTCAATCTAAATCTAGCAGCATACAAAAATTATTTTAAAAACATTTGACCCACATATGCAAATTGGCTCAAAATATAAAATCAGGAAATATAATAAAACATATTAGTTTCATAAAGGAAAGAAAAGCCCCATAACTTCAACAGACAGAGGAAAAACACGTAACAATCTCTAACAGCTTTTTGTGACTAAAAATATTCACGTTATAAACAATTGTACATGTTCAAGACACAAACATTGCAAGCTACAAAAGAATGCTGAGATAAATCATAGAAGATTTAAACTGACAAATTTTCTCTGTTCATGGACTGAAAACAGTATTTTTAAACAGAATTTCTCCTCAATTTATCAGTAGGTCAAGGGCAATCTGTTAAAATCTCAAAGGCTTTTACATTTTAAAAAAAAAATTAATAACATGAGTCTAAACTGTACATATGAAAATGTGGTACATCCAAAATAGGCAAACGGACTTGAAAAAGAAAAACAAAACTAGCAGATATATTTCTTAATTGAAAGTATCAATATGAAGCCACAGTTAGCCAGTAGAAAAATAACTTGGACACTTGACAATAGTTATCCACTTTCATTGAGTGGAACAGAACTTGAGAATGGGTGCATAAATTTGACGGCAGCACTGGCAAAAGTAGAGGCTGCGTATGGGCCCAGCAGAACAAATTCCCACTTACGATATGCAAATTAGCTATTGTATCTAAATATATAAACCAGGATCAACAAAGACCAGCTCTATGCTCCTGATATGATTTCTCGGAGACCTACTGTTCAGTTGGTTTCATGTGACTAGAATTGGTCTCTCCTATCCTAGATGAGCTAGTGACTGATTTGTATTAACCAGGATAGGGACATATTCTAGAAATGGCTTTTTCTTTCCCCCTGGTAGATCCTCAGTTGACACCACTATGTTGGCCCTCATACAATGCATAGGGAAGAAATTCCACAGTGCAACATGGAGCCAGAAAATCTAATTTGCAATAAAGAAGGTGCGAAAATGTGCTTATGTCCATGGGACCTACTGGTTATATCATATACCACATCATCCAAAAGAAGCCAGACTCAGAGTAGTGCTTGGTTAGCTTTCTAAAACCATAGCTGAACCACTAGCTTGAGGCAACACTCCTGGAGGAATGGGTTGTTATGTTGAGAAATGCAGTGTATGTATGTACTAAAGGCCTGATAGAGTGTTGGACCCTTCACACTGGGGTCTCTTGATCCTCCCTTTTTCCACTGAAACTATGAACGGGGAAGTATGGCAGTCTCTGAATGAAAAATCCTGGATCATGCAAGAGGGAAAGTTTGAGTAACAAGACCAGATTAATCTCTAAGACCTGCCTAGGAGATAGCTGGGAGAGAGATAATGAACAGTGGAGACTATGGGGAACATTTGTGGCCCCAATGTCAACTGCAATGTATAGAATGGTAGATCATCCTACTAGTTTTCTAAGTTCTTTAAAAAAAAATACATGGGTATCACTGAGCAAATGTTCCCTGAATCTGGAAATGCAAAGAAGTAGATCTGTAAAAAGCCATGCAAGGAGTGTAATGGCTATGAGAATTTACTTCTCAGATCCTCCTCTACAGAGAAAAAAACTGACCAAAGAATTCGTCACTACACTGAGGTCGAAGCTATACTTCCACTGACTGAGTGCAGCAGGCATTCTAAATACATCCAGTCCTGAGAGATACAGGTTTCCCTGAACTGTTAAGGAAAGATGGAGGGGCAGGGAAGGGAGGGAAGTGGGAGGAATTAAAAGAATTAAGATGTGTTATGTACATGTGTAAACTCCTCAGTATGAGTGTAATCATTATGTACTGCAAACACGTACTAATAAAAATTTAAAAAAAAACAAAGATTAAACAACTTTATGAATATACCAGGAAGAAAGAAGAAAGAAAGAAAGAAAGAAAGAAAGAAAGAAAGAAAGAAAGAAAGAAGGAAGGAAGGAAGGAAGGAAGGAAGGAAGGAAGGAAGGAAGGAAGAAAGAAAGAAAGAAAGAAAGAAAGAAAGAAAGAAAGAAAGAAAGAAAGAAAGAAAGAGAGAGAAAGACCTGTAAAAGGCTTGGAAAGTGTCCTAAGTCCCTGGTACTCAAAGACCTGTGCAGATCCAGAGTCAGAGTGACCAAATCTCAGGGCTCCTTCTGTGGCCAGCTTTACGAGCAATCAGACACCAGCCTCCTCCTCCACATCCACAAAAATACCACCACTCCTCACTCACACAGATAAATGCCTTAAATGCCTTATCAATGACATAAAGTAATGTACAGCTTATTCTCAGGATCCTAACATTACAGATTATTTGGTTCTTTTTCCCACAACAGTAAAATTATAGAAATGATACATGACACAGCAAAAAAACAATAATAAGCCAGGGAAGAGATCCCATTTCTCTTAGTATAATCCTGCGTGGGTTTGTGCAAGGTATCTTTGCTGTCTTGGCCTCCTTTTACTCAAGTAAAACATAAGTGTTGGATTAGATGACCCCCAAACCCTCTCTTATCTCTAAATGTTACTCTGAGGACAATCAGTGTACTTAGTTCAACCAGTGGAATTCTAACACTGCACTTAGCAATGAATGACCACAAGGTGTCACAATGCATTCATCTAATGGCCTCCAATTAGCAATCCTACTTGTTTTACATTAGACTAAAAGATTAATTTTCATATATTTCACACATTTCAAGAAACTTCGTAATAGCCCCATCAAGAAGGTAAAGCAAGTATTATTAGCAAAATTTATCCTGGAGATAACAGAGCACCACCTATATAATTTCTCTGCCCAATATTTAACCTTCACTGTCTCCCAGACACTACATGCTGATTTCCTTCACTAAGTCTTTACTTGTGCTACTTTTGTTCCTCAAATTCAAATTTTATCCATTATGCAAAAGCTAGCTCCACATTTTGACAATAGCAATAGTAATTGCCCTTGCAATAGCAATATTACAACAACAATAATAGCAGTACTACAATAGCAATGATAATTGAAGTATCACAGTTCAATTGTGTGATACTGTGATAGTCAGCTTTCCATTATTAGGACAAATACCTCAGATAGTCAGTTTACAAAGAGGAAAGGCTTATTTTGGCACACAGTTTGGAGGTTCTGTTCATGATCCATTGGTTCCATTGCTTTCTGACCAGTGGCAAGTTAGAACATCATGGCAACAGTGCATAGTGGAACAAAGCCATTCATCTCATGGCCAGGATGTCAAAAGAGAGAAATTGAAAGGTGCTTGGGTTCCCCTTACCCTCTTCAAGGGCACATTCCTAATGACCAAAAGTCCTCTCACTCAGCCACACCTCCCAATAGCACCAAGTCAGAAGCCAAGCTGTAGTATCCATTAATGTGTACAATAAAGATATGTTAATTAAAAAGTGAATTTTTTTAAAAAACAATGATCTCTGGGAATAAACTTAACTGGAAATGGGTAAGATTTACTTGAATGCAAGCATATTACTTTACTGGAGGTTATGAAAGGTGGTAAGAATAAATGAAGGGATATACCATGCTCTGAAAAAGTTAGTTCACTACAAATTTAGTTTAATCAAATGTCATTTTTCCAAGAAACTTGAAAGTATCAGTCTAATCACTCACTAAGAAGTAGGCAAGAATGACCTAGGTCTTTTAGCCTCTAGAAAATGTTTTTCAAAAATAAAGTCCCAGAACTCAGAAGCGTGAGGCAGGAAGAGTGCCACGAGTTTAAGGCCAGCCTGGGCTACACAGTGAGTTCAATACTATCCTGAATTATAGAAAGAGATCCTGCCTCAAACAAACAAAGGAGAGACACACGCCTTACAAAAATATCAAACATTTTAAAGTATAGTCATAGAAAGAATAACAGCAACAACAAAGAAACAGCCTCAGACTAGTCAAATAAACTAGTCAACAGACAAGAAAACAGTCCAAAGGTAGACATGGCACATAAAGAAATTCAGTATGTGATAAAAGTTCCATGTAAAATAGGTGACGAAGGATTCAGCAGACAATAATTGGAGAATAAACTTTAGAGAAATAAAGTTAGTTAATATCCTGACTGCTTGCCATACTGAAGTCTGCATAAAGTAAAAAATATTTTAACGGGGAAAAATCCCATAATAATAGAGAAGAACAGACAGACTCTTTCCATGTGCCTCAGTTCCTTTTTCTGTCATTAGCTAATATCTGCACCACAGGGCCACTGTGAAATGTTAAAATGTTTAAAACATTGGTGAATAACATAAGGACTGAATACAATTTAGTAATCTTTAACAGTATTAAAGAATCTCAATAAATATTCAGAAGCAAACGTATCTTTTATTAGACTGGGAAATTACAAGGCTGGAGAATAACTCACTTTCTCCGAATCACTCTGTACATAGCAATTTCAGAATTAATAATTGAGCCACAGTTAGAATCTAGGTCATCTGAGTTCGAGTACAGTTCTTTTTGCTATAGATTCTCCAAGATTTAATATTAGGAGATCATTTTAACATAGACATGTCATTGGCTTATACATAGCAATAGTAGCTATTCATTTAGAAACTTTCCTTGTAAGGTGCTATGATAAAGTCAGCAATGCTTTAAAATCAATTTAGAGTTAAACATAATAGCATATACATTAAAAACTGTAATATGTTTAGGTTCCTGAGATAATATTTATTCAACCCACAGTCGATGCCTGGTGCAATCCGTAGGGTAAGAACAACAGGACTACAAACAACACTCTAGTTGATTACTGCAGAGAAAGCACATAGTACACACACTCAAAAGCCTGACTGCAGCCTGACAAGAAATCACCTCTGAGTCTACCGTTTTAAGCTTCCTCTCAGGGCCAGCGATTTAGCTCAGTGGCCTAAGCGCCTGCCTCTGCCTCATAAGTGCAAGTCGTGAGTTTGATTCCCAGTACAAAAAAAAAAAAAAAAAGAGTTGTTAAGCCGCCTCTCAATGGAGACTACACTCCTATCCTTAGAATGGAAGCTGACAGGCATCTAAAAAAGATGGGGCTACATCTTACATGCCATAGTAGTTCCCTTTTTTGACATCAGTACAGCAATTTGCTCTAATTGCCAAAAGATTCACTTCTCATAGGAAGGTTATGCAAATCTTTTCATTTCTGTTCAGAACAGGATTATGGGTCCAAATCTAAATGAGGCGTAAACATGGCTGCTTGTGCTTTGTGTAGAATCAAAGAAATGGATGGTAGTGACCACATCTTAAGCAGAGAAAATGACGAAAGGCACTGTCTGGGAATCTCGGGGCAGGAGGAAGAAGATGGTTAGGGCAGACAACAACAAAAGACTGAAAATTCCAGGGAGGATATCTGACTTCAAAATCCTCCCAGGATGAAGGGACTTTTTGAGATCTTTGAAATGTGGAGCTTTGGTTCCATTCAACTTCTGTCATTCATCAATCCAATTATTTTTGTAGTATCACTTAAATCCCATTCCCCTTTGCTCATCTATGAAACAGGCAAATAAGGACTGCTGCCTCCACTTCACAGCAGGTTGTCTAGGAGACTTCTGCAGACCTACAGTGCTGCATAGATAGAAAGGCACGCTGTGATTCAAGGCATATGCCTATACTCTTCCATACCTGACTACAGGATTATACTCTAGCAGCCAAGAAAAATCATATTATAGTTATAAACTTAGGAACTATATACTTTTTCTCTAAATCCACCAGGTGAAGTTTTCTTTTTCTATCTATACTTTAACCTACCTAATTTTTGGCAAGTAGAAATATGGAGATGCCAAGAAGTTAGATGCCTAGAGCACTCCTCCAACAACTAGCTGTGACCTTTACTCATCCCAAATTATGAAATTTACCTCCCATTGTTGTCAAGCAGAAAGTAAAAATCTCCCTTTCATTAAGATACTTTGTACCTCAAACCACTACCACAATTCACAATTCCATTTGTTACTATTCTTTTTGAGCCTTACTTTTTCCTATAGCATATTCTCACCCTAAGAATATTCCAGCACAGCAATTACAGATATTCCTCCTACCTGGTTAATTACAGTTTTGACTTATGACCCGCCTTTTTTTTATGAAGTTCCATACACATTGTCTATAAAGCCTCAATGTGACCAGAAGTCCTCTCACTCAAATAAAAAGCAAATTCATCAAGTTAGAGCTTCTTTTGACTATTTCTTTGTTCTGACATTGTATTGCACATGCCACTACATGTACAATTCCTCATTAAGACATAAACTCATTTAACAACCACATGCAGAAATGTAACTCGGTCATCAAACGAGGAATATCTGTATATGGAATCTCTGGGATATTGGAAAAATTTCCAAAAAAGATTTTGAAAAATAACAATAAAAGTAGAGTGTGAAAATTCCTAGCACTTAGTTTTGAGTTTTATTTCTAGAAGGTTCTAGGCCTTGGCTCTTGAATGAGACAGGCCCAGGCACACCCTTCTGGTACTATTTCTGTGCACTTGTTATCACAACAGAACTTTTTCATTTCCATGCTCAAAATGATCACCTCTTCAGTAGAACCAGACATACAATAATGCCTCAAAACGACTCTGCCATGAGCAAAACCACCACTGCCTTTTAGAGCAGACAGTAGAGGTCAGCAAAGCCCAGTCCTCGGAGGGAAGTCTTAGAGACCCTGACTTTCAGAAAGCAAGTTGCAGGCCCAACTTGCCACATAAGGATCCGCAAGATAATTGAGAGAAGGTTGCTTCAAAATACAGAGTGAGCACTAATTGTCTCAGTTTGGTATAATGAAGATGAACAAAGCCGCAACTTTTGTGATTGTGTAGTAAACACAAACAACATAACAAGCCTGGGGAGACACTATTTTCAAATGAATAATCTCCCCCCAGCACTGGTCAGAAGCAGGTGATATAATATAGAAATAAACACAAAACACATATATGATATGTAGCACACTCGAATAAAACAGCGCAATTAAGGAAAGGCATTTAAAACAATAATTGATAATTTTTAAGTAAATATACCTGTGAAACCACATGCAGATGGCAAACCCACTATAAAGCTGGCCCTTGGGCATGAAGAAGAAATAAACAGGAGGTGCACATTACATGCTATTAATTATTTTCACTGCTACAGTTGTTTGCTACATAATATAGGCCAAGGGGTTAGTCTGAAGCTTCTCCTAATATATTAGTAAATAAATTTGAACAGATTTTAATTTGCTAATGGAAAGGTCTGGGCCAGTTGCAAATAAGAGTGAGGCTACTTTGTCTCCCTCATTAGCATGCAACCAGGCCTATCCTTCCCATTCACACAAAATGTTACATTTCCATAAAGTGTAGTGTAATTTGTCAGAAAAAAACTCTGTAAACTATATTAGAATAAAGATAAATTCCTATCATGTGGTCATCCTCTTCATAGAGTCTTTATGATAATTGCATGTCTAACACCTGCTTCCAAATAATACCGCCTGCCAAATAATACCACTCAGAATCTTCACCGTATGTAGAAATGACAGGGCATAAAGCGGCCATGCCGCTTAATGTATTTCTATGTATCTATACTTAGAGCCATAGCCTTTATTACTATTCATCAGGGTTTTCCCAGGTTTTGTTTTGTCTCGTCTTGTAGAGAAGGCTCTCCACACTTAGCAATTTTGAATCTGGACTTTACATTGTGGATTTAAATTTTTTTTCCAAAAGCTGACTTTAGAATTATAAAACAAATCACTGTATGCTGTGTGCTAAAAGCTCCAGCATGAAATGAAATGACTGCTTCAAGTTACATACGGCTGATCACTTAATTTAGGTGTACTCTGCTTTTCAGTGCTTTCTGACCCCATCCGCTAAGTCATTTATTTGACACACTGGAAATAATCATTAAAATTTGTAGCGTTAACTTCTGAGGTAAGAAAGAGCCAGTATCAAAACTTCAGAGCTTTAGAAGCAAATCACAGATCCCTATTCTCCTTTTCATTCTTTCAATGAACCTGGTCCCTTAGGGGACTGCACCTCTGGCCTCATCCTCAGCTTCCAGCTACTCCCCTGCACCCCATGCTGGCCAAATCCTCCCAGATGTCAAGGCAAAGAAGGATCAGGAAGAGGTGTCCCATATGTATAAGTACCAGACAGTGTGACAGGTCTGGGCAGCAAGGCTCTGTAAAGCAGATAAATCTAACTGGAGCTGAGGGAGACATCCTTACTTGCCAGGATTGTGGTTTTGTAAGGGCTGGATCCAAAATTCACTGTCAGGGAGAGAGACTTGAGGAAAATCAACAACAGGAAAAACAAATGTAGCACGAAAAAAAAAATTCTGGGTTTAAGGGATCCTATCATTTAAAAGATACAAATTGACAGAAACATCTCATAAGACTACACTCTGGATCTCATTCTTACTGTTATGTTGATGACCAAGTCTACATTTTCAGTCCTGAACTCTCACACAAGTAAGTAATATTGATTTATTGGTCCGTGGTTTTAGAAACACTTTGCAGTTTCTTGTTGGATTAGACGTTTGCCACTGGTCTGTGAGGGTGGCAGTGCTCAGAGAGGTGCAGTAGCTTGCTTGAGTCACATAGCAAGGAATGGCATACTGGCCCAGTGAGGCCAAATTGCCAGTACTTTCTACTACCCCATGCTGTTTCTCTTACACACCAGAGAGCCCTGTCACAGCAATTTCCCACACCTTCCTCCTGCTCATCCTTGCTGGCTCTAAACTGCATAGCATGCTTGGGTGGTCTCGGCCCAAGAATAATTCCCTGCACCCAACCCCTCAAACTCTGGCCTTCTCCCTACTGAGTGGCAAAGGTCTTCTGTCAGCCCAAGGTGAGCCTCTTTTGTGGGGGTGTAGGGAATAATAAGAGGTATTGCCTTCAAAACTCTCAGTTCAGGGAGAGTTGAAGGAGAGAAGGAAAAGGTACCTAAGCATTAACTATTGGAGCAAATTTCTTGCCTCTCAGGGGACAGAGCTGCCCATGGCATAGTCCAGTAATGTCCAGAATTGCCTAACACAAAGTTGAAATGAATTAATAATGAATTCCAAGTGTGGACGGAACAGCAGAGTACAATATTCTCTGCTGTGTGACTAAAGTGCCTAATGCCACATCTTCCCCTCAAACAGAAGAGTGACAAAATCACAATTTAAGTGCCCATCTGGATTCTTCTAAAGGAGTACACAACTTCTGGTCATATCAGCTCATCCACATCAGTAAGCAGAATTTTGGTGTCCTAATAAAGGACAAACCTATGATGGACCAAATTAAGAAGAACTGGAGGGTTGAATAAGATAGTGATTGTGCTACTTAATAAATGGAACAGAGACAGAAAAATTAAATATGTCCAGGTAACAAAACGCTATTCTACTCAACAAGCACAGGCCATTCATCACAGAGTACTCATCTTTTCACCTGTTAATTTATGCAAAAAATAGAAGACCTTATTTTTACTATTCTCAATCAATACATTTCTTGAAAACTGTCATCTTCATATTGAAAAAGTACAATCCCCTTTAAAAAGAAATAATTGCAAGTTACAATAGCACAGAAGACTCATGTTTGGAGTACTGGAATCTCTTAGTGGTATTGGAAATAGTCACTCACACCATTTCATGCTAAAATAACACAAGGAAATATCTTTCTGACCAATGTGGGCTGATAATTCCCTTCCAAATGCTACTGCCTGCCTGCGTGTACTATAAAATATATTATTAACTTTAACATTTGGATCTTTGTAGCACTACTTTTCTATTTATTCAGTGCAATGCTTTGGTAACCAAGCATAAGAAATAGCAGGAAGAACTGCCTGTGTTAATCCTTACTAATTTCCAACACTTTGGCTTTCTTTTGTGATGCAAAAAAAAGAACCCCTATTTGGAAACTGGGAGGAATGGAGCAGCATCCAAGGGCAGATTCCCTCATCACAATAAGGTCTGGAGGACTACTCAAGCATAGGCCAAAGTCAGATTGCTTCACTTCTTTATGAGTACATGTTTGCAGTACGTAACGATCACACGCAACGTAGGGAATTTGTATATGTACACAACACATCTTAATTCCTTTTTTAAAATCCCCTTCTCCTCTCCCTCCAATTCTTTTTCCATCCCTATTTGCAAAAGCTCTATTTTGATTTTTCCCTTCAACTCTTCTTTAAATCCCTTTTCCTTTCCTTGTGCCCCTCCCCCACTCTGAATATATTTAGAATTAAAAATGCCTACAAGTGGAACGATACTTTTAATTCTAAGTATCTACTCTCCTGTTTATATTGATGAATATAACTAAATAATAAAAAACAAACAGAAATACTGGTACCCAACATTTTAAGGCATCACATTTACAGGCTGCTTTAAAATACTACACATCCCTAAACTGCATTTCTTTCTAGGAATGCAGCCAATGATTTTGAGCATCACTAGTATTTCCATTACCAAGTGAAATATTGAAACACAGCTGGTAAAGATACTGAATTTACAGAGTATAGCTGAGCACTTCACTTTATACCTTCTAGGAAGCAAATTTGGCCTGGACCAAGGAAAACTTGGATTATTACACACAAGGAGGAAGTAGGTAAGCCTACACCCAAGGATTGCAGAAATAGGGAATTTTTTCTCCCCTTAGCTCCCTAAACTCTCCACTGGAAATACAAAAACTATTTGATCTTTTAGTAGCTAGCACTTGTAAAGTTCTAAGTTTCCAGCCCATGTTTCTTGACTTCATAAAAATATGAATTAATTCTCTGCTCTTATGTAACTCTCCTGCAAAAGCTATAGAAAGTTTGGAAGTCCATGAAAACCTGAAATCTGCAAAGAGAAAATAAAGCATCAAATGATAAATCTGACTTCTTTCCTGGTAGTTTAACTGATTGAAAGCCTAAAATAATTATTCTCAAACTTACAAATTTAAAGATAGTTAAAATTTAAACCAAATAAATTTTGCAAATTCATTTGCTTAAACTCTGAATTCAATAGTATACAAAATCACAGAGAGTAAATTAAAATTAAAGATACCTACATATAACTAGACTACATTGCAGCTACTTATTAGAGGGGGAAGAAAATCTCAGAAATATTTATTGCTAGAAAATACACTAAGATAAACCCTTCTGGGGTCCTTTTATCAAAACATCTTTGGGCTCACTTTCAATTTCAGTGTCACCTGCCATTTATTTAAATCTGGGAGAGATCATCTTTCTTAATGCAACTATCTTCCCAAATAAAAGGAAATTTATGCATGAGGGATGTGGAGAACCTTGGAAAACTGAATGCTGCTTGTACTTCACTATAAAATGTGTGAAGTGATGGGTGTTGTACAATTTCTAGAGCACTAGCTGTTATATCACTATTTATCCCTCTCTGATGCCCAGGATTCTCAAAGTGGGAACTATTTACTTACACTACAAACCCTGAGACTCTCGGTAGATCTGTTTTTCTTTAGCCAATTTGATGGAATGACTCCTTTTCAAAGGCAATTTGAATTGTCTACTCTATCATACACGAGGCTGCTTTAAATCACACAAACTATATTATTTTCATAAAAATACAAATACCAAGCAAAAGCTTTGCTGTTAACTAAAACCATAAAATTACAGTGCGTGTATTCACTGACCCTTTTAAATCCTTATCTCGGCTCTTTAAAGAATAAGGCAGGGTCCACTGAGGCATGGGTTGAAGCAGCAAATCTCTGTGACTTGCCAGTGTGGATAAAGGTACAGAAAACTCCTTTATAGCACTAGCCATGAGGTACAGGAATCTGTCTCTATGGATTAATGGGGTAATTAAAATAACAAATCACTTCAAATAACCACAATAATGATTACATCAGCACTAGCTCTCTTTATTT
The DNA here is from genome assembly GCA_004027455.1 of Hydrochoerus hydrochaeris. NCBI lineage: Eukaryota > Metazoa > Chordata > Mammalia > Rodentia > Hydrochaeridae > Hydrochoerus > Hydrochoerus hydrochaeris. Next base: position 259,427 of record PVLA01000593.1, read on the forward strand.
ATTTTTTTTATTTCATGGAAAAAAGTAAGAAAAAATCTCATAACAAAATAATAGGAGAATAATAGTTAATACATTGCACAATGGTATCTTTAAAGTAGTTACTCAGAGCACAAGATACAGCCATAAAAAATTCTTCATGATACTAACACAAACCTTCCTTTTATAATGACTAAGAGTTAGTAGTATAACTTACTTGCATTTTTTTCCTTTTCCCTTCCTTCTTTTCCCCTTTTCCCTAACCTAGTTTCTTTTAATTTTTGAGCAATTTCTTCCCAATTCACAATATCTATTGTGTATTTTAAAACTCATTTACTCTTTCAGCTTCTCACACCAAGGAGACAATGCAATGTTTACATATGAGAGTCTGATTTATTTCATTTATGAACATGGTATCAAGCTGCATTCATTCACCTATAAAAGTCTCCAGTTTATCCTTCTTTATGGCTGAATACTACTCCATAGTATAAAAACACATTTTTACTGAGAACAACTAAAGTTTACTAGGTGCTTGCAAAATACTAGGTACGGTACTGTATCATCTCATTTTAGCCTCTCAATAACACATGACCGATTACTGTTGTTCCTGTTTTACACATGAAGATACTGAGACTTAAAACTAGATGCACCATGCAAGATCATAGCTCTACCGAGGGCACAAAATGGGACTCAAAACTAGATTTCCTGTCTCCAGTCGTTCCCTCACCTTTACAGCCTCTCTGGTAGCAAACCTGTGTATGGTGTGTTATGCTTTGCTAAGTATTATATACATTTATCAAGTATTTCACATGTACCTTTGCAATGCTCATGTTACCTCTAATGCCAGTGAAGAGGTAGCATGACCTGTTTGAGCACTTCTTGGGACACAGAACCCCAGTGGTATACTATGGGACATCAGGAATTTGAAGTCAGACGTACCTGGGCTGATATCCCAGTTGCTGTATCTATTGGCTCTGTGACCTTGGATAAATGACTTTGCTTCTTTGAGCTTGAACAGTGGGTTTCATAGTATGGCCTTGCCTTCTTTACACTACTACTGCTCCTACAATAATGTTAAAGTGTCTTGTTTACTGCAGAGTTAGAAATTACGTTCTACACCTGGGGACCCACAAATGGGCTGTTGCAGGTTTGTTGAGGCCCTTGATATCATCTGCAAGGTTTGCGTGCACAAGTATATGTGCTGTATCTTCAGGAAAGATAGACCATGGCTGTCATCTGATACCCCAAATCAGATGGCACAGCTACGGGAAATTAAATCTTTATTTTGTGTTAGGTGACTACCGGAGATAAGAGTTTCCCTGATTGGAAACCATGCTGTCACCTTAGAGTTTCTTTCTATTTCTACAAGGCTTCATTTCTTAAAGGCAACCAGATTGACAGACATGTTACTACTTCTAGAGCCCAGGCCCCCAAAGATTTAACTGTACTCTCCTGACCTACACTCAGTACGTTGTAAGTGTCAAATATGTAACAAGCATTAATCTAGTGCTAGGGATATAGCAGAAAATAGTATTCCCTGCCCCTCAAAATTTAGGAATCTGGTGAAGATGACAGATAAGCCAATTCTTGAGAGTGTGGGAGAAAGCAGAAGTGTAGATTATTATGGGTCCATGTATGATCCTTGCATTTTTTTCCTATAGGTAACTGTAAAGCCCTTCTCTAGCCTGGTCACTGCTCTCCCAGTGCAGTTTGTTTGCCAAGGTGTTTCTTTAAAGACAAACCAGAAATGCACATAGGTGGCTGCATTGAGATCAGCACACCAAACATCTCTGTCCTTACAGGTCCTAAACTTCAGCTGATACAGCCTGACATCGAATCATTTTTTCCTCAATTCTGAAGTTCAGTAAGTGTTTTACATTATAATTTGTCTGAAAGTGAGAATTAAGAGCCTCATTCAGCATATTATACCTTGCATTTTCCAACAGAGTTTATTTTGCAAGTTGAAATCAGTAGCATCTTTATTTAGTTCATGGAATTTGTAGCATTAGGGACCATACTCGGAGCCTGGTATGTACTAGGCAAGTACTCTGCTACAACTGAGCTATGCCACAGCCCACCAATGACATCTTTCAATGGTTGAAAACACAGTAAATCCTCAGGCAATCACACCTTGCATTCTTAACTCATATGTGACCTAGCACACAGTGCCCAACTGGGCCCTTGCTCACACCACCACCCAGCCTCAATTCTCTCTACAAGTTGTCTTCAGCCCTGTGCTCCAGGCGTTCCAACTTGCTTTCAGATGCTTCCAGAGCAGGTATTGTAGTTTCATGATTCTAACAGGTATCCACCAATATATTTTCCCCAACGAAACTGACAGCATCTTCAGGGCAGGACCAAGACTGTTTCCAGCACTTAACTTATTTTTACACATAAGACTTGTTGGTGATGTCTTAATGCATATGTTTAATTGATGGACTTACTAGTAACTAAATTACTGACTGATTTTTATAGTGAGTTGCTGCTAAGCTTAACTTTCCATCATGTGTTTGTGCAACTGGTTTCCAGTTCCACGTCAAATACTACCCTGCTGTCCCTAATTATCCCAGCCAGAAAGAACCTCTCTTGTCACAAATCACTTTTGCTAACTCTATGAGGTGACTAATTAGATTGATTCTGGTCATTATTCTGCAATGTATTTGCATATGAAATTTTACTGGATACCATAAATATACATTTTTCCAATTATGCCTCAGTAACACTGGAAAACGTAAAATAAATCAGTCTCACATTGATTTTGTAGCTGTAAAGACCAAGGCACTCTGGTAGAGACTCTGCCAGAGAGAGAATATGTGTAGCTCACCAAGTTCATAGCTTGTTTGATGAAGGGACAATTCCGCGGACCTGCCCTTGAGCCCTTGAGCATAGGCCTCCCAGCCTCCCAAGAGATATGAAGATCGCCTCCTACTCATAGTCCTTTGAGGTCTATCCATACATCCAGGTAACCACACAATACAAAGAACATTAAAGTATAAGAGAGTAGGTTCAGTTTCTGTGATGCAGAATACTAGCAGTGATCCCCTCTATAAAACAGCATAACCTTGAAGGGCTTTCCTCATCTGGGCAAGTTCTAAGTGCATGGCAGAGATTCATCTCTAGCTCTGTCTAGATTTGCTGAAGGCTAGGCCACACACATGAAGGATGGATAAATGAACAAGGTAATTTATTTTGTCACATGACTTTGTTTGCTTCAGGAAACTTGTGGCTTCGGTATTAACAATGGACTCATTCAAATTTTCTTTATGAAAGTGTCAGCAATGGAAGATTCATTCAAATTGAGTCTCATGAAGGACTCACACAAACTCAGCTGACTTGTAAAGAAGTCATTTCTTCAGCACCCAAAGAAACCTGTGATTCCCCACAGCCACGAGAGAATAGTGAATGCTCAATAAGCTCTGAATAGGTCCAAGGGAACCCCATTTGACAGTCATGAATTTATAGTCTCATGGGTTTAAGAAGGTTATTTAGTGGAAAATGTTCTAAAAATGAGCAAAAGCTATCTGTGACTTCAGTTACTCTCTATGGGTGTGTAGATAGCACAAAGGAGTAGCTACAATATTGAAGAATGGCCTAAGCCTTCTCTGTCCCTTAAATAACTTCCGCCAAGTGCCAATTATCAGCTAAAAGTTATCTGGGGAGAGTTCTACTTTTATAATAGCTATAATAAGGGCTTTCTGTTTTACTGAAATAAGAAATACACATTGGTTTTTGGTAAACAATTTAGAATGGGTGAACTTATCTATTCATCTGTGAAAAATAGCTCCATATCTGCAATTCAGGTGTGCTTCTGATTCAAGGCCTCTGGGCTTGAGAAGGAAGCACGGAACATGCTATGAAATAGCTAACTCACTGACTGCAGACATCATAGACAGGAGCCTCATCCTGGCTGTGCCACCCATACTCTCCCACCACACATCCCATCCTGACAATTCTAGTAGCACTATGAAAATTGGTAGCCTGCCCCCCCATCAGCAGGATTTTGCAACACTAGGTCTTTACAAGAAAAACACTTGTATTCCTTGAAAATTTGCCCTGGGCAAATTATTCCAAGTATGCAGGTCAAATGAAATAACAACACATGCAGCATTTCAGAAGCGACTAGTTCGAAACATCTATTTCTCAAATTTTCAGGAGTGCTGGCTCAGAGCATGATATTGTGGGGAACACAATTCCTTGTTCCCAGCCCACCCCTCTTCTCTGCCTGTTCCCATGCAGGTCACATTTACACTTGGATTCTCATGTGCTCACATACAGAAACACCACTCTGCACGTTCAAGCTCTACTCAGGTAGTGCCTCGGTCACTCCTCAGGTTTGGGGGTGCATAAACCAGTGTGAAAGTTAACACTTGCAAAGAGACATCCAGAGATGAAGCTCATAAAAGCACTGGAAGCAGTCTTGGGCCGAATTAGAAGCGAATTCCTGTGGCTTAGGTTCTTGGAATACAGTGCAGGACAGGCATTATTAGCTCAAGGGATAATTCTCTCCTTGGTCCCTCCAACATTCTTTGCCCCTTAAGGAGAAATGAAGGCAAAACAGGGCCAGAATATAAGCCCACTAAACATGATAGTGAGAAGCCCCTCTTTTGGACATCTTAGCCCAGTACAGCCTAAAGAATTAGACTGGGATTTCTCATATACAAGTTGGTATTATTCTTCAGGACCCAGTGTACTGACTTAAACCACAAAATAAGGGAGTGGCTTATGTAACCAGGGAGCACTCAGGGAGCACTGAGGAACACTAGAGTCTGAAGACACTATATGTCTTGCATTAGAGAAGACATATGAAGTGATTTGGGCCACATATAGAGAGGGTTTCGTCCAAAATAAGAATCAGCAAAACGTGTTTGAGGCCCATTGTGCTCCCAAAGTGTTGGAGTTTCCTCTCTTTTCCGTTGGTGCTGTACTGTGTTCTCACATTCTTTTCATAGGCTGCTCTCAGACAGAATTCTGGTACCTCACAAGACCACACACAGAATTACCACTTTGACCCAGGGATTATATTCCTATACTAAGAGAACTGAAAACATAGGTCAACAGTGTTCACAGCACTCTTATTCACCCATCAACAGATGAACGGATAAAAAAAGTGGTATATGTGAATAATGGAGTATTATGCAGCCATAAAAAGAGCAAAATTTTGTCATCTGTAGACAAATGAATGGACTTGGGAGATCATCTTATCCAGTGAAAGATGCCAGACTCCAGAAGACAATTATTACATGTTAACACTAATATATGACATCTTTTAAAAATGACAAGAACGTAGTTGACTATTATTAGACTAGAAAAAGGGAAAGAAGGGAGAGAAAGACTTGGTATATGGATGAGTAATATGCAGGATGAATACAATCAAAATACATTATAAACATTGAAACCCCCAAAATGTGAAACTGGGGTGCAGGATAGGCTCAAAGGGGTGACAGGCGCTATCAAATTATGTTACATATATGTACAAATCTGTCAAAATGAAAACCATTAATATGTGTAACCAATATACACTAACAAAAAATGTAGGGAAAAACAGACAAAAAGTGAAAACAACTCAAACCTCTATTAAGTAATTGTTTGATAATTAAAATCTGCTGTACTCGTATGATGGAATATTTGGCCATTAAAAAGAATGAAATATTTATCCACACTACAACATAAGTAAACTTTGAAAACATCAATGCTAGGTGAAAGAAGCCAGACAAAAAAAGATCACATATTGTATGATCTCATTTATAAAAAAATATTCAGAATAGACAAAGATAAAAAGCAGATAAGTGGTTGCCACTAGGGATCCCCTACTAGAAATGGGGGAAGAAGGCATTAGGAGTGACTGTTTAATTATCATGGGTTTTTCATTTGGGGTGATAAAAAATGTTCCAGAGCAGGATAAAGTGATTGGTGCTGAATTTCTGACTTTAAAATGCTAAAAATAGTAAATTGCATGTTATATATATATTATGCCAGAGTAAAACTATCATATTGATTTATGGAAAATTGTTGATTACTGATAACACTTTATGGGTTTAAAATTTCACCCTTTGCAAGCAGCTAATACTTGCTGAATTCCAATTATGTATTATTTTTATCTCCATTAATAGTCACAATACCCTGCAAGTTAGGCATTTTATCCCAATTTTAAAGGTCAGAAGAGTAAAAGGTAAACTGTTTCATCCAAGTCACACAACTGGTAAGGACACTAAGATTCAAATCCAAATCTGACTGATCATAGTCCGGATTATGGAAAGAGCAAGGCCACATCATAGAATCTGGGCCATCTTCAGGAGTTCAGAGAACCAGCCAACCTGAACATTCTTCAACTAAAGCCGTGGTCTCCAGATTTCTGTGCTTTCTATCTCTATTAGTGATAAAACCTAATACATTCTAAATATGTGCATAATTAATCATATGCATTAATTATGCATATGATTTGGACTGATAATGAATCACATACAAACTTTTAATGATGATTTATTCATTTCTGTTTACGATCAAAATAAATATAAAATTTAACATTTTTTTGTGGATGGATTATCCTATACATACATTCTTAGGGGTGAAAATACTATTCTGAGGACTGAAATAGATCATTTTTGGGTACAGAAAAAGATGGCATAGGCATGTGGCTTTGTGTGCATGTGTACAATACACATATAAGATGTACCCCAAGTTAGGGGACACATAGCTCACAAATGACCTGATGTATGAATGAGAGAACTTTATTTGAGGAAAAGATAGTTAGCATTAATACCATTTATCTCGGAGCTTTTGTCCATAAAGTTAGGTAGTTCATTTGAAATGTAGCATCTATCTTTATCACATCTTGATACCTATTCTCGCTGTCAAAAATATGAAGGGGCAATCACTAATCTATTTTATGTAAATGAAGTATACTGTATCCTATTTACCACCTCATCATAGAGATAATTTATAAGTCCTTGAAAATTTAGTAGATTTAAAGGAAAAAAAGAACATTTTTTTCAAATAAATACTTTATCCACTCTGGCTTAAAAATAAACTCCAATATGATTTATGAAATGTTCTTATTTCTGCAAGGTATTGTGATTTCTGAAATAATGAAGTGTAGTACTTGAAAATCACATTTAATTTACTTGGAGGGAAGCAAGCTAATGCCGTTCGAGGTTGCTGGGGAAACAGAAAAGCTTCTTTAGGTCAGTGTTGTAGCAGAGAAGTAAGCTGATATTTCACAATTTATTCATGGTCATAGCTCTAAACTCTTTCCTGATTTTTAGCAACATAGTCCTAATTTTGCATTAAATATTCACATACCCCTTTAATCTGGTCTTAATTTTGGTAGCTGATAGAGATTTGTAAAGCAAAAAAAAAATGAGAATTTAAGCTGCTCTTTATCACAATCCTTGTACATTTTAAGTTATTTTCCTAAAGCCCAATTCGATAAAAGAAAATTACATCCGATTTCGGCACCAGAGATGCTCATTTTGGGCAATGGAAGCCCATTTATCATTAAACATTTAGATGAAATAAAATAAGGGCCCTGTGCTTATAATGACTCTAATTATTCAGATAATTCACAAAAGCCCTGATTTATGCTAAATACTTAGCTTTAATTAGCCGGCAGTTACATAAAGGGGGGGGTCCTAAGATGAGTGTTGGAAAAAGGACCTATGTGGCAGCCACTGTTAGTTGCTTTCCCAGGATTCATTCCCCTCCCCCTACCTCCTATTCAGGCAGACTACCTGCTACTATAGAAGCTGGACATGTCAGATACCCACATTTTAATCCTCTCTTGCAGCTAAGAGGGGACTGTGACTACTGCTTATCTAACCAATGGAAGCTGATGGAAGTTGGCCGGGGAAGGTTTTCCTTCATAATAATTTTTTTAAGAAAGAAGAAATGTGCTCTCTTCCTTTTCATTTGTCATGGTTTTCTCTGCTTATGATGTCTGAAGTTGCTTCAACCATCTCACAACCAAGAAGGGAGACACTGTCAACATTTTGAGGATAACAGAAGAGAAAGATGGGGCAAAACATAGCTCTGATGGCACTATTAAGCTACCGAATTAAGTAGTAAGTCCCAAACCACCTCAACCCTGGATCTGAGATAATAAAATATCCTTGTTATTTCAGCATCTTTTACTTGGGTTTCATTTACTTGCAGCCAAAAAGATCATGACTGCTAAAAATGTGATTAGTCCATCCTGTATATTTTCCAAAGTTACCAGATTGAAAAAAAAAGCAAAGTTACCAGATTGATTTTTTTTTCATGAGTTTGAACTATAAATTAGAATGTCAGGCCTAAGAAAAATAATCAGAAATTATTGAGTTTAATGATTTGAAAGTTGGTGGGAGAATCATCAGTGGGGTTAATTTTCCCAAACTACATAGCTCCTCCTACTTCCACAAAGGTAGATAAGCAGTACTACAGTGACACACTTCACCGGTAAGATTACTCCATCTATGAAGTGGATGAAGGAACAGAAACACACAAAAAGACAATAATGAATCCAGTTCCATAGCCCAAATGAATTTTTCCATTCACTCAAAGTAGCCTGCAATTAATAAGAGACAAAATGAGAAGGAGATTTTAGAGAAAGGAAAGAGCACATCATTCCCAAGAATGGACAAAACCAATTGACCAGATAGGCATTGAACTGGTCACATCTATACACAAGAAGCAGGAAGCCCTCATGGATCCTTTTCTATTGGCTAATCAAGCTCAAACTCCCCTGCCAACCATTCAAAGCCCTTCATGTCCCGTCTCTTATTGGAGAATCTTGTTGCATTTCTCCCTACTCTCCACTGCCTCCCTGCTCATTATTGTTCCGTAAATATGCTAGGCTCTGCCAGCCATCCTCCTCTCAGCCTGAAAGGTCCCCTATTGTTATCTACTGGCTTTCCAAATAGTATCCAATCTTCACAGTGTCACAGAAACATCAATAAAATGTTCACTTGATGGAAACACCAATAATAATATTGTCCCTTTAACCTCTGCCTTTCCACATGTGCAACATGGTACCTTGGTTAAAACTTTAAATCATATTTTAAAAATAAAAGTCAAACAGAAAGGGTATGAAGCAGAATCAGGAATTAGTGAAGTTGCCATCAGCCTGCTTTACAGTACAGGATAAAGCCTTATAATGTAGGATGAAAAACTTCATGTATCTCTGATTTTAAGGGAATAAAACAGGGCATAAAAAACTGTATTTTGTTTAGTTATATTATTTGCCAGTCTAAACTTGGAGCCAAATTATAGGAGGAAATTATGTAAAATGAATGAGGTACAAATTAAACTGCTGAACGGCAACTCTTATAAGAGTTGAAAACTTTTAGAGATCACTTCACTCACTATCCCATCTTACAAAGGAGGGAACCCAAGCTCCAGGAAAACAATATGTTTAATTCTTCATCCTGCTCTTTTTATTTTGGGGCCCAAAGATAGGATTTATGACCATAAGATTTAAAAAACTCATTGTTAGTTTACCTACAAATTTGAAATCAAATTAATGAAACTGAAATCAAATCATTTGCAACCACCTACAAATTTTAAAACTAGTCATTGTCCAACAGTCTAGACTCAGTTTGCCTTGGCCAAATGCACAGCAGATAAAAGTCTTCATCATTTTTCTAGAACCTTTTCCTAATAACTCCTGCCCCTCATGCTGTGGACACTGATGGCAACATAAAAATAAGACATCATATTAATATCACAACAAATAAGACTGCAAGTAAGAAACAGCTAGTAGTGGGTGGACAAAGCGTCTCGGGTTCCTAGTGACATAAAGTCCAAGTGCTATGGCAGAGAACACAAAGCAGCATTATTAATTGTGGCAAGATAAATTTAGATCATACAAATAAAACTAGTATGCATTTCCAGAAAGTTTAGTACCTCAGTTCTGGATTCTGGTTTTAGTTCCGCTTCAGGATTGTTTCTGACCTTAACCAACAGTTTACTTTTGACAAATGAGTATGTGTTGGTTTTAAACTGGGCTCTGCAGATGAAGTAGGGATGGTGGCTTATCTAATGTTATTACATTGTTCTAAGTTTGTGTTTTCTACGCCAATTTATTTAAAGTTTCCCTAAGGTGTATCCTTACAACCAAATACGGCCATGATATTTTTTTCTACCCACTTAGGCATTTGTGTTAACAGTTGAGTGAACACCAACTAAGAAGTGGTAATTGTTAAAAGCTATATATAGATGAATATGTTAAGACAAAAGATGTGTTTCTTTCACACAAAAACCCTGTATACAATGAAGTTGTCCTTCTTTGCTGGAAAGACAGGCAAAGGAGAAGGGAATTATCACACATGTTCAAAGTATAGGTAGTTCATATGTAGTTTTTTATAGATATTATTTAAAATACATGTACATCTTACACTATAAATTTTATGATTGTATTATCCCTTATATTACTCTGCATTCTTATTTTAATGACATTCTAAATGAAATTTAATTTGATAAAACTTTTAAGAAAATAAAACAATGAAAGTAGTCTCCATTTTATTCAATTGGAAAAACAAACAAACAAACCAAACAGGTTTAGATGATTTTTCTAGACCCTATGGCTGTTACACCTCAAGAGTCTAATAGGAAAACTGACTGAGAGACCCTATTTACAGAACCCAAATGAACTGAACTGAATAATTATTCAGTAGCCAATGAACAACTCTTCTCCATTTTTTAGTATGTCATCCAAAAATGCAAACTACAAGAATGGTTTTCCTAAATGTTCCCTTTAGAAATAATACCCAAAACTATGAGCAAAATTGGAGAAAATAACATTGTGTCATGGCATATAACTGGGCCAGATTCTTGGGCTTGGTGGAAATGTCTTTGGCAGTTGTCTTGATGTCACTTTCCTGGAGGACAAATGCTTGACACACTGTACCTGACACAGAAAGCATTAGCAGACCAGAATAGGAGGCAAGAGGTTTCCCCTCTGCATTTCAAATTCTATAATGCTGTCTCACACAGTTTGCTTTAAAAAAATAAATGGAAAACTCCATATTAGAAACCATGAAAGAAATATTTTTGTTGTGAATCACTCATTCATATGTATTAGAAGGTACCTCGCCATTCTCCTCATTTGTCACACACAGAACCCCCGTCTCACTACATTCCCAATGAGTAATATTTTTATAATGTTCTTATAAGTGATTGCTTGCAGCATCTTATAGTCTTATCTCAGCTTGTGCAGCCTCTCATTAATATTCTGTACATATGGAAGAGTTTTCTATATCATTGTCCATTAACAAGGAGAATAATCACTCATTCAGTTATCAAGCAGTCAGCAAAGACCTGGCCTTGCACCCCTAGTGCAAAGAATCATGGGATATCAAGAAGGTTAAATGTGGTTGACATTATGATAGTTACATTTTTTAATATAATTAGACTTCTATAACCAAGTTGATCAAAGATAAGCAAAGAAATATTAAAGTCTTTTAGGACTAAGAGACCATATTAGTAACTCTTTACAAAACTCATAGTAGAATGACAAAAACTGTATTTCAGCTGATACATACCAATGAGCATTCTTTTATGGCAAACAAGAAAAGGTCATAAGTTTACATATAAATGACATATTATTACAAAATAGCTTTTAAACGGAAGTGAGTTAAGTGATATTAAGAACATTAAAAACTGAAATGGGACTGGGCATAGAAGAGAGACATAAAACAGCCAACTCACTGAACTACTGTCAGGGGCCAGAAGTTCAGAATTATTCAGCTGAATAAAAAACACTCTCTGTTGTGGTCATCAGCCATTCATTTTGACAATCATAGAACCCCTTCATAGACACCTGAAAACACATATTTCTATATCTGTATGAGTGTATTATGTGGAGAGACAATATATACCAAGATATACGTGTTTATACCTATCTAGGTGATCTATATATTTATTCACTTATATATATAATAGAGACCTGGAAAGCGGAGTGGCTATGGAGAGTGAATAGAAATCAACAAATACATGAGTAGCAGCAAAATAGGAAATGATGGGATCTGGAGAGTGGGGTGCAGAGAGGGGCTTTACCTGAGTGGGGAAGCTTTGAACTTGTGAGTGAAAGATTCAAGTCATGTTTCTGCTCTCACTTTCTACTTGTGTTATTGTGAATCACTCTTTTAATATGTCAGCAAACTACTTCATATTTATAACTGGGCCAACTATGTCAATTCTGGGCTAAGAATCATGTGCATGGAAAACTTCAGAAATAATAGTCTTAAGTTATTTGAGATGAATAATCATGATTTTACACAGTGTCCATTAAGTTAATGAGAACAACAGTTCTGGATATGGAGGAAGTGATGGGTTTGAAGGTTCTGATGGGAAACAAGTTCTCCTCCATCTGTATTCTTCACAACTGGTGTTCAAAACTTCACACAAAAGAAGCCAGAGAAGGGTCTTCCATTTAGGGAAACTCTTCTTAAGTTTTCTTGAAGTTGAAAGAAGTCATTGCTTGGGAAGATTGGTGGCATTACTAGATGTCCCTTAAACCAGACCATCTTCATAAAAGCCTTCTTGGCTCCACATTTGGGCAAGGCTAGATGCCTTGTAACCCAATAACTTTGTTTCTGAGTCTTTGAAGGTTCTCTCTGGGTTTCTTTTTATTCACTTATTTATTTAGTTTGATCTTTTTTGAGGCAGGCTTTCACTATGTAGTTCAGGGTGGCCTTGAACTCGCTTTGTAGCCCAGGCTGGCCTCAAACTTGCAGCAATTCTCTTGCCATAGGCTGCCAAGTGCTGGGATTACAGGTGTGCGCCACCACACCCAGCTTCTCTCTGGGTTCCTTCAGTACTACCAAAGCACAGCATAGAATCATCTCTGAGGCACAGCTTTCCCAAAGACACATCTCCACAAATCTTGTCATAAGGCAACGGGATGTTTTAGAAATGCTCCATATCAATTCCCCAGAGCAATCAGGATGGATTACTATTTGTCCTTTACCAAGGCAATTACAGACTTCAGAATTGAAATCACAAGTTAACAGCCCCAACCCTGGGAATAAAAACTAAAACAGAAGATTCACAAGCAATAAATCCTTAAACCGGAGTCAGCCAGGCCAAAGGAAAACTCTGAGAAACAGTTACATGTATATGGAAGAAACCAAAAAGCAGGCTAGGAGAAACAGACACCTCTGTAACGCAACAAGTGATTTTTCCAATTCCTGTGTGACAAGATGGATTATAAAACTGTGTATTCAAGAAATGAAGAAAGGCTGAATCCAGGTGCTCTCAGAACTTTTGATACATTCATAAAGATTTTAAGTACCAGCGAGACTCGAGAAAAAGTGCCATTGGCAAATGTGTCCTCAAACTGGCCTGTCTTCTTTCAAGCACTTGCACTAATTACACAAAATTGAAATAATCTGTGACAAGAAGTTCATGTTTCAGAATAGCACTGGAGCCAATCTTGCTAGGACAATTCCATTCTAGCTGTAGAAATATGACTGGACACACTACACAGGGCATCACATGGTATAATAGTCCATTTTCTATTACTAGAATGAAATGTCTGAGGCAGAACATGCTATAAAGAAGAGAGTTTTACTTAGCTCAAGGTTCTGGGGCCTCAAGTGGCATGGGTATCAGCTCAGCTCTGATGAGTTTCTCATGTTGGATGACATCAAAACAAAAGTAGTGTGTTGAAGATGAAGACATCGCATTGCAAGCCAAATTCCAAAGAGGTCATAGATAGGCAAATGTTTATCAACATTATTGTCTTAGTTACTTTCTACTCATCACTGAGATAAAATACCTGATGCCAAAAGTTGGGAAAGGAAAGGTTTATTTCTTACAGTTTTGGAGGTTTCATTCCGTACTCGGTTGGCTCCAAGGCAGGGTAGCATGGCGGGGCTGCATTTCACGGCAACTGCAAACAGGAAGGAGGAAAGAGAGAGAGATGTGCCTTCTTCTTGCCATTACATTGTATGCTGGCTGCACCCCTAGGCGGGTGTAGCCCTGACACCATCAATCCAAGTGCTACACAATGAAATAATCACAAATGCACAATGCAAATGCATGAGGCCTGGGGGCCACAGACATAAACCATGACATTATTATTAACATATATTAATTATTCAAATTAATTGTTTTCACTGTGGCGTATCTACATGTGCATATATTAGGCTGTGATCATACCCCCTTTTATCTCCTTTTTTTAAATTTTATTTTACAGAGAATAAAACAAAAGAGGACAGAACAATGCAGATCAGAACAGAACAATACAAGCAACTTCACAACAAGACAATTGGATATCAACAGTAGCTACCATAATATCTCTTTCTTTGCAATACTTGAGCATAGCTTCACACACAATAATTTGAAACATAACAAAATAGAATGAAAGCATTCAAGAGAATGAAACTATTACAAGGCATTCTGAACCAAAAAGCAGAAGATGAACATGGCTACTACAATATCTTATTTTCCATAAAAAATCTGTTTATATTATTATACATATTAAAAGCCAATAAGACACAACATGATAGAACCAATGGAAATAGAAGAACAAAAGCATTGGTAGGATTTCTAAGCAAGATGATATGAAATCAGCAATAGCTGCCATAATATCTTGTTTTCTTCAAAGTAGCTGTTAATAGAATCACACATAATAAGGTCAAACAAAACAGAATAAAACCATTCCAACCAATGAAAGAAAACATTATAAGGCTTCAAAGCAATATAATGGGAAACCATGATTACCATAAAATCTTATGTACTCTTACCATTTCTCAGACCAGGGAGACTATACGGTATTTATACACGTGAGTTTAATTTATTTCGCTTATGAGTATGTTCTCAAGATGCATCCATTTTTTATAAATATCTCAATGTGATCATTCTTTATAGCTGAGTAGTACTCCATTGTATAAAAGTACCACAATTTTTTATCCATTCCTCAGGTGATCGGCACTTAGGTTGTTTCCAAGATCTGGCTATTACAAATTGTGCTGCTATAAACATGGCTGCACATATATCAATGTGGTATGATGTTTTCTGGGAATATGCCTATGAGTGGAATAGCTGGGTCAAATGGGAACTCCAACCCCGGCTTTTTGAGGAATCTCCAGACTGACCTCCACAGTGGTTGCACCAGGCTACACTCCCACCAACAGTGCGGAAGAGTTCCTTTTTCCCCACAGCCTCTCCAGCATTTGTTGTTGGTAGTTTTCCTCATCCTGGCCATTCTTTCTGGAGTGAGATGGAATCTCTGTGTGATGTTAATTTGCATTTCTCTAATTACGAATGATGATGAACATTTTTTCATGTATTTATTTGCCAATCATATTTCTTCATCTGAGAACTGTGGTGTTCATCTCAAATGCCCATTTTTGGATTGGGTCTTTGAATTTTGGGGGTCTGATTTTTTTTAATTGTTTATAAGTTCTAGACAGATGTCCTTTGTTTGAGGGACAGTTTGCTAAGATTTTTTTCCCAGTTTGTGGGTTTTCTTTTCACTCTGCTGGAGATTTCTTTTGACATGCAGAAACTCTTGAATAAGACGTGATCCCAGTTATTGATTCTGGGAAGTATTTCCCATGCAGTTTGGTTCTTGTTCATGAATTGTCTACCTTCCCCTATGTCTTCGCATTTTTACCTACTTTGTCTTCCAACACATTTAGTGTTTCTGTTTTAATGTTTAGCTCTTTGATCCATTTTTTTAGTTTAGCACATGGTGATAGGCATGGGTCTAGTTTTAGTTTTTGGCATATGGATAGCCATTTTTTCCAGCACCATTTATTAAAGAGACCATTGCTCTTCCAGTGAACATGTTTAGTCCTTTTATAAAAAATAAGGTGGTTGAGTGTGTTCGTAGTTGTATCTTCTAGTCTATTCCATTGATCTTCAGATCTCCTTTTCTTATGCTACCTAATCCCCCTTCCCCTGACTCTTCTCCTGACCCTAACAGTCCCTCTTCTACTATAAGATCATCTGTATTTGGGGGGTTTTTAGATTCCACCTATGAGAGATAATATGCAATATCTTTCTTACCATGTCTGGCTTACTTTGCTTAACGTATTGTCTTCCAGTTCCATCCATTTTAATGAAAATGGAAGGCTTTCATCCCTTTTTTGTATGAATAATACTCCACTGGATTATGTATGTATATAAATTTGTCTTTATCCATACATCTGCTATGGGCAACTAGGCCAATCCAAAATTTTGCCTATTTTGAGTAGTGTCATTATAAACACAGGTATGCAGGTATCTCTTTTGTATTCATATCCTTCAGATATAGGCCCAGCAATGGGATGGCAGGATCATCTGTTTATTCTATTTCCAGTGTTTTGAAGAATCTATTGTTTTCTTTAGTGGATGTAATAGTTTACATTTCCATATATGGTTGGTAATTTAGTTAATAATAAAAACAGGAGAACTACCTCAGGGACCAAATGCAGCTACTTTAATGTCCTCTGAGGGCGTAGTCTCCAGTGACCTAAGGACCTCTTACTCTATCTCTTAAAGGCCCTATCTCTTGAAGACCCCATTACCTCTCCAGAATGGGGACCAAGCTTCAAACACACGAACCCTTTGGGTACAGATCACATCTGAACCATAGACCATGAAGAGCAACTGAAAACATACGTTCATATTTAACTTCAGTGATAGGGTTTTGCTCCCAATAACAAATGCATAATGATCTCATCATACAAGTAAAAACTAAACACTAAACTTTGTCCTGAATCTTTGAGAGTAAAAACGTTTTGCCCAAATGAACACAGTGATGGCTTATGATCTGAATTTTCTATCACAGCCATGCTGGAAAACTTGGTCTGTACCCACGAATTTTGTATATTTTTGGAATATCCTTTATGCATTTAGTTTCCAAGAAGAGAAATCCACTGGTCTCTAACAGAATGTGCCTTGAAATTACAGTCCAGAAACAGGTGGCACATAAATCCTTAGCATTATGAGTCAGTAAAAAGTTCAAACTCCATTATTTCATGTCTCTAGATTTCATTAATTCCATCATGAAAGAAATGGTTACTATATGAGATCTCTCTCAGTTTCAAAAAGTTGTTTGTGATGTACCATTTCTTTTCTTTATACATGTGAACAGAGAAGAGAGTTTCTATTTCTTTCCTAAACTTACTCTGAACTTCACTTTCAATAGTCCCCTCTCTGAATATTAAGCCAAGTATATATGACTTTAGATATAATAATTCTCTGTGTAGTGAATTATGAGAGCATAGTACCTGATTTTATGCATTAGAACTAGATTTCCTCTTCACATTGTACTCAAATGTAGCTCTTCAGGGTCTCAACTTACAAACAAGTCAACAATATTACTGCCATCTGTATAGTTCAACATTATACTAGGTGCTCTTAAAAATAAAATGCAAATTTGAGTTTGATGAAACTTAATGGTTGAATAAACTGATACTATAGTAAAAAGGAAAGCTGTCTCCTCTTTATAGACATACAGAGAGAAAGAGAACAGACATGAAGAATACTTTACACAAGAAAATGACACAAAGAAATAAGAGATATATAGAAAGACCCACTAAAACAGAAGAGATCCAGGGATGTGAGGTACTAAGAACATGTGGACAATGCTCCTAGATGAGAAACAAATTTCTTTATCAACCTTAGTAAATTATGTTCTCAAGTCCTTTCTGTGGGGCTGATTGTGCTTGAAAAGGTGGACAGGGTGATAAAAATACATCTAGGTGCTCTAAGCAAATTTTTTCCTAATTTCTTTTCTCTGAAGGACTACTACTACTGGCAGACACTAAAAACTATCGAGTACACCAAGTTTTAAAATTTCTATATAAAATTTCAACATATGTGTGTGTGTGTGTGTGTGTGTGTGTGTGTAGTATGACATAGCTTTGATGCTAGCACTAATAAATCCAAATGATATTACAAGTGCTGGTGTGGATAAAGAGTAAATGAAACATTCATCTTTGCAAGTAGAAAAGCTAAGGGGCACAACTATTTTACAGAATACTTTGGCAGTTCTAATTCTAATGTTATCATATGATGTAACAATCCCACTAATCTGCATAAGAAAAAGCTACACCATTGACACTGGTCCACGACCCTGGATTCAGTGGGTCCTGGCAAAGAAATGTTTTAATTGTAATAGCCTAAAACATTAAAATAAAGTATCTGGATAAGCCAACTGTGAAACTAAATCCATATGACTTAATACTATCCAGAAATAAAAAGGAATTAATTTTTTAATATGTGGTGCTGGGGCTTAAACCTCACACGCACTAGGCAAGCACTCTATCACTTTGCTATACCTCCAATCCAGGAATGAATTATTAACTACTAAATACTTCACTCATGATGAATTTCACCTCTTCTTGAAAAATTTCTTAGTCCAATTCAGAATCAAATATTTTTTTTACTCTGGGTCTCTCATGACTTGCATATTGCATGCATACTTTTAAAGTTTTGTACATAGTAATATACTGCATATTAAGTCAAGAAAAAAACACCAGTCTGCACTACTCCTCTACATATACTGATTCAGAAAAAAGGAAAAGCTAAGATAATAAGAGAACTAGAATGGATTGTAACTGTAATACCAACTGATTGCCAGCTGTTGATACATCTTCTCCCAACTGTACAGTAAAATAGCAATTGATTCTAACCAATGATGAAATATATGATAAAGCTAGAGTAGTTAAAACAGTATGTATGCTTGTGGAAAGACAAAATTTGATCAGAAACACTCAGAGGACATATTGGTCCTTAAGATGTAAAATATGTGGTATTTCAATGAAAGAAATACTATTGGGTAAGTATTATAAGGACAATTTGCTTCCAATTTGGAAAAAAAACCAAAGTTTGGACTTTGCCTCCACAATTAAATAAAAATTCATATTGATTAAATCGAAAAATTAAAAAAGTAAAACTGTAAATGTTAGAATATTGGACAATATTTTTAGCATATTTAAGAATATTAGTGGAACTGACAAACTAAAAGTTAAAATTTCCATCCTAAAAAATCCACACAAACAAAAAGAACTCAAAAGACAAATGGGTCAAAAATACATCAGATAATTCACAAAAGAAGAAATAATAGCCAAAATTATGTGAAAGTGTATTCAAAATACCCATAATAATAGAAAATATTAAAAAATATTTGTTAGATATATCAGATGAGCAGACTTTTAAAATATAATAATATTTATTATCAATAGAATATTGAATATATCATTTGTGTACTATAAGTGAGATTGTAAATTGATAAATCCTTTTTGGAAATCTATTAATCGGCTTGATACATATCTTTTGATCTACTAATTCCACTGCCAGGTTTCTTTTATTGTATTGTATTGTATTGTATTGTATTGTATTGTATTGTATTCTACTCTATTCTATTCTATTCTTTCTATTCTATTCTATTCTATTCTATTCTATTCTATTATGTTGAGACAAGGTGATGTTATGTAGCCCAGGCTGGCCTCAAACTTGTGATAAACCTCCTGCTCAGCTTTCCAAGTGCTGGGATTACAGACTCTCACCACCATGCCTGGCTCTACGTCTAGGTTTC
Source organism: Hydrochoerus hydrochaeris (assembly GCA_004027455.1). Lineage (NCBI taxonomy): Eukaryota > Metazoa > Chordata > Mammalia > Rodentia > Hydrochaeridae > Hydrochoerus > Hydrochoerus hydrochaeris. Next base: position 278,907 of record PVLA01000593.1, read on the forward strand.
CATTATGGTTTATGTCTAGGTTCCCCACCATCACCCCCAAGCTTCATGCAGTCATGCAGGTGGCTGAATCTAGTGTTTGTCATTGGTTCTTTGTCTAACGCTGGAATTAGTGGTGTGAGTGCTGCACCTGCCCAGGAGTGCAGCAAGCATATAATATAAGGGAAGGAAAGAGGCATGTATTTTTGCTTTTTTGCCCTTTCACTCTTGCTGTTTTCAGCCACTATGAACAGTTGCCTCTCAGCCACTCGCCCCTGCCTTAGAGCCAACTGAGTATGGAATGAAACATCCAAAAATCATAAGCTAAATATATCTTTCCTTCCCTAGTTTTGGGCGCCAGGTATTTTGTCTCAGTAATGAGAGAAAAGTAAACAAGACAGTTTCTATCTTTAAGAAATGCTTATATATGTGTGCAGTGATATGCTATATTAATACTTATGATTTTCCACGATCAAATCTTTTTAAGCTCCCACTCTCCAGTCATCATTATCTGTCACATTCAATTCTGGGTATAAATTTCCCCTAATAAATCATTCTCATTTACATACAAATATATTGTATAGTATGATATTAAAAACAACACTGTTTTTTGTTCCGCATCCACTTATACTTCCTTTTCTCTGTCTTTTTTATTAAGTTTATTGGTACAATTTAGATATACATAACTATCACATTCATCCTAGGAAGTCTTCACTTGTACATTATATATCTTGACTTCTTTTTTTATCACCCCCCACACTTCTTTCAACCCCTCTTCCCCTCCTTATAATGGAAACAAATCTGTCTTTTTTTGTACAGAAAATTTCTTGAGGGTGTCTATAGTTATTGTCTCTAACTCCTCTTCTCCCATTTTCTCTTGAACTGATTCTAATTCAGGATATTTTCCTACCACTCCAGTGAATCTGCTTTTCTCAAAGTAAGTCTCAGCATCCATGTTGCTAAATGCACTGGTCAAATCCTGGTGGTCATCCTAACTGGCCTTTCAAGTAACATATTAATTTGGTTTCTAGGACATTGCATTGTTCTGGCATTCCAACTAAGAAACATCACCCTCTTCTCCCTCACCTCCTCAGATTCCAGAACTCCAAGGCTGCAGGAGTTTTGCAGGCCTCAGGCTTTCAATCTCATGACTCTGAACAAAATACATATCCTGATAACACCCATATATTATTTGCCCAAGCTCTATGCTTGTCTAGACAACAGCTCTAATTGCATGTACAATGCTCATCTCACATTTAACATGTTAATTACAAAAAGAATTCCTGACACCCCCAAAATCTGCTTCTCTCATCACTTTTCTAATCTCTTTGTGGGGCGGCTTAGCTTGTTTGGGTTGCTATAAAAAAGTACCATTTACTAGATGGTTTACAAACATAGAGGCAGGAAATGTAGCGCAGGAATAGACTGCTTGTTTAGCAAGCAGGAGACCCTGGGTTTGGGTCCTCAGCACCCAATAATTAAAAATCTTTAAAAAAACCAACTGTCACATACAAGCATAAAAATTTATTTTCCACAATTTGGAAACCGAGAAGTCCAGGACCAAGGCTGTAGGACATTCAGCAACTGGTAAGAGCCCAGTCTCTTAATACACGCAGCTTTTTGCTGCATCAGGATATGGTAGAAAGGAAGAGACAAAGTCTACCAAGGCTCACTAATCTCATTTGCGAGGACTCCACTCTAATGAACTAATGGCCTTCCCAAGGCCCCACCTCCTAATACTATTGCTTTGGGAATTAGATTTCAACATAGAATTTGAAAGGGGGAACAAGCACGCAGAACATAGCAATGGGAATTTCATCCTTCAAGTTAAGCAGCCAAGAAATACTCGAGCCATTCTTCATTCCTAACTTTCTCTCATGCTCTATATTTTAACAGCTAACTCTGATGTTACTGCCTTCAGAATGTATCTGTGATCCAAGAAGGGTCTCTAGCTGTTGGTGGCGGCACATGCCTGTAATCCTAGCACTCGGGAGGCTAAGGAAGGAGTATTGCTATTAGTTTAAGGCTAGCCTGGACTACACAGTGAGATCCTGTCTCAAAACAAAACAATATGATAAATAAATATTTAAACATAATGAAGTGTTTTACTATATCAATTGTTTCACCATGGTTCAAACCCTGTCATTCCTCAGTTGGAAAATGGCAGTGGCCTCCTGATTCTCCTAGGTGTACTCCTTACTTTTTCTACCTCATTCAAGCTGCAGTCCAAATGATCCTTTAAAAATCCCTAGATCATGTCATTCCCTTCTACTTCAAAGCCCTCTTTTCTGTCTAAAATACTCTTTTTCAGCCCCTATACCATAATTTGTAACCAGGGCCTTTGCACTGAGCTACATCATTGGGCTTTTTACATTTTTCTTTTGAGATAAGACCCCCTAGTTGCTAAATTGCCCAGGCTGGACTTCTACTTGCCATTGTCCTCGCTCAGCCTCCTAGAGTGCTGGGATGACAAGTTTGCATCGTCATGACCACCTGAAAAATTCTTTCTTGAGCTACAGACATGGTTTCAATACTTAAGTCCTTCAAGGCTTTGCTCGGCTCTCACTTTATGAGTGAGACCTTCCCTGACATCCATTTAAATTTATCAGCCCCTTCTCATAACACTCCATGATTCACTTTTATCCATGGCATGTACAATTATTTGTTTAGTTAGGTGTATAGCTCAGTGGTGTGGCACTTGCCTAGCATGTGCAAAGCCTGAGAATAAATCCCCACCATTGGGGAAAAAAAAGAAAAAGAAGTCTTCTATTCTGCATAACTTGGTTCTTTCTATTTGTTGTTTTTCTTCCTTTTACTTAAAGAAAAACTATAAAGGTGATGATTTTGGACTGTTTCATTCCCTTTTGTATTCCTACTACCTGCAATGAAAAACAGCAAAGTTGAAAATACACATACCTAGTAATTATGCTTAAGTATATGCTTCCAAAAACACATTAATGGGTGATAGTTTGTTAACTATGCAAAAAGAATGGAGCCAAATTTTCTGGGTTTGCTTTTGACTCAAGATTACAAGGTATGTGACTGGAAGTACAATCTATGCTTGTCACTTTTTTGAAATATGGCAATAACGGTAACAATAATAATCACAGCACCTAATTATTGTTGCAAATATTAAGTGAAGTAATCTGTGCGAAGCTTTTTGCATAGCCTCTGGCACATACTAACCATACAACAAATGCTAATAATAGTAGTAACAGAAATAATAGTAGTAACCACATACTAAGATATTTCATAAGAAGGTATAGTACTATATGAAATGACAAAAACTTGGAAATAACCTGTATAAATCAATAGTCAAATAAATTGATTTTTTAAACTATGAAATGGAAATTGGTAATGTAATTGAAATGTATATGTATCTATTAAATTGAAGTTCTCAAAATACGGTTTCGGGCAAAAAGGCAAATTGTAAAACAGAATGCATACAGGATAGTCACATGTATGTTTATATAAATATTTGACTAACAACATATATATGCTTATTAATTAACAGATAAAAGTTTCAGCATGCAAATAAATCAGTACTGCTACTAATCTCTGGGCAGTAGACAATTTGGGAGGCATGGACAAGGGAAGATTAAGAAATCTTTCCAATTGGTAACATATATTATTATGTGTCTGTATTTACATTTTTAAAATTTAACAATAATACAGTCATGTGTCATTATTTGATACAGTTATTGTAATGACCTTCCAGAATTCAAAGGAAGGCATGAACACAGGAAAGAAATGTTAAGGTGAGTCAACTGGAGTTTGTTGAGAGGAAAATTAAAATATCTGAAAAACATACATTTGAGGGAATTCACAGCCAATCAAACACCTCAGAAGAAAGCATCAGTGAACTTTAAGACAACAATAGAACCTATCTGAACTAAGGCATAATAATAAAAAAGACCGAACAAATTAGTATAATCTTGTAACCTAAGAAGGAAATCAAGCAGTTTGAGATATGTGGAATTTTTTTCCCAGAAATCTGGGATGTAGAAAAATTAGAAGAAATTATCAAATTTTCTAAATTTGATTAAAGCTATAAATCCACAGATCATATGTCAGTGAACTTAAGATACATAAACAAAAAATACTATATTAAACACATCATAATAAAGTTCCCAAAAACCAATGACAGAAAGAAATGAAAGGCCAGAAAAAAATAAATTGGGGAACAAAGACAAGAAAAAATTCTAATCATAAATTATGAAAGACATCTCAGTCAAAGACCTGTGTGTGTGTGTGTTTGTGTGTGTGTGTGTGTGTGTGTGTGTGTGTGAGAGAGAGAGAGAGAGAGAGAGAGAGAGAGAGAGAGAGAAAGAGATGGGTCCTAAGGCCTCCCACATGCTAGGAAAGTAAGTGTAATACCATTGAGCTACAGCTCCAGCCTGAAAGAAAAATGAATGAAGACATCTTTCAAAAATTAAGGCAAGATTTAGCTGAGTGGCATAAGCTTCTGCCTTGCAAGCGTTAGGTCATGAGTTCAATACCCAGTACCGATTTAAAAAAAAAAGGGCTGGGGATTTAGCTCAGTGTTAAGCGCCTGCCTAGCAAGTATGCGGTCCTGAGTTCAATCCCCAGTAAAAAAAAAAATAAGGCAAGGTCTGGAAGGTAGAATTGAAGCATGCTTGCCTAGCATGTTTGAGGCCTGAGTTTGATTTCTAGCCCTGGAAAAAATTTTAAATAAAAAATTAAGGTAAAGCCACAATGAAGATTCACTGCATAAATGTAAGAATGCCTGAAATAAAAAATAGTGACGATATCAAATGCTTGCAAGGATTCAGAGGAACTGGATCACACACATACATTGCTTGTGTGAATTAAGAATATCACACATATTCTAGAAAAGAATATAGCAGCTTTGTTAAGAAATAAAATATACAAGCACTGCATTACCTAGCAACTGCTCTCCTGCAATAAATATCTCATAGAATGGAAAACTTATGTTTGTACAAAAACCTATACACAAATACTCATCGCACCTCAAGATAACCTACATGTCCTTCAACAAATTGTTAAACTGCAGTTCCTTCATCACATGATGGGATACCACTCAGCAATAAAAATAAACAAAATATTGGCACACACAACGATCTGCATGAATGTCCTGAGATTTATGCTGAGTGAAAAAGCGAACCTTAAAGCAATGATTTCTCTAGCATTTTTTTTTGAGACAGAGTCTCACTCTGCAGCTCAGGCTGGCCTTGGTTTTGCTAAGTAGCCCAGGCTGGTTTATGATTGGAATTCTCCTGCATTATTTTCTGAGTGCTAGGACTATAGGCATGTCCACTACACCAAGCTACTAAAGGTTGCATTCTATATGATCCTATTATATGACATTTTTGAAATGATGAAATTATAGAAGAAATCAAATACTGTTAGTAGTTAGGGAGAGAGAGAGGAAGGGAATAAGTCTATTAAAAAGGTAACAAAAGGCACCTTTCTTTTAGCATAATCTTTCCATATCTTGACCATAACAATGTTAGTATATTGTTTTTTAATCTTCATTTTTGTCTTGTAATTCTATATGGCTTTACCATTGGGGAAAACTGAGTAAAGCATACATAAGTTCTTTCTGTATTATTTCTTACAATTGCATGTGAATCCACATTAATCTAAAAACAAAAGGCTCATTTTTTAAATATTTGGTGCATTATCTGAATACACAATTTAACGAAACTACAGAATGACTATTAAACACATGGAATGATGATCAAAATCATTAGTCATTAAAGAAATACAAATTAAACCACAAGAAGATACTAGTAAAGACTCAAGAGTGAATTAGCAAGTGGCATAGCTGGGCTGCCCATACACTGGTGATGGGAATGAATATTTGCAGTCAGTTTGGAAATACTATGGCACTCCCTTTAAAAAAAAAAGCATCATCACCATAAAAATTAATTCTAACCCCAAATATTTTATCCAAAAAGAACAAAAACATAAGACCAAGCAAACATTTGCACACAAATATTCATAGCAGCATTACTCATACAAAAATTGGAAGACAACTTAAATGTTCATCAACAAATGAACGTATCAACTCAAAGCTTTATAGACATACAATGAAATGCTACTCAATAATAAAACAAGTAAAATACTGACACACATAGCAGCAAGAATGAGGCTCAAATATACATTATGTTGAACTCAGGAAGACAGAGAACAGTATACACTCTATGATGGTCCTATACAGAAAAGGTTTCCCAATCCCTGGCATACTCAATTCAGCAATATGTAAAAGAGACTAATATCTGTAGCAATGGAAAGCAAACCAGTGGTTACTGGAGGGTGCCTGTGAGCGCTAGCTATAAAGGGGTATAAAGAATACCTTGAGGTGATTGTGAATGCTCTTTCTTTGTTAAGAAATTAAATATCCAATTACTGCATTACCTAAACTGTTCTCCTCTGGGTTCTTAGCTTCTGAGGTGGTGCATGGCAGGATAGAAGAGCAAATGGTGGGGAACACCTGGGTGTGCAGTTTATTACAAAAGCAGAGAAAAGCCCTCACAAGTTGTCAGGGGAGGGGACCAAGAGGACACCAAGAGAGTGACTGGATCTAGAAGCTCATATAGAGGCTCTTTGAGGCAGAGAATGTGTGAAAATGCAAGCTCATCTCTGGTTTCTGTGGCTTTCATGCTGCTATGTCAGGTTTTCTATCAGCAGTGAATCCCATCAGTTCTTTGGCTTTTGCAATCCTAATTTCCCCCAAAGCATATCTCTACCTTGCCTTCAGTTTGCTGAGTTTATTTAGTTTCTTGACACCTTTGCCTTTTGTCTATTTATTTCTAGTCTCAATATCCCCTCTAAAGTGGTGACCTCTGGCTGCTATTAGAGGGTAGGTGGGCATTGGTCCCTCTGGCTGCTTCTCCGCTAAGAGGGGACACCCACAGGGCAACAGTCAGGGGCCACCACTGTGAGGTCTATTTCAGGGTCCTGATTATAAGTCAGAAGGCTTGCTTGTCAAAGAGTCTGTATCACTGTATGTAGCTTTAAACCTTTTTATAAACAGCTTTCACTCCCAGATTTGACCAAAAGTACACTGAAAGTATCTGAAAAACAATTCTCTGTAGAGAACACAGGCCAGGGATATAGCTCAGAGGCACAGTGCTTGCCAGGCAAGCACAAGGTTATGAATTCGATTCCTGGTACAAAAAAAATCTGCAGTAAACATACAAACTTGTTTTTGTTATTGTTATCTAAACAATATAGTATAAAAATATTTTACATAGCATTTACACTGTCTATTACTAGTAGTTTAATGATGATTTAAAGTATTCAGGAGGAAGTGCATAGGTTATATAAAAATGGCATACCATTTTACGTAAGAGACTTAAACACCTGCAGGGATCCTGGAGCATTTGCACACATTCTGGAACTGGTTATCTTTAGATATCAATGGTTATCTTTATATATCTGTTGAAAACTTGTACAGATACCAGAGTGAGGCTTACATATCAACAGAGGAAATCTGATTTCATAATTTTATGTCTATGTGGCATATCTTCCACTACATTACTTTTTTTTTATTTTTTGGTACTGGGGATTGAACTCATGACCTAGTGCTTGCCAGGCAGGCACTTATGCCACTGAGCTAAATCCCTGGCCCCATCTCCGACTATTTTAGACTGGTGGGTACAAATGCATTATCTTTTATGAATACATATAATATTTCTTTTTTTGTAATTAGGAGATGATCTATAAGTTTGATTTGTTTGCTTTAAGATATTCTTATCTGATATATATATATATATATATATATATATATATATATATATTTAAAAACAACAAGTTTTATTTATAAGCATGTATTTTTTATTTTATTTAGCTTTAGCTATAAGAAGACAGAAGGCACTTTATTTTGAGGACAATTTTATCTAAGGAATTAAAAGATGTTTGTTGAGACTTTATAGCTGTCCCTGGGCTTTTTTGGCCCCACTAAGCCATATTAGTGTCAAGCTACAGGGTTACCTAGAGACTGTTAGAAGGGGCAGTGTGGTAACTGGATGCCACCCCCTTGTATATCTAGCGTAAATCACTATTAATTTTGATGTATCTTGTTGCTTATACTTTTGCGCTGAAGGTTCAAGATCGAGTTAAACCTAGACCTGTGTCAATTAAAATTAACCTATTATATACCAAGGTTAGTTAATGCTTCTTAGAGTTTACTTCTCAGACAATGTACAGAACCTCTTAGCTCCTCTGTCAATGTCATCTACCAGAACAAGTCAGTTTTCCTTGACCAAATGGCTTCCCTTAGAAGCTTGGGAGAAATCTCTGGTGACTCTCCTTTTAGCACAATGCACTTTGGTTGACTCCTGTCCTCAGTTGTAGCACCTTGTAGAGAGGTTTCCTCATGTGCTTGTCATGAGTCCTTGTTGACCTTGGAGGGTCATAGACAAAATATCTACTATTCCCATACCCTAATTATCTTTTTGGTTTTGGTCTCTCAGCCTCAGTTGTTAAATACCATAGAGATTAGTTACATCAGTATTGAAGTGGAAAGTAGTTGGTTTCACTATCATAATCTCATCTGGATAGGAAGAACCTTGAAATTAAATACATATATATATATATATATATATATATATATATATAACCAGGAGAGTGCTATTTTTTAAACCATGATTACCTTTAGAAGTCATACTGTTATAGAATATTGTCAGATAAAAACTATAGACTTTTTTTTTGGTACCAGGTATCAAACTCATGACCTTGCGCTTGCTAGGCAGGTGCTTAAGCCCTGAGCTAAATCCCTGGCCCCGACAACTATAAACTTTTGCAGGGAAAATGTGAAATGAAGAGTAAACATGACATTTTACAATAACAATTATGTTGTCATTATTATGTTAGAACAATTGAGTTTTTAAAATGTGTACAAGTATATTTAAATTTTTATTTTGGTACAGAATATCTGATCACGAGAACCAGTCATTGTCTCCCGAGATCCAGCCATGTTGGAACTTAGGGCACTGAGCAAGAAAGCAACACGGCCCCTTTCCTGGTAAGCCACCATGGCGCAAGCAAGCAGTGGACTAGCCAGGAAGAGAACCACTCAGCGTCTCCTGTGAGCCAACCAGAATCAAACATCGCATTCTCCCCCCAGCCCGCATTAGGAATTGGGAGCCAGAGGTCTGAGCATCTCTTGGGAGGATGCCCATATGCAATATAGCAAATATGGGGCATTTTTTAATCTTTTCACTGTTTTGCTTTGTTCTGATTAACTGTTTTGTTCTATTCAATATTCTGTTTTGATAGGTTTTATAATGTTGTTTTTGGTTTGATTTTACTATACCTGATTAAATGGACAACTACTGTCAAGATAATAAGATACACTATGGCATCTATTACTGTTATCCTGGTATTCTGTTGTGAAGTTCTGTACCAATTTCACTGCATCGTCTCAATTGGCTTGGTTCTGTTGTATTTTACTACCTTCAAAATAAAAGTCTAAAAAAAGAATATCTGATCACTGAGAAGAGGTATACATAGTTGGATATTTGTTTACTATCATTCCTTATTATAAAACCATGTTTGAGGCCTTATATTTTTACATTTATTCCATCTGGAAAAACCAATCTTTTAAAAGCCTTTAAATTTTCCCTAATTTTATAAAATAAAAACTAAAGCTATCATTCTGGGGATACGCATTGGGTTACTTATAATTAGTTAAGATGCACTGTATATCTTTAAGATCTCCTTAATATACTTTTGGGGAAAATAAAGGGAGACAAATGGGATCCTGTTTAGGTCTCCCAAGGCGAGGTTGTGGAAGCCACAAGCCTTACCTTGAGGTCACACTGCATGTGCACTCCATCCCAAACCAAGGTTAAGATGAAGTTTGTTTTACTATTTGTCATGACTCGTTTAGGCATCTCTGTCAGTTATCAAGATATCCACTGTCTATACACAGAATGAGTGCCCTTGTTCTTGACACATAGCTGATTTAATTCTCACTAGCAGACTAGAAAGGCAGGAGAAAACCATTGTACACAATAGCTGGACATTTACTGAAAATTTTACCCTAAACATCTTCATATTTAAGGACCTGTGACATATGCAAGTAACTCACAGAGGATTTTAATGTCTGGAATGTTAGTTAGCAAAGAGAAATCACACACTTTTATAACATTATAATGTGATTACAAAATGTTTTTCCACCCCAGATGACTTTAGTGATGAAGTCACTAGTATAATAAACTTATTTTTGCCTTTGCATATTTGAAGGTCTATATGCTTCAGAAACACAAATACATTTAATATACTGTGATGTAAGAAATAATTAATGTCACAGATACACACAGAAACCTTTGTATTTTAGTTTTTACGTGTAAAGCAGAATTTAGATTTTTAAACAGGTTTATAGGCCTTGACTGCATTCATGAGCATAAGTACTATCTTCAGAATTCTTATAATATTTAGGAATAGTGTTGTTGGCCAAAAATAAATTATTACTCAATATACAAGTGTGTCTCATTTATACAATAGCAAAACATTTCTTTAATCAAGTTTTAAGTGGCAGAATCAAACTTTGAGAGATGTTAAATCTCAGTCATTTTATATGTCTAAGGACTGCATGTAAATTGTATAAAAGACAATATTCATTACTTTGTTTATATTAAACTTATGTATTTATAGTTCTATAAACATAACTACAAAGCTTACACTTATAGGATATAATGTTTTTACATATACAGGTTATGTTATAAATTAAGACAATAGTTTTTTAACAAATTATAAAATGATTATTGAAAATATTTTAAAAGCCAACATTTAACTTTTAAAAATCAATTATAATAACCAAATGTTTAATAATGAAAAACACAAGAAACTAAGTGCAATATAGAACTTTTTTAAAATTTTTTTTATTGTTTTGCCTTTTTTTTTTTGTACCTGGGATCAAACTCAGGATCTTGTTCTTGTTATGCAGGCATTTGTGCCGCTGAGCCAAACCTCCAGTCCAGAACTTTTGTTTTTAAAATTAGATTTTATAGGTTATCCAAGAGTACCTTCAAATCTTAACAAAGCCTTCTTTAGATATGGAGAAATTAACCTTTTAAATATAAGCAACTTAAATATATTACAATAATACATTTGGTAGCATTTTTGGGGGGTGTGTCACTATAAGAACTTGGGGTAAAACTCCCCAAAATTCTCATCTGTGGACAACTGAACAAACTGGTTCAGGCAGTTGTTCTTTTATCCACAGAGATGAGTCTTGTCTAGTACTTTTTCTAAACCCAAAGGGTCCCCACTCATTTATCTAAGCAATAATTTATTTCTGCGTTCTGCATTACTGTATAGAAGGCACCCCCAGGGGGTTATTTTACATCATTTATGAGAAATATATCATAACATTTAATACATTTTAAATTACATATATATATAATTTATAATTACGTTATATATATATACATATACATATATAAGTATATGTATATATATATACATACATACACACATATATATAGTCATTTAACCAAGGAAAACTCTTAAATTTTTGTGCACAGGCAGTAGATATATTTATAAAGCCAATTTTTACTAAGTTTACTGGTACAGTTTATATACACATAATGATCATACTCATCATAGGGAATTTGTACCTGCATATGATCTATCTTGATTTCTCTTTTTTCTCAATACCCTCCCTTCAACTCCACCTCTTTTTTTTTTGGAACTGGCGATTGAACTCACAACCGCAAGCTTGCAAGGCAGGTGCTTATGCCGCTGAGCTAAATCCCCAGCCCGTCAGCCCCTCTTTCCCTCCTTATTTATGAAGGTTTATATCGAGAACCTGGCCAAGAGTCCCGATTGTCTGTCTCTACAATGTCATGAGAAAAATAAAAAACAGAGACAAGTGTTCCTTTAATGGCTGAAAGTCAGTGTCTCTGGATCCAACCTCTCCACTCCCAACGCAGCCACTGTTTATTAGCGGTATACATTGATAGGTGGGCCTAGCAAAAGATTACTTTTTGGTTCCCATTCTTTCTAATTGCTTCCCCTGCCTGGTGGCTTCTTTCCATTGGTGTATTTGGAATTGTGGTCTTCAGTATCTCTTCAGAGCAGTTTGGAGAGCTGGTTTGGTGGTCATGGATTTCTTCAGTTGTTCTTTGCCATGTAAGTATCTTATTTCTCCACTGATTTTGAAAGGCAGTTTTGTGGAGCACATTAATCTGGGTTGGCGGTTTTCTTTTAAGGTTTGAAATACTTCACTCCAAGATCTCCTTTATTTGAGGATTTGTATTGAGAAGTCTGCTATGATTCTGATGATGTTCTTCTATAGGTGACTTCTTTTCTTTAATCATTTTTAATATTCTTTTATGCTGAATTTCTGGATTTTGATTATTATATGCCTTGGTATAGATTTTTTCTGGTTGTGGTTATTTGAGTCCTAAATGTGTTTCACTTGTTTGTATGCTAGATTCTTTACCCATATTTGGGAGGTTTCTGCCATTATTTCTCTGAAGAAGTTGTTTTATGGTACCTGGTCTATCTCTGGCTTGCTCACTGACTCCAACAAAACTTGTATCATTCTTCTTTGCTTCATTTTACAGCTTTTGGATTTTATATTCCCTCGCTATTTTTAAGATATATTTCTTTTTGTGTTAACTACCCACAACCCTGTCCTCTAGATCTAATATTTTATCCTCACCTTCATTCTACCTGTTGTTTAAATTTTCAATGGCGATTTAACCTCCTGAATTTCTGTCTGGAACTATTTCATGGATTTCATTTGTTTCCTATGTTGAGCATCATTTCCATCATTTTTCTAAGTTCCTATATTCTTTACCTGTGTGTACTCTAATGTTTTTCATTTTGCTCTTTTCTTACCTGAGAAAATATTTTTCTGTAACCTCGTCCATTTGTTTTTGTTGTTTGTTTACTTCTGCTGCTATCATTTCAGAAAGTTCCACAGTGTGGCTTCTGATTTCCTCTATCTCAATGTGCTCTGGAGTTGTCCTGCATGGGCTAGAGGTCTGGGATTGCATTTTGCTTCTGTGTCTTGCTATTTTATATTTTCTACTTTATTTTTTTATTTTGTTTTCTGTGTTGATGCTTGTAGGTTTCTTATGGGAGATAGTTTTATCAATAGTATCAAGGGGTCCCTAGTAAATGTCTATTCCTCAGCAATGTCTTCTCACAAAAATATTTTTCTTAAAGCAGCTGCAGAAGTTTACCAGTTATTAACACAGATTAAACAGGCAGATTGACAAATACATAGAACATACAAAACAACTACTTTTAAATCATAGTGCACTCTTAGAAGTATTGTTCAAGTTGAGCTATAATAACCCAATATAATTATAGATTTAGAACCATAAAGAGACTAGTCATAATGTGTTATAGAAATGACCAATTTGTGTAGAGCTCTCTTGTAATAATGTAACACCAATAAGAGTTAGACAAATAAGGAAAAAGAAAAACCACTGTACACTGGGAATAAAGCACTGTTTATTGGATTAGACTAATGGTTTCTCTTAATTTAAGACTATAGTTACTGAAGTAAATACCTCCTCTGACAGCTATTGCCCTGTATCAGATTTCTATATGTTATGGCTTTTATTTAGATGTTCCCCACCAAGGTCTCATACACTCATAGATGGTGCTTTTCAGAGGTGGATGAATGATTGGTGTATGATACTGGATTGAGCATGCAATGCTGGATTAATCCACTGATCAGTTTAGTGTAGCTCTGGGTGTGGCTAGACAGTTTTACTAACGATAGAAGATCAATCCCGAGTGGCTCAGCATGCTGATCGAAACGCAACCAGAAAAGATAAAGCTCATGTTTCAGTTGTTAACAAGGACTAGACCATTAGATGAATTCCAAACCATGTGTGTTATGTTTTGCCAGAAAATTTGTCTGAATTTGCTCATGTCTAGAGACTTTGCCTGAGACTGAGATTAAGGGTGCCAAACTAATTGATCTGGCAGAAGAAATTTCAAGGCAGTCTAATGCTGATGTGGTGGCATGGCTATTGTCTGTGTTGGGAGGGTTTTAGTCAATTATATCTAACTATATGTCGATAAAACTGACAGAAATACTATAATCAACAGACTTTAAAAATTCAGAGAAAATAGAAAGGAGTCCACTAGATTTCAAACCAAATACCCTGATTTTCAAATATTGGGGAAAAGAAGGATCTTAGAAATTCGACTAAGGTTAATTCAATATAGATCCACTGATAATTCTGAAATAAATTGTGGAACATGGAACAGGTGAATTTAATGATATGGATAATCTGCAGGTATCTCCATGACTTCTCAAATAAGGTGTGTATGTGTGTACATATAATTTATATGATATGAGAATAGTAAATTAGAGACACACTAAAAACCAATAATTTACAAATTTTAGAACACACAGGAATCATCTGAGGAAACTTGCAGCATATTGATGCCCACCTCCCACCAGCAGACATTTTAATTTACTGGTATGGGATGCAGCTTAGGCACTGGGCTTTTGTTTAAGTTGCTCAAGTGATTCGCTAAATCTGAGAGCAATGGCAATAGACCAAGAATCTTCCATTTCAACTAAGAATTAAACACAAACTGGTAGAGTAATAAGCCTTGAAATATTGATGGCAGTTACTAATTTAGTATGGATGTCACCCTTAAAAGAGGAAATTCAGACATGAACATGCACATATGCAGACCGAGGTTGGTAAATCCAGGACATGAGAAAGCAGTTATCTCCACACCAAGGAGATATGGCAAGCCTCAGAAGATACTAATACTGCTGACACCCTTATCTTGGATTTTTAGCCTACAGAGAAAATGAATTTCTGTTTACAAGTCACCTAGTATTTGGTTGCTTTTTACAATAGCCCCAAGAGAATATACACCTCCTCTTTAGGTCCAAAAGTATCCAATAGATATTTATATGTAGTAAACAAATATAGTTAAATGGTTATTACTGGCAGACATGGGATTTTAACCAAGTCCATGTATAATCCAAATTTTAACAGTCAGGTTTCTTACCTGCAAATAAATGAAGATTATCTTGGCTGATTTAAGTGAAATGAAAATTTATTGAAAAAAAAGCATCAGGTAGGTCACAGAATCATCAGAAAACCTAGGTTTATAAAATAATCAGGGAAAAGGGGGATTTTGCAAGAGCTATAGGCATAAGCAAAAGCACATTGTGTTAATGCGTACATTGATGTGTACAATATTTTTTTATGTTTTTAAGAAACAGCTACAAATTAATTTAGTTTCAAAAAACAGGGAAATCGGGCTGGGGATTTAGCTCAGTGGTTCAAGTGCTTACTTGGTAAGTTCAAGGTCATGAGTTTGATCCCCGGTACAAAAACAAAACAAACAAACAACAACAAAAAAAAAAACAGGGAAACCACATCCCAACCTTTGTCTATATAATAGTGGCATTGCTGCTCTCACATGAATGTTGATCATCACTCAGCACAGTGACAGCATAGTCATCCAGCTTGTCTAGGACCCCACCGAAGACCCCACTGCTCTTGCTAGAGTATTGCGGAAATCATGGCCACTGTTTAGTGCTCTGAGCTTATGATATGATAGGCAGGATCAGAGAGACAGAATGTTCATGAAGAGCCCCTACAATATACAATGTGAATGCATTTAATGCCTAGTATTCAAATCATTAGTGAAAATAGTCTCATCTTTTTTCTTTTTTTCTTTTTTTAATTTTAGACACAAACAAGTAAAAATAATACTAGAATAGAGTTTCAAAATAGGGTAGTAGGAGTAACAATAATTAATGCATTGTATATTGTTACATACATAGTAGTTGTTCAGAGTACAAGATAGAGGCATGAAATATTATCCAAACAATATCAGCACGAAACTTTTTTCAATGAACTAAGAGAAACTAGCTGCATAACTATGTTAACTATCTGGAGTATCTGTGTGTATATATATATATATATTTTTTTTTTCTTTTCCCTTTCTTCCTTCCCTTTTCTCCCATCACAGCTTTACTTTTCTTTTGAACAGATTGAACTCGAGCTCATGCATGCTGGGCAAGTGTTCTAACGCTAATGCTCAGATATATCACAAGCCCTTTTTTACATTTTATTTTGAGACAGGGTCTCTCTAAGTTGCCCAGGTTGGTCTCAAATTTGCCACTCTCTTGCCTCACTTCTGTAATACCTGAGATTATAAATCTCGTCCTAAATTTATTTCTCACATCTACTATATAAAAGGGCAATATAAAACAAAAGAACATATAGAAGAGATTGGCAATGACTTGTAAACTGTTTTGACAACTGGGAAAAGAAAATATATAGAGACGCTACTAGAGCTGTTTTCAAATATCCTTAGGGCTATCAGAAACAGGCAATATTCTATTTATTCTGTGTAGCTACAGAGGAAACAACTAGGACTACGACTTAGGGAAATAGATTTTGGGTTTAAACAGGGGAAAGCCTCTAAAGATACAAATGGTTCAGTATAAATCCCTGCTTTGGAAAACTGATAAGGAGGTAGGCAGAAAACTTCTTGTTACAGAGGATCCTACTTTGGGTTGGTGAGTCACATCATCTCAAAGTCTATTCATAAGGCTCTTTCCAAACAGAAATTCCTCCTGATTCTTCATAGAGCCCTCCTAGTGCCTACCACTTATTCTTTGCTCCAGAAATACACAGAAAAGAGTATACTCTAGGAAGGGGCATCTTTGAGACAGTAAGCCGTGGCCCAAGGTTTCCACCTTTGGATACCAGGCAGAGTTCCTGTGACAGTTCCTGTCAGAGGAATGAATCCTTCTGTGCCCATGCTGATGACACTTTAAGGCAGGCCCTAGCACACAGAGAAGTTGATTGACCTTCCTCTACAACAGAGGCACAGGGTCTGACCATGATTGCTTCAGCCAATTTAGGACCAGTAGAGCCAGTGTCCTTTTACTTGAGGAACTGAATAGCCTCTTTGAAGAGAATCTTTACATGAAAAGGGGAACTTGGGTGCTTAAATTTGTTCCAAGTTTAGTAGGTCAGTTTGGAAAAGGAGAGAACATTGTGTTAAGAATATCATTGTCTATTGTTAAGACTGCCCCCAGGCCTAGCCCCCACAATCCTGGAGCAATGAGACCATCACAATAGAAGAAAGAATGGAAGCAAGAGCTGGAGCCAAAGAACAATGGGAGAAAGCCAAAAAGGAAGAATGGGAGGGAAGGAGGAATAAGGAGAGGGGAAGAGGAGAATGAAAAGGAAATAGGAAAGAGGGACAATTTCTGAAACACAGAACAGAGGCAGCAGTATGACAACAGAAGCAGGCCAGTCTCTATCTGCAGTAGAGAAGTAATGAAACAGTTCCGGCTTTAGTGGCTCAGTGAGAGATTTGCTGTGGTGGTCCACTGGAACAACAAGAGCCTTTTACCTATAGCAATCACCGCAGTAGCTGGACTAGGTCAGAAGAAAATGGCAGACACCATGATACTTATAGGAGTCATTCTCAAGCAATATCTCTTGATAATTTCTGGAGCACTGTAGAAAAAATTTGATGAGGACTGGGGTCCCTCAATAAATGGATGTTACCTAAGCCCTATAACATTTTCATCATTTAAAACATTTTTTCAGGCATCACGGAGAGAAAGACAGGACGTGCTTCAGCAAAGATTCTATACTTATATAAGACAAAAAGCTTACAAGGCTGTCCATCCCCAGGAAACAAATCATACAAAGTACACAGTTAAAAGCCCTCAGCGAAAAAGCAGAAAGTTGCTGTCTATTTTAGCATCTTAGCAGCACACTGCTAAGTGATCTTTCTCCCCAGTCCATCTAAAGAAGAGAACCATAAGCACAAGTTTTATGGAGTGGCCAGAGAGAGTGGGGTGTCACCATGGTATCAGGCCACAGGAGGCAAAGCTGACTGAATGGTGGTCCAGCGTAGCTAATGATGTTGCTAGGAAACTCACATCTGCCACAATCTACCCACTTTGCTTTTTGTGCATCATTTACTCACCTCAAATGGTATGGCAGCATCACCCATAAGGTTGGCAGGAAGCCCATCATAACACAGATCAGAAAATTCCCTGCAACCCAAGCAGGAGGCAGACTGCTGCTGCTTTCCACACACTGCTCATACAACCAGCTGACTCTCAAGGGAACTTATACACACCCCCTGTGACACCCACCACCCAAGCTGCATGCCAGAGCTACTGTTGGGCCTGCTGTGCTCCCCCCGAGGCAGACTGCATCTTCGACAAAATAGGAGTCGTCCAAATGGTTTCAGTGAAAGCCTGGTTGAAAGCAAAGGAACGACTGTTCAAGAGTAAAATCTCACAAGGAAACTGGAAACCGTGGGATGAGGGAGGCTGATGGCAGTAGAAAATGTAGGCTCGGCGTGGTTTATGTGTACCTGCAGTACTTATCAAGCACACAATTTCTGCAAGATGTTAGCTTGGTCACTGGGGATTAGAGATAAGTCAGAAACAGTGTTGGCCATTGGTGAGTTTACAATAGATTAGTGGAGGAAGATCTACAAATACCTAGCTAGGAAAAAAAAAATTGCAATGCTGCAGCAGAGAGATCAACCAAAAGCTGTGAGGAGACTGAGGAGGAAAACCTATTCATAGTCCAGGAGTGATCATGGGCCTCTTTCATTGCCCATTACACACAGAGGGCTATGCAAGCCAGCACAGAGTATAGGTCCACAGTCATGGAAGACTAGGAGAAATGGGTCCCTGTTTGGAAAGGAGACAGTGTCATCAGCAGTAGATCTTGAGCAATGAAGAGACCAAACTGAGAAGACCGAAGAACGTGGATTGGCTCCATCTGAACCAGTGCTGTTAACCAGATATAACGTGAGCTACAAATGCCAGCCACATACATACATGAGAATTTTCTAATTGTCACATTAATGAAAAGAGTAAAAATAATGAAATTAATAGCACTTTTTAATCTATCAAAAATGTCATTTCCACATGCAATCAACATAAAATATTAATATTTTTACTTGAGATATGTTACATCATTTCCTTTAACATATTTAGTCTTTTAAGGAGGAGCAGCCATACTTCAAGAAGCTAGTGACCACTGTATTACAGAGGCACAGGTCTAGCCAACAGTGGTGGAACCAAAGATGAGATGGAAAAGATCAAACTCTAAGAGCACCTATCAGTGTCTAGACATTAACTCTATGATACTTGTGTCAGCACAGAAAACAATCAGGTAATGATAATATGTGGTGCATGCTTGCAATCCCAGCATTTGGGAGGCTGAGGCAGAAGAATCACTGTGAGTTTGAGGCCAGCCTAAGCTACATAGTGAGTTCAAGGCCAGTCTGAATTACATAGCAAGACACTGCCTCAAAAAAAGATAACACATCTCATAAAGGTAATAACAACTACCACTTGTCAAGGCTTTACCTTGCACTACCATTTTCCAGGCATTGTTATGACACTCAGTTCTTACAGAGATACTGCAAAGTGGATATTGTGATCATCTCCATTTCATAGATGGAAAACTGAGACTGAGATATGAAATAGCCAGGATTATAAAGAGGAATAAGTTGAATTCACACTTGTCTGAGTCCTATAGCAGCACTCTCAATCACCCACCACATTCACTGCTCCTGCACACTGCACTGCCTACTGATGTGCATCCGCCTCATTAGACCATGAGCTGCCCAAGACAGGACTGCATCTTAGGCACCTCTGAATCTCCTCCAACAGACACAGCGACCAGTGCTCACGTGTGAGTGAATCAGTGATCTTTCTTAATTTCATTAGGTCAACATATTGACCTAGTCTGATCCCTAAGCTTACCGATGGGGCTGGATGCTGAATGATTTCAAATATAGTTTACCAAATGCTGATGTCACTACCAAAATTTGATCCATCCTGAAAGAAAAATAATAATTGCCACCATTTAAGAAAATTTTTATAATGACGTTATTGTATGATCATGAAGGAAGTAGTGAGCCTTAAGCATATACATTCATTTGGGAAGTGTGGAAGAGATATGGTGAGAGGCTGATTCCTCTAATAAAGTAGAAAGAGAAGATCTCTGATGGAAGTAAGGGCAGAGATATGGCCAAAAACCATGAGTTTTGAGTGATACCTGCAACATTTCAAGACTCTTAATGGCAGCAGACTTAACTTGTGTATATCAAAAACAGTAGAAGTTGGGTGATCATTAAAATCAAAGATAGGATGAAATCACTTAGATGGAATATATGGAAAAAAAAAGAAAATGTAGGTGTAGGACATCCAACATTATCTACCAGTAGCAATAAGATGAAGCCAGAAAAGATTAAGGTGGACTGGTGTATGAGGTAGGAAGAAACTCTAGAAGAGTATCAGATGTTATGAGGTATCCTGTAAAGGAAAAGCAAAATATAAAAGGAATCATTAGACTTAGTAATATAGAAATTATTGTTTACATTGATCACAATACTTACAGTGGAATGGTAAGGGAGAAAGTCTTTTGAAGGCAAGTTCAAAGTGGGAGGGGGAAAAAGAGTAATTAGAGAATATTTTACTGTAAACTAAAGAAGAATATGATATATTAGCAGGTCTTCCATTGCTAGGACAAAATATTTGACATACACAATTTAAAGAAGTCGCTTTTAGTTCATGATTTCAGAGGATTCTGTCTGTGGTCAGCTGTCTCCAAAGTAGAAATACCATGACAGAAGGGTATGGCAGGAGAACTTGCTCACTTCATGGTGGTGGGAGAAGAGTATTTAGGAAGAGTGCTAGATAGAAAGGGTTTAGGGACCAGATGCAATCCCCAAGGTCACACCTCTGTGACTCACTTCCTCCAACTAGGGCCCACCTCCACCACTCAACTCTGAACTCACTAGTCCATAATGAGTTTAGTGACCTCACAATCTCTCACCTCTGCAGAAGTCACTTAATCCAGTTGACAATCAACTTTAACCCAGACACCACTCCAGGGAAAATTCTTACAGCACTCCAGTGAAGAGTTGACAATCAAGATGAATCATCATTGCTAAGTGTGGTGGCACAATCAAGTAAACCTAGCACTTGGGACGCTGAAGCAAAAGAATCACATGAGTATAAGGCCAGCCTGGGCCACAGTGAGTCCAGGGCAGCCTGAACTACCTAGCAAGACCGTGCCTCCAAAAAACCCAAATAAACAAAAAACAAAAATGTTTAAGTGGCACAAATTATAAACATGATGTAGGGTAGCAGGAGAAGAAATAATCTTAAAGCTGTTTAACATTGGGAATGGGAGCATTTTTAGCTAATCCCTGTCATTATAGAAGCACTCATCCTTTTTTTTGGTACTTGGGATCGAACTTAGGACCTCGTGCTTGCTAAGCAGCCACTTAAGCCACTGAGCTAAATCCCCAGCCTGCACTCATCATTTTTAATAAAAATGACCAGAATAGAGGAGTAAAAGCACAACTGGAACTTAGGATTTATATCTTGTGTTTGAGGCCTAGATAATAATATATATTATACAGCTTTGATAATGATGATAATGACAATAATCACTAAAAATAGGGCCCAGAATATAGCTCAGTGGCATAAGCGCCCACCTAGCAAGTGCAAGGTCTTGAGTTCAATCCCTGATACCAAAAAAAAACTTCTTAAAACACTAACGATGACATACGCCATTAAAGTGATTGTTACATGTCAAGCTCTGTGCTAAGCATCGTATTGCATTCGGTCTTTGATACAACCACATTAGCCAGGTGCTATTGTGTCTCCAGTTGGCAGATAAGATGTCAGTGACAGAAGAAAGACTGACTTTTCCAATGGTGAAGTTAGGATTTGAGCCAATCGATTTCCAGATTCTTGTTGAGAATTGGGGTTGAGAGGTGTTGGCACCAATGAATGAAATAAGTCTTACTCTCCATATGCTCTACACTGAGTCCCTATCCAGGTAGGCAGATACAGAGTAGTGGTAGTTTTGTTTTGTTTTGTTTTGTTTTGTTTTGTTTTGTTTTATTCTCACTGTTGTGATTGAACCTATAGCCTTTATGCTGAACTATATACCCAGTCCTCTTATTTTATTTTATTTTTATTTTTATTTTTATTTTGAGTTACTAAATTACCCGGGCTGGGCTCTAACCTGTCATCCTCCTGCCTCTGCCTACTAGAGTGCTGGGATTATAGGCATACCTATACTCCCTTTAACTTGCTTCAACAGCAAGCACCAAATGGATAGGTCAGGCTCTCAACTATTCCAGGATTTCTCCTCTAGATCCAATTCAGACATTCTGAAGTTAGTAGAATATGGACTCTCTACTTCATACAAGTTAGGTTTAGGGTTAGGGTGGTTAGTTCCCATATCTTCCTGGGACTTAAAAATGTTCATCAAAGATACAGCAGACATCAATTCACTAGAATACATTTTGAGGGGGAAAACTTAGTGTTTTAGTAGAACTAGGTCACAGTGAAAATTTTCTATTTCCTGGCTAAGTCACTACCAATGTAAATGACTTACAGTCTCCATCTCATATGGCAGAGGAAAAGAGCAGGACGTGCTCTCATGACTACCACCGGAATCCACAAATGGGGGAACATGGCAGGCAGCTCAGGCAGTGCCTGGCTCAATAGAGGCCAGGTCAGGCATGGCTACTGCAGACTTATGTCCTGAGTTGAAGGAGTGCCTTTCACCAGACCTCCTCTTCCAAACAACTCAAACATCCAGGTCAGAGTTAGAAAGGAAGAGGAATAGATGTAAGAAGTAAGATCTTGAGTTCCAGATCTGATCGCCCAACAGCTATCAAAGGGAATGACCATTAGCTCTTCTCAGAATGTTTGAAAATCTCCTGCCGCCTACCAAGAAGTTAAAGGGTTCACTGATGGGCAGCAGACAACATCCTACCATATGCTGACTATCTCAGTGTACAGAAAAGAATGCTGCATCATGCATTGCAGAGTGCAGTTTGGATCTTTCCTGTGCTGCTTACTAGCTGTACACTTCTGGATAAGTATTTAACTCTCTGATGTTCATTAGCAAAGTGGAGATGGTAATGGTACCTACCACCTCAGAGCAATATAAGGATCAAATGAGATGACATATAAGATGTTTTATATATCAGAAAGCTGTACACAATGTAAACTCTCCTACAGGAGTATTACAGTTAGCTTGTTGTATGATGCTTGCTTGCTATATAGAATCTACAGGGAAAGATATTCCTATTCCAACAGATGATCCTAAATTCTGCTGTCAAAATCATGTGAAGATCTTAAAACTGGACCCTTCTAGCTCAAATGTAAGCACTCAAGCCATCTCACACATTTTAGAAAATGTCTAGAGAAATACTTATTTATTAGACATCTCATTGATGGATTTCAACAGACCATCTGCTCCCACACAGAAGCTTCAGGCAGATTCAAGATTATAACTCCCATTCTACCAACAGGCCATTCAGCAAAGAGTTTAGGAGGGTGGAAATGTAAACTGTCTTATCGTTAACAGTAATACTGGTATTGTTATTTTAAATTAATGAATATAAATGGTAGAATAGAGCAGAGAAGTATACTATTATTGTCAGAAACTAGGATTCTCATAAGAGAGACAGAGAGAACTACATAAATCAAAGAAGTTAAAATTCTGAAATTTTACAATTAAATTGGAAATCTCAAAATGAGCTCATGATTTCTTTTTCTCTTTCAAGTGTAGAAGTATTTTGTATCTCTCTTTACTGAAAAACCTAGAAACAGTGGCCACTTGGTAGCAAAAGGCAGCCAAAACACCTAGACTATATTTCTAAGTAATGTATCCCAGTAGCAGGAGGCAACATTTCCTGGAAAAATGGCAGATTCTCCACTCAAGGACTGAAATGTACAAGACAGCCAGAGGATATCTTGCTCTTGCCACAAATCAAATTCACCTTTGAAGACTATCAAGGTCAAGGTCATGTCAAAAAGACACCAGAGCCAACATGCAGCTCCCACCAGCCAAAAATGGGGCAACTAGAGCACCACAAACATCTACTTCAATCTACTGAAGAAAAATGTTTTAAAATCCACACTTTTTATTGTGCATTCATAATATTACTCTGATTGATCACTACTGAAATCTGCTAAGACATTTAAATGACTATTCACAAAAAGGATAAGAATTCACAAAAAGGATAAGCATTTCTTTTGCTTCTTCTGAACTAACTACACATTAGGGTAAGCAATAAGTTTATGAGGGACAGTTCTTGAAGGGATATTGCACTAATAAAGACAGAATTATTTTAAGTCGCTATTCAGTAACTCAAATAATGGACCTAGGGAATAATTACTAATTAACAATAAAATCATTAGAAGAAAAGTTGGTGGGAAACTTCATAATAACAGGTTCAGATTGACATCACCAGATTGACATTATGAACTTGAGGAAAGTATGCATCACTTCTTAGTGCTGACAACCAAGTATTGTGTGCCTCTTGATGCAATACAATAGGAAAGACACAACCATCTATGAAGTCTCTAAGAATAAAAACGTATGTGCACAGGGTGTACACAGGCAACGTACATAAACACATGAGCACACATACACACAGTCCTCTTAATTCCACCAATCAGCTAGACCTAAGTGTGAGTCTAAAAGAAATACTGGGAGAAGAGAAACAAGTTTAACTGCACTAAAAAAGAGCAGTTGGCAGTTAGTTAAATCTAGAATATTAGACATCCCATGGTTCAAATGAACCAATTTCATGGTAAGGGAATGGTGAGGGAAGTAAGAGGTAGTGAACACTGTATATTAAGAAGAGTATAGTTGGGCCAGGGATTCAGCTCAGTAATACAAGTGCCTGGTTAGCAAGTATGAGGTCATGAGTTTGATCCATGTAACGAAAAATTAAAAAATAGTATAGTGACATAATTTTGAAATGCAATGAGTGAATTTGCTTGGATTCTACTTTAAACAAACCAGTGGTCAAAAGCAAAGCTTACAATGATCAAAACTTGTAAAATGTAGCTGGGTATATAAGATAATATTAAGAAATTACTATAACTTTTGTTAGATACCATAAGGACACTTGGGTTATATTTTTAAAGTCATTATCTGTTGGAGATATGTATTAAAATACTTGCAGGTACAGTAAAATGATGCCAGTGATTTGTTCTACATACAAAAGAAAAAAAATTTGAAGCTTGGTGAGAGGGAGAATAGATAAAACGAAACTGGCATTTCCCTATGGTTACAGGCAGCTGAGTTAGTTAGAAATATTAGAGGCAGTCAGACAGGGCTGGGTCCTCAAAGGAGCCAGTGCAGAAGACCAGATACCTTGCAACTTACAGGGAGAGAGATTCCTCCTGTTGTGGGCCAGGCCACAAGACAAAAGACCAAATAAATGCATCCATATCCTAAGGACTGATAATCTATATAACAGTTCCCTATCACCCTGATGAAGTTAGGAGTCACCATTCCAACCCCCTAAGGGAAGAGTCACTGCTGTCTATGAATGCCCGATTTCTACATGACCCACTTCCCCATTTGTCCCGAACGTAATCAATTTTACCTGAACTATTAATCTTATTGGCTAACCATAGTTCTGTCCCACCTTGTGTCCATCTGCATTGTGAGTTCCCATTTTCCCCCACCTTGAACCCATCTCACCCCATGATTTTACTCTATATAAGTCGCTAGAAAAGACAGAGAGCTTGGCAACGCTTGGGACCCCTTCTGTCTCTCTCACACAGCTTTCTTTCTCTCAGTAAATATATTCTGCTCTTAACCTCATTGTTCCTAAAATTCATTCTTCCCTATATCACTATTAATTACTAAACCTGAATGACCCAAACTTAATGATTTATTTTACTCTTCTTTGTATATACAAAAATATGGGCTTGAAATTTTTTGTAACAAAAAGTTTAAAAAGCATAAATTCTTGAACCAGACTTCCTGACTCTGCCACTCACTTGGCAAGTGAGCACAGGCCTGTCACTTATCCTCTCTGGCCTTTTTCTTCCTCCTATACAGAATGAGGGGAGTAACACTACCACAATATAGAGGGATTAATGAACATATAAATGTGAATTGCCCAGAACGGTTTGGTGCTCTGTACGTGTTAACTACTGTCAGCAACAGTATCACCACCACCATTACCATCACAAACGATAACTGGGAAGTAACTTGCTCAAAGCGACCTTTTAAATCACAAGGCTGCACGGTGTAGTTCAATCTGGAGATTCCTCAAAAAGCTGGGGATGGAGGTCCCATTTGACCCAGCTATTCCATTCTTAGGCATATTCCCAGAAGATCTGAAAACATCTAACCACAGTGATATATGCGCATTCATGTTTATAGCAGCACAATTTGAAATAGCCAGATCTTGGAAACAACCTAGGTGCCCAGCAACCAAGGAATGGATAAAAAAATTGTGGTACTTTTATACAATGGAGTACTACTCAGCTATAAAGAATGATCACATTGAGATATTTATAAATAAATGGATGCATCTTGAATCTATACTCATAAGTGAAATAAATCAAACTCACATATATAACTACCGTATAGTCTCCCTAGTGTAAGAAATGGTAAGAGTACAGAACATTTTATGGAAATCATGGTTCACCACTATACTGCTTTGATGTCTTATGTCTTCATTCATTGGTTCGAATGGTTTTATTCTGTTCTATTTGATCTTAATATATGTGATCATATGAACAGTTACTTTGAAGATAAGACAATATGGTAGCCAGTGTTGATTTAATATCATCTTGCTCTGAAGTCCTACCATGCTTTTTTTTTTCTACTACCATTGGTTCTATCACATTGTGTGTTATTGGATTTTAATGTGTATGATACTAAAAACAAACTTTTTATGGAAAATGAGATAATATAGCAGCCATTGTTCATCTTTGGTTATATGGTTCAGAATGTCTTGGAATACTTCCATTCTCTTGAGTTGTTTATTCCACTTTGTTATGTTTGACACTATTATGTGTAAAGCTAAGCTCAACTATTTCAAAGAAAGTGACATTATGATAGCTACTGTTAATATCCAATTGTCTTGTTGTGAAGTGCTGTGTTGCTTACATTGTTCTGTTCTTATCTGCTTAGATCTGTCCTCTTTTGTTTTATTCTCTTTAAAATAAAAAATCACAGGGCTGCAAACTTTTCTTAGAAGGGACCAGAGGCAAATATTTTAGATTTCTTTAGGCTTTAACTCTTCAACTCTGCCCTGGGAGCACAAAAGCAGACACAGATGAAACATAACTGAAAGACTGTAGCTATGTTCTAATAAAGATTTATTTACAAAAACAGCCAGAAGTCTGGATCTGGCCAACAGGCTGCAGTTTGATGACCCCCGAGCTCTGTGAAGCAGAGAAAGTAAAAACTAGGTCTTTTGCCTCTGAGGCTGCATTATCCAAAACCTCTTAAGTAAACCAAGGCATGTCATGACTTTGACAAGTATTGTTCTCTCTGGCAAATTACCGAGCTATCTTTTGATTGAGCACACATTTGCTTAAAGGCTAATAACATCGAGGTCATTTTTAAAATAAGAATATGGCAAATAACATGTCTTAAACCAACTTTTTCTATCACAGAAGAAGAAGCCCTTTTCTGTTCTGATACCTTCAATCATTGCAGGAACTCTTGCTAATTTTGAAAATTATACTACTTTATTCAATAGTTGCTCTCCATCTAAACTATCATAAAGGAAAGAAATTAACCACTCCCTGGAGGTGTCGTCTTCGCTGTTGATCGAGGGCTCTCAGGTCTGAAACTGCCTCAGAGAGCTTGATGTGATGGGGGAGGGCACACCTAAGGCATGACATTTCTCCTACTTCATTATCAGAGCTCCCAGCTCCCCAAACGTACCATCACCAACTTCCCAGGCCCCTCTTACTTTACAAACTCGCTGCATGAGGCTGCTCCCATTTTTCAGAATGTTATGAAAGCAAGACCATCTGATGGACTAGTCCTCAAATTTGACTTCTGAAATGCTAAAAGTTAAGAAACATAATTAAACTGCAAGTGCATTAACATTTATATAAAATATAAACCAAACGCTTATCCTGATTCACCAAACAAATTACACTTTGAACATTATAAAAAACCAGCTACTTATCACCGGCACCATTTGAAATTATTGCTAGTACTACAACTCCAAATGCCTAAGATGCCTTAAATACAAACCCTGAACATTTACATACTGATTTCATGAGCAAAGCAAAAGGTATTTGCCGGTAACAGTACAGGACTCAGCAATTTTATTGTCTGAGTAATCCTGGTTCGTTCTGATATGAAAATTCAATTATTTTAGAACGGGCCCTCTCATTAAATTTTGACAAGCAGCACGAGCTCGGTACCAGTTATAGCTCGAAGAGACCGGGGGTGCCTGATAGCACCACACTGAATTTTAAAATGTAGTATTTTTGCAGGACAAGATTATCTGACAATTTTGTATTAAAAGAAGAAAAAATTAATCAAACACATTGTAATATTCAACATTGGTATATTTGGTTCTTCTTTTTACAGATATTTTACTAAAATTTGCTGCAAAAAATGTTTATTGCATGCCTTCCTCCTGATTTCACAATTGAGCAATGTACTAGAAAAATATGTATATGTTGGTAGTTAACAGGAAGTATTTGACTACACATTTTTACCTACTGCTCCCTTCATCAATTGAAATGTATTTGCTTATAAACATAATTTCCAGAAACAGAAATGGCTTTATTTGCATATAGGCTGCTTTTTATTAGGATACATAATGCCCAAGAAAAAAAACATCTTGTAAAGCAACTTTTCAGCAAATCTATTGTCTTTTAAGCAGAGCATACTGCTAATCACAACAAGAAGGAAAACAAAAAATTTCATTTGTTTTCCTCTTGGGATTGACAGAACAATACAAAGTCTCCAGCTCTGGGATGGTTGGCTCTATTTTTGTTCTCTCTTCTTTTTCTCCCTGTAAGAGAGGGCTTTCAGGAGTTCCGAGTTCTCAGCCAAGAAAAGATGCTCTTGCGTGCTCCTATCTATCTGTCCACACATGGAACATCATGAAGAGAGACTCACAAATTGTTATTTGGTGACCAAAACATTTACCCCTAGGTGAAGGAACCACCAGGTCAACAGCACTAAAATCTAAATGGGAAAGAATAGTAATAAATAATAAGGTGCAGGGCAGAGCAAGAATACAGAAAGGACATTTGGCTCCCTGCAGGGCTGACTCTGAAACTGAGCAAGGGGACCCACGAACAGGTCTGATTGACTGTGCAGATGCTCTGGGCAGGCCCCTCCTCCCTCCAGCCCTGCTTTTAACTCTCCTCTTCCCTTGTCCTTCTCACAGGCCGTTAGTCTCTCAGTGATCCAAAGCTCCATCTTGGTGTTGTCACTTTCTTGTTCACTCCTCTTTCCTCTGTCTCTTCCTCCTCCTCCCCCTCCTTCTCCTTCTACACACAGATGTATGCGTGCGTGTACGCATACACACACACACACACACACACGCGCGCTTCAAAATATTTTATTGACTTAATTTTGATTTTGAGACATTTTTGAGATCTCTGGACTATGCCACAGCCTCTACGTTTTCCCAGCCTTGGTGGTCCACATTTAAAGTTTGAGCTTAGTAACACATATACAGTTGTTTAGAAGAACACAACCACTGACACAAATTGTATTACACATCGTTTTTAATGAAGGAAAGGAGTGATGAGGAAAGAGAAAGCAGGCAATGCAAACTGTTCATGCTTTTGTTTCTGATGAGAAATACTAACCTAAAGATGAGTTTGGCTTTTCCTTTCTGACCTACAATCTTTATGGGCAGTACCATTTAAATTGAAAGTGATCTTCTCTTATAATTATTCCCACAAAAGCTAACCCTTTGAGGAACTATCAAATAATAGCGACTGAAGAGAACAGGTGAGTCAAGGAAAAGAGAACTGTGCAGTAGAGTCAGGGGGCTTGAGAAGCTGGGGATCTCCACCCTGCCTTGCCCTGTTCCGAAGGCAGCAGGATCAGAACCCAATCGATGAATTAAATGCCAGGCGGAATAAACTTTATTTCCTCTGGTACTAGAAATAGAAACATCCCAGCATCTCTGAAGGAGCAAAGATGGAACTAGACTGACTCATTCAGCTGAGCAGAAATGGAACTCTCTAGGGCTGTCAGCTATGAACTCATCACATAATTACATCAAAACATATACTCGTTAAAAAATTAGCCCATTATTTTGGGCCTCCAACAGCTGTGGCCCTTCTGGTTTGTATAAATACAAAAAATAAGCTAAAAAGACCATGTGAATAACATCACATGAAATCAATG
Source organism: Hydrochoerus hydrochaeris (assembly GCA_004027455.1). Lineage (NCBI taxonomy): Eukaryota > Metazoa > Chordata > Mammalia > Rodentia > Hydrochaeridae > Hydrochoerus > Hydrochoerus hydrochaeris. The sequence continues at coordinate 309,053 of PVLA01000593.1, forward strand.
CATCCTTCTGCACAAAGAAAAAGATTTCACAAGTGACTTTATTATTGATCACAGTCTTGGAAGAGATAGGGTCCTTGCTGGAAATAAAATTTCAAATACCTTAGCTTTTCGGCAGAAATAAACTGAGCCTTCCAGGGTCATTCACAGAGTCCCTAACTTCATCCCAGGTTGAAATAGTCAACCATGGGCTGGGGGTTTAGCTCAGTGGCATTAGCGCCTGCCTGGCAAGTACGAGGTGATGAGTTCAACCCCCAGTGGTACCACAGAAAGAAAGAAAGAAAGAAAGAAAGAAAGAAAGAAAGAAAGAAAGAAAGAAAGAAAGAAAGAAAGAAAGAAAGTGTGAGTCAACCATAAGATGACACTGAACATCAATGCACCAATCTGTAATTGCTGGTTATTCGGACAGAGGCAGGATAGGTTTACCTTGTCCCAGCAAAACATTTCTTTAGAGGAAGTTATAATCTATGTGAACAGCTTGTAGAGGGCAGGTAAAATGACATCTCAAATACAAAAAAAGTAATAATTGGGTTTGTGGCCTTTTAAACGCTGTACAGTCAGGCTCTCCAGTTGGGAGGTAATTCAGGACAACCAAGTTCAAACTGCTGTCCATTCAATCTGTGAATTTGTTCTACATCTCTGCCCAGCAGGCACTCACCCTAGACTCAAATACCCTCGATGACACCCCAGAGGCAGCCCACTCTGTCTCCCAGCAACTGATGCTTTTAGGAATATCTACTTTAGGTGGCAATCTGCCCCCTTAAAACTTCAATCCTTTCAAGTAACACTCAAGACCCAATCCAAATTTCTTAACTCTTCTGTTTCCTTAGAAGACACTCCCACATCTGCTGCTTATTCCTTGATGAGACACTTGTTTCATTCTTCCCTGTCCCTCAGCTATTTGTAATTCTCTCACACCAAGCTGAATTCCTTACTGCTATTGCTTTTGCATTTCTGTACCCCTAGCACTTAATCCAGTGTCTTAATACACAGTGATGCTAACTACTTTTGTTCTTGTTGGTAGTAAATAAAATGCTAACCATAAGAAAACAAGACTGGTGAAAAGTTCCCTGTAATCACTGCTCTGATTCACTTTCTTCCTAACAGTCAACATACACTTAATTGCTCTGGTTAATATACTTCCCTGTTTATTACAGGCTGAAACCATCTGATAGGAGTTGAGCTCCACAAGTGCAGATACTTCTTTTTCTTCAACATTATATCTTCAATGCCCACATCAATGCCCGGCACATAGAAGGTACTCAACAAATATTTGTCGATGAAGATGTAGTTTTTCATTCTCTCCCTAGTTGTACCATGGGCAAGCATAATATCTTGAATAACTCTAACAATAAAAGTTTCATGGTGAAATAATTTTAACAAATGACACCATAACATAGAAAACTTCAAGAAAGCGCTCCTAACTTGAATCTCACTGAAGTGGCACAGAGAGACTCATGAAAAAACAGTGATGCCGAAGAGGAGATGCTGGTAGAAATACCTGAGGGACTGATAAGGTTCTCCAAATGTATGATCTCTTCAGCCCAAAAAGACAAAGGCCTATTTACAAGAGCAAAGTTTACAAACTCACGCAGGAACCCCAGCTCTGAAATCTAATTCCACAGCCCTAAAACAAGGTGATATCCCTTGATCTTTGTTCGAGGTTGATTCATAGTAAACCTAAAGCTTTGGGGTATTTATTTGGGTTTGGGGCAATGGTCATGTTTGGGCATTTGTCTTTACTTTCATTTATCAAATTTTTTTAAAAAAACTCCATTTTAAGTCAAACATTCCCCCCAACCAAATCCAAAGGCAGGATATTTTGATCTTCACCTGTTTCTCTTAGCCCTCATGGAGATGGACACTTACTTTCTCCTATGGATGAGGCATCAAGTACTTTCTTTATTGAGAAGGAGGAAGAGGAGGAGGAGCCAGAACCTGCAGGATACAAAGCAGAATTCGACACTGGTACCTGGGTGCAAATTACAGGATTCTTATCTCACCTTTCTTCCAGCCCAGGTACTCACTAACTTAAGGCAAAAGCACATTCTCATAAAACCACATGTGATCTGAAAGATTTAATTAAATCATTTGTGCATCTTTGCATCAATACAGTGTTCAGAGAGATGGGGCTGGGGGTCCATGATCCCTTTTATAGACCCTTTTATAGACCCTCACATAGCACCACGTGCAACTAGCACTTAAGAGATGCTTTGAGATGAGGAGGCACAGTTACGTTTGCATTACATAAAACCACTCTTTTCTCAGGAGATCATGATCACAGAAAAGCCAAGCAATGTAGAGTAACAGTGAAAAAGGTCCTGGGTCATTCCAATGGGGAAGATCTTGCTGCAATTTCTAACTGTCCTCTTTCAATTGCTCATCCAAATCTGGAAGTTTTTCAGCACCCTCCCAACAGTTTGTATGGTTTCACCTAGCTATTAACAAGCACGCAGGCATATTTCTTCATGTGGAAATTCTTTCATGTGTTCAACAGAGATATTAAGTCTATCATTTCAAGCATGCTTTATGCAGCCACTAGAGAGAATATGGAGTTTTTGTTTCTAGTATCAATGACAGCAATCTACTCCACAATGGTGAAAGGGTGAAACATGACCATGACCTTGACAGGGACACAAGCAATGTATCCAGGAGCTCAAGAAAAACAGAAACATGATTTCTGCCTTGCAGAATCTACTAGTGCAGTATATGTACATGTGTCTTGTTGTGCATTTGTTTGAGTTCAGAATGATGCTTCGAAGAGTAGGTAGAATGTGGATATGAAAAGACGGGAATGGAAAGTAGGCAAGACATGAATGAATGCAGAGTCATATAAGTAAAAAACCAAGCAACTGGACAACTGATAATGTCTGAGTAAGTTCTACATTTTAAGTGACCACAATCTACAGACACAATCTTACCTGCAACCTGTGTTGTCTTACATCCTTGAGCCACTCAGGGCTGTTATTTTAAATCTTATATTTAGGAGACCCCTATATGGAATAGAGTCATAGGAAGAGATATCACAAAGAGAAATCACTTCCAGGGACACACATTTTGTGTTCCTATATATTAGGAAAGAAACAACTGAAGTTGGACTATGTGACCAAAATGTCAGTTTTCTGTCACAGCACCAAGGCAAATCCTGCCACTCACTGTCTCCCTCCATCACTCTTCTCCACCTCCACTCCCACAATTCCTCATCTCAGCTTCTGCAGGATTTGACTCCAAACTAGTCAACTTCATGAGTTAAGGTACAAATCACAGCCATCTACTTTCCACTCAGCTCAAAAAATCACCCAATTTTTCACTGATGCCTAAAACTCTTAAATCTTCTAGTCAGTTTATAGTAAATATACATGCAAAAGACTTTACAAAAATCACCCTCATTTTGCACATTTAATGCAGGAAGGTGGTGGGAGTTTGAGTTTTAACCAAGTGTATTTTTGGTAGTATGAAGTACCAAAAAACGATGGAACAACAACAAAAAGAACTGCTTAGTGATTTTAATTGGCCTGTGCATAGAATTGAAACAGCTTCGGTCTGAGTCTATCACACAAAACACTGAGCAAACAGGAGCTGTTTTTCCCCCACTTGAGGCCTTTGAGCTGAAACAAGAAAGAACAGTTTGCATGGGTGGTACTACGCGCTGATTCTTCCTATTAGGCAATTTTTCCCCTTTGGAATAAAAATGCCAATTAGTCCTATTGCCAGAGTACTGCAATCGAGCATTTTAAGCCCCTTCTTTTCCAGACCTCTTTTGTGCAGCCTTTCACACAGAGATTCGTTGTTCAGGGCAGTCTACATATGGGAATAAAACCGGGGCCTTGGGGTAGCGATCATCAGAGTGGACAGGACCCATAAAGACCTCACCTGAGGAGGAAAAAAAAAGGCCTAAAAAAGGGTTCACTGGTGGGATAATAACGAGCTCACTGGTATTGGTGCTACTGCCTCGGCTGTGCCCACAAGCAAGATCACATTTCAGTAGTCATCCTGCTACTTTACCAGGTATTTATGAGTGAGCATGTGGCTTCTACACACAGTTATGATTTCTGCCCTCACCCAAAACAATGCCTAGAGATTTGAACCTCTTTTCCAGGGTTCGCACTGACCTCAAGGACATGCAGTCTGGTGCTCAGGAGAACAGGTGCGGGGTTCTGACCATCTGGGCTCAAATTCTGTCTGTGCTCTTTATTTGCTATATATCCTTGGTCAAATTATTTCACTTCTCTAGGTCTCAGTTTCCATTTCAGAAAAATGGACCTAAGAGTTGTGGTGAGAATCACAGAAGACAATGCAGAGAAAGCAAATCAAGCAGCACCACAAGTGGTAGCAGTAATAAACGTTTTATAAAATTACAAGTTCAAACACAAGTGAGAAAGTTTATCTGCCTCCTCAAGTATAGACCTGAATGGAAAGTCACCAGGAGGGAAGCAGGCAGTTGATGACACAGAAAAATTGCTGAGTCTTCACAAAAAGTGAGGCTCTTCAGTTTCTGTGCAACTGATTCATCTATCTGGTTTGAATACAGTCAAGAAAATTAAATGGGCAAATACTGACGTGCAATGCTTAAACGGTAGGAGCAGTCCTATTTCCTGTGTATGTAACATACTTGGGGAACTTTGCCAACTTTGCCTCTCAAAACCACCACAGCAATCCAGGTGACACTGGATGACTATAATCATTTTACAGCTGTAGATCCTAAGTTTCAAAGGTCACATGACCTATTTAAGGCCACACACAGCTTTTTAAGTATCAAAATCATAATCCAAGTCTGTGTGACTTTAAAGCCTGGGCTCCTAACCACTGCACTTTGTATTGCAAACCGGTCCACGCACTGAAGGATAAGTACACATGTCGAGAAAAAAAAAAGATAGTAGCAGAACTAAATGAACTTAAATAATGCTCAAAATTCAGATATGCCATGAACTGCAAGAATTTATTTTTGTCCTGTTGAGTGTGGCTCCTTTAAGTGGCAGTGTCAAATCCACAAGAGCAGGACAACAATGACAAGGTCCACCCTAAACAGGAGTGTAGACAGGCTTGATCCAGACTGACAGCTGGCATCTGAGGAGCATTTCTTCCTTGTTCTTCCCTTCAAGCTACTCCCTCATCTTGTTCCTTACTCCCATTCAGTCCCCTCAGCCTGCAGAGTTGACTAACACTTTTCCCATCCCAGGTCCAACTCCGACTCCACCTGACATTGATCATCCTTCTTCCATCTCTGTGCAATCTCAGCCTACTTAATGGGTAGATCTCAAATACTGTTTCATTGGAGAAGTAGAACTTTATCTTATCCCAATGAAAATAGCATATAAAATTATAGAACACTAAACAAATACAAACCAAGTTCGTTGACTGATGGAGAAGAAAGGTTCAAGGAATATAATTTAAAATCTAACCCAGAGTCCCTGAGATACTCTAAACCAGGCACAGAACACTTTTCCCCAGCTGGAAGGACCACAAGTGAGACGGCATTGGCAGCAGGGTCAATGGTCTCTCCACAGAGAGATGCAATACCCTATAACATGAATAACCTTTTTTCTTGTAAACTATGAATGCATTGCATTTTGATGAGCACAATTTTATTGCTTCACTTGTGGGAACGATCTCCTTATTTTGAAGTTACTCTTTCCACACATAGAAAAAAATCAGTCATGAGCTTCTATTCCATTTTGTTTTCCTATTATTTTTTTTAATCATTCACCTCCATTAACACACAAAATTTTAACAAGGTTTGATGCATCTCATTCTCACCTCAGAATTGTATGTATCCTACCAGAAATGCATAGAGATTATCTAAAAGCTTATTTGTATATAAAATAATTCCTAATTTTAATTAGCATATTCAATAGACTCTTAAGACATGAATTATAAAATGCCCTACTATTTTAATATACCACCAGTAAACACTGAAGAAGAAGGCACAATGCTTTGTTATCAATTAAAATATTTTTTACTTCTTGAAAGACTTTTTTAAGTCTATTCACACGCAGATGCTTCCTCTCATATGCCTTCATGAAAAGGGAAAGGTAAATGTAATAAATTGACTGCAGTATTTTTAATTTGTATTTATTCAATTTTATCCCACTTGTCAAAATCACATTTTAACTCAGAGTCAGCAGCACTCTTGATTTTCCTCATATGTTCCTCTGCTATGAAAAACACCAACACTGAAGAATTTCTTTTCAAAAATGTTCCCCCAGCATCTGAGATTTTCTTCTCTCCTACTGACACTCACTCTGCAACTTCTGTCCACTACATTTGACATGAATTAAAACACAGCTGTCACCTAGTAACACCAAGAAGCATTTCAATGATACTGAAGGGGATTTCAGAGAAATTAAAATTAGAAATTTTTACAAGTGATGACATGTGACCCATCTTTCTGCAACATAATTCACATCATATTCTACATACTGTTCCCTGTTTTTCTCTGTTAACATTTATTTTAGATATAATCCATACTTGCACATTTATATCTACTTCTATTTATGTGACTGTATCACATAAAGCAATTCACTTTACAAGGAAATAGCCCAATTTTTTTCCTAGAATGTTAGATTTTTCCAGGTCTTAAATGTTACCGATTCCAATCCCCTAAAATCTCATCAGCACTTGAAATCCAGGCTGGCATTAAACTTGCTATGTAGCCCAGGCCGGCCTTGAAGTTGTAATCTTCCTGGCCCAGGCTCCCAAGTTCTAGGATTACAGGCATATATCACAACCCCTGGCTAAAACACGTTTTTCAAAAACTGATTAAGCCAGGCATGGTGGTGTATGCCTGTAATTCCAGCCACTAAGGAGACTGAGGCAGGAAGATAAGTGCAAGACTATCTTAAAATAAAGTCATTAAAAATGTTGGGGGTGTATCTCAGTGATAGACTGTCTGTTGGGTTTGATACCAGGTAGCGCACAAACCAAAACAGTAACAACAACAAAATGCTTAAATTCAGGAAAGTATCTACTAGCTGTGTATAGATAGCCGCTAATTTATTTGGACTTCTTCTCACCTACCCAACCCCTCATCATAGTCTGGTGTGCCGTCTGTACATGTGCAGAGAAAATCCAGATGTTTTGATCCTTCGAGGAACACAATCACAAAAATATTATGTCACTATTGTCAGGGTAGGCTACACAATATTCAGGTGACAGCGCAAAATGCAAATGTAGGACACCAGCCTGAGGTGAGGGCTCTTGACCCTTTCCACAGTAGGTGAAGCCCTAACCTACAACAACCAGCCAACCCTCACAGGACTGCAGCTCCAACCTGTGTCCACCAGGTACCTGGCTCCGGTAGATGAGAGGTTCCTCAGCCTACCTGCTGAGCATACTGGAGCTCTTCTGACCCAGGGCAATATATACAGGTGGGAAAAGATTTCTCAGAATGAACCCAGCCCTTTAGGCCCTGAGTACAGCCCCAGGTCCCTTCTGGCAAGAAGAGCGACAGCAGAATTCATTCTTCCTCTGGTGACACATTTCATTTGCTGCCCCAGGCAGAAGGCGGTAGTGACACTGAGGAGAGTAGGGGTGGACAGGCACCAGGAAGAACCCTACTAGGCCCAGGGAACCAAGGATCAAACAGCAAACCATGAAAAGCCCACCCTAGTGATATGATGAGTAACAAACAAAAAGCCACATCTGCAACAGCTCCAAGACCCTGCATGTGCCCCATTCCATTCTCCCTTTGAAGTTTATTTACAAAATTCATATGCAAAGATAAAATTTTAAATTATGAAATGGTGACCACAGAGCGCCTCACCCCAAGGATGGGCCCCGTCTGAGCCCAGGGTCCTGTGTGACTCCTCTGTGCCTCATTTGTAGGGAAAAAGTCCTGACTGCCATAAAACAAGAACAGACAACAGCAAATGGCACACACCACTCATGGAAACTACAATATGGGGTCAAAAGAACCAGAGGGCAAGTCCTCTGAGCTTGGACACTTGGGTATTTGGACCAAGGAAGGTTTAAAGAGAAGCTCCACAAGCCACATGAGCAGCAGGGCCCCTGCCTGTGCGAACATGTGCTAGACGCTCTCAGGGATTCGGTATAGCAAAAAAATAAACATTTTTTTTAAATCAGTGCAGTTACAAAGCACTGTCATCAAATTTACCTGGGAACATTTATTTGAAGAGATCTCAGAAAAAGAAAGCTCTAAACAGGAATTTTGCCTGAGGAACGCTTCAGACACATGAGCTGAAAGAATTGACAGGCATCAAAGAAATTTTAAGGACGAGATACATTTTAAGTATACAGCATTCAAATGGGATTTTATTTGTTCTTCATCTACCATTTGCAATGTTTTCCTGATCTTTCTTTCTTTCTTTCTTTCTTTCTTTCTTTCTTTCTTTCTTTCTTTTGTACCAGGGATCGAACTCATGACTGTGCTCTAGGCACTTATGCAGCTGAGCTAAACTCCTGGCCACTGGTCTTTCTTAATATGGCAGACAGGAACCCAGGATACTGTTACCAACATTAACTTGAACCCTAAGACTTAGTAATTTTCCAAGAGTGACCTAATAATTACTAGTTGGACCAAGTCATTGGCTTACAGAACACTGTCATTTCCCTGAAAAAAATTAATTTCCCAAATTATAGTTGACAAAGTATGCTTCAGTCAAACATGAAGAATATAAGCAAATCAAACACAACCTGCTTTGACCACCAAACTAAACTAAGAAACTATGTTCTTAGAAAGCAACAGATTTAGAACTGACTTAAAACCAAGTAATTCTTAAAAGAAGCACATGAAAAAAGTACAATTTTGTTCAGTTTTGACTACTGCCATGGTTTAGATTTTAAATGTATCTCAGTTCATGTGTCCAATCCTAGCACACTGGGAGGCTGAGGCCAGGCACATATTCTCAGTATTCTGGAATGCTGAGGCAAGAGGATCACAAGTCTGAACCTAGCCTAGGCAACTTAGCAAAAGATACTCTTTTAAAATAAAATAGAAATAAAAAGTTCTAAAGATACAGCTCAGGGTAAAGGCCCTCAGTTCAATTCCTAGCACCATAAAAAATTAAAGTTCCCTATGTTAAAGGTTTGCTCCTCAGCTGATGTGTTTATTGAGAGATAGAAGAAACTTGAGGAGGTGGGGCCTAACTCGATGAAGTAGGTCACAGGAGATCTACCCTTGAAGGGGATACTGGGATACTGGGTCTCCCATTCTCTTCCTCTCTCTTTCTGTCTCTATCTATCTCTGTGTCTCTCTGTCTCTGTCTTTCTTCCCCCTCTCTCGCTCCTGGAACTACATAAGGAGAACAGTTTTATATAGTTGCTCCAGTATGCACTCCCCTCCATGATTCTCTGCCTTATTTTGGGGCCAAAGCAACACAGCCAAGCGACCACGGACTGAAACCTCTGAAACTGCAAAAACAAATACCAAAAACAAATACATCTTTCCTCTTTTTAAATTGATTATCTCAATTATTTTGTGACAGAGATGAAAAACTGACTAATATAACCTTTATGTTTAAAATTTTACCCTTATGAAATGTTTTGTAAAGAGCCATGGATTTAGATCAGCTGCAAAGCGCCTGCCTGGCAAGCACACGGTCCTGAAAAAACATTATAAATTAAAGCTGAAAATAATCATGCTAATAAACAAGGCTAACAAATTTAATGAATCAGAGTTTTAAAATAGGTTATTAGTACAGTTACAAAAGTTTAATTCACTGAACATTGTTTGCTTCCTAGTAGTTATTCAAAGTACAGGATATAGGCTATATCTTGTCTAAACAATTTTAGCACAAAACATTTTTTTCAAGGAAGAGACGCTAGCTATATAGCTATCACATCTATCTTGTGTATACATACATTTTTTTCTTTTCCCTTTTTTCTTTTCTCCTTCCCCCATCACAGTTTGCCTTTTCTTTTGAACAGTTTCTTCCCAATTCACAATGTCTATTGTGTATTTCAAATCTTATTTACTCCTTCAGTTTCTCACACTAGCAAGACAATACAATGTTTACACCCATGGGTCTGATTTATTTCACTTATAAGTATGGTCTCAAGTTGCATCCACTTACCAATAAATGTCTTAAATTTATCCTTTTTCATGGCTGAGTAGTACTCAATTGCATAAAAACATGTCTTTTTCATCCATTCCTCAGCTGACGGGCAGCTGAGCCTTTTTCTAAGATTTATCAATTACAAATTGTGCTGCTCTAAACACGGGTGCACACAGATCGCTGTGGTATGATGTTTTTAATTCTTCTGGGAAGATACACCCAAGGGGAACAGCTGGTTTGAATGGGACCTTCAATCCCAGGTTTTTGAGGAATCTCCACTTTGATCTTCACAGTGGTTTCATCAGTCTACATTCCTCCCAACAGTGAAGAAATGTTCCTTTTTCCCCACAGCCCTGCCAGCATTTGTTATTGTTTGATCTTTCCACATTCAATTTATTCATTTTTTACTTGAGGACTCAACTTTTCCCAATTTACCCAGTAAAAGCTTCTTCAGATTAAGTTGCCTTTTTTTCTACTTGATCCCATTATTTTTTAGGTGTTAAGACAAGTGGGAAAACTTGAATATGAACTGAATATTACATGACATTATCAAATTATTAATCATTAAAATGGTACTATGTGTATTATTCAATACGTTGAAATATCTAGATGCTTACAGCTTACTTTATGTAGTACAGGAACAAATATACACTATATTTGCATAGGGACAGTATGAGATAAAGCAAATTTGCAGAATAGTAACAATTCGAATCTGATAATGTACAAGTTTCTATTCTACTATTCTTTCCACTTTCCTACATGCTTACATTTGTTCATGATAAGTAGTAAGAAAGTGAAAGATATGTCAACCAAATATAATTTGTGGACCTTCTCTTGATTTTCCTGTATACATTTACAAGATAATTACAGAAAAGCTGAATGCTAACTTTGATATCAGCTAGTAGTTAACTTCTATGAGTGACTATTGTGTTATTATTTTTTTAAAAAGAGAACATATATATTAGAGGTACCTACTAAAGTGTGCATGAAACAACAAGATGTTTGGAGTCTGCTTTGAAAAATGAGCAGTTTGGGGCTAAAAAACGAAGCAAGACTGGCCCTAAGTTGACCATTTTTTGAGGTAACAGATGAAAAGCTGAGAGTCCATTATATGATTCTATTTCTGTAGATAAGTAAACATTTCCATAACAAAACATGTGCTTAACCTAACACTGAAATAAAATAAGCAATCAAAGAAGAATACAAACAGTAGAGGATATAAATAAAATTACATTGTTTACAGAATTATCAATTAAAAAACTTTGAGCAAGATTGCTCGAGAATGCATGCACATGCACAAAACTGAAATTTAGACTCTGGGAGCAACAGTCTTACCCATCTTGTTTGTTAATGAGTGTAACGTGAGAGCCACAAACCCTTGTGCAATACACAACATTCAGCAAGTGTTTGATAAACACGTTAAACAAATAAGTGAGCAGGAAAATACTGCCATTGATTATAGCAGTCTTTAAAATAAGAGGAATACTATGAATAAGTTTTTTGCCAACAAATTTGAACATTTATGCAACCATTTTCTAGGAAAGTGTGGTCGCTAACTGAAAGAAGAGTAAGACATCTACAGCAATCAAAAAGTAATTATGAAATAAGCTACATTTGTCAAACATCTAATTCTTCTAAAGGACACTTGATCGATTAGGGTTTAGAGATAATTTTCCCTTGCTCAAGGAACAGATGTTTCCTATCATTTTAACATTTAACTGTATCATGTTCCATATCATTGAAGCATGGAAACATTCCCAATTCATTTCATAATTTTGCCAATACCCAATATCAATCCTGACAAAAAAAGAAAATTACTGTCAAAATTTTAAATACTTATATCATTAGCAAATATAATATATTTGAAAATAATACATAGCTAGTGTAACCCCAGGTATTAAGAGGCCAAGGCAAGATGACGGTTCATGGCTATCCTGGGCAATTTAGAGAGACTGTGGCGCAGAATAAAGTGATTAAAAGGGAAGAGCATGTAGGCCAGTGCTTGAGAACTTACCTAGTAGGCATGAAGTCTTGGAAACATTCTCCAGGACTTTGCAAATGTAATAATAATACAAAAGTAAGAAAAGAACGTATTTTGACCAAATTGATTCCTCCCAAGAGGGAAAAAAAAAACAATGGTTCTACATTTTTTAAAAAACCTATTGATATTATTATAAAAATGCTTAAAAGTGAAAAATTATATGGTCATCTCAACAGATGTCAAAATAACATCTGATAATTCAACAACCATTTTTTAAAAAAATAATGAACTAGGAATAGAAGGAAGTCATCTTAAATGTGACAGAATATTTATCAAAAATTATCATCCAGGGTTGGGATGTAGCTGAGTGATAAAAGCACAAGATGAAAGGCCCTGAGTTCAAGACCCAGGATGGGGGAGGATTACTGTTTCATATGCCTAAAAAGGAAACACAAGAACTTTTCTCACTGAAATCAGGAACAGTGAGTCTATCAATTAGCACCATTATTATAAGACAATATCATATAGATTCTAGCCACTACAAGGTAAGAGTCATTTCCTTTGAAACAGAAGAAGCAAAAATTATTGTGTGCAGATGATGTAACAGCTTAGAAAATCCAAGATAAAAACTAATAGTGATACTCACTAAAAGCAATTCAGTAATGTATGTATGTGTATATATACATTTAATAGATTCCCTATGAATGCAATAATATATTTGATAATGTAATGAAACAGATGCCATATAAAATAACACGAGAGAATCCACAGGCCATATATCAGAAAACCAGAGTTCCCAAACATATTCATGCATATACAGGAATTTTCATTATTTTATTTTAAAGAGAAAAATCAAGAAGCAAAAAATTTAAAAACAACAACAAAATCAAAATGGCAACAACAAAAAAACAATGATAGTATAAGGATTTCAAAAAGATGGTAGGAATTTAACAATGGTTGTTATATTGCATATTGTTAGCCTCAAAGTAATTTCTCAGGCTACCAGATACAGGAATTTAGACTATAATAAAAATCACATATTGTATTTCAAATCAAATGACAGATTATACACTTAAAATTAGATTCCTATTTTACACCAAGAAATACCAAATCTTTAAATTTCACTGTTCAAGAAATTCAGAATTTCAAAATTTGAACGTAGTAAACTTTCAAATACTTTTTTTTAAATTAAAAGGAAAAACAATGGAAGAAAATACAGGATAATATTTTTCTGATCCTGGAGTAACAAAGACATTTCCATGTAAGGCATGACTTCTTGAACCACAAAACAAAGATTCATAGATTTCATTACATCAAAAATTAAAAAAAAAAACCTATCAGAAAAAGAGACCATAAGCAGTTAGTAAACAAATAAAAGAATGGATAAAATATTTGCAATGTAGGGCAAAGTGCAAAGATTATGACTCTGGTTTGAATAAAGACTTCTTACAAACCAGGAAGGCAAAAATTCCTCCATGAATAAAAGATATATAGGATACAAGCTAGTAGTTCACAAAAGAAGCCTACATGGCCACTGAACATATTAACGGACCAAGGGTCAGCAAACTATTTCCTGTGGGCCAAATCTGGCTGTTGCCTAATTTCATACATATTGAAACACTGGAGTAAATTTTAGCTGTTCCTTTCTATATGGTCCTTGGCTGTTAACCTGTTACAAGGCAGAGTTCAGTAAATGCAACGGAGACCAGATGGTCTGCAAAGGATAACCACTAAAAAATGCAGCAGTTTATAATAGTAAAAACCTAAAAACACATAACTATCAACCAGAATAGACAAAATGACATCTGTAAACACATATACAGAATCCACCCAAAAAATGCATACACACTTCAGCAGTTCGCTGTTCTAATAAATGTCTGGAAGATAAAGGTCACCAGTTTGAGTATCTCTTATAATAGTGGAGGCCAAAGGTAACTTGTATTAATTTCATGATGCTTCAATAAATTTAGTACTAAATTTTCTATACAAGTTTTCCTTTCCCTGATGTACACATTTTTTGGTGAACTCTGTATTAAAATAAATATCTGTTTATAAATACATAGCAAGATCATACACTTTATATACTAATTTGTTAGCAATGGTTATTTCTAGCAGGTAGAAACAATTCTCGGTTCTTTGATCATGTATTATCAGGAAAATGATCATATATTATCATAAAATAAAAATTAAAATTATTTCTGGAGATAGAAAGATTAACGAATTCACAGGTGGAAAATTATAATATTTCAAAAATAGTGTTGAAAAATTAACTACAAAGGCTATTTAAGCTTTGAAATTGGCAAAAGTAATTATTGTGATCGACTTACTAAAAAACAAAAGCAAAGAATATGCGCAAGATCAAGGCTAGAAATGAGAGGATCCTGACGCCACAGGCCTTCACTAGTCCTTAATGCACTTTTGTGTGAGAAAGGAAAGTGATCCCTCCTCCACGGTATGCGACCTCAACCAGCACAGGAGGAGCCTGGGCTGGAGCCCCTATTGCTCCCTCTACTGGACACCCTAGTGTAGGGCACGACATGCGACAGCACCAATCACTCTGCTCCGTTTCTTCCCTGCTTGGAGAAGCAGCCATTGAATTCTGCCTGTAAAAAGTGATTATCAGAATAAATAAATAAAGACCTCCTACTCACTGCTTTTCAAATTGGAAAAGTAATATCACTTCAAAGGAGTGAAGATTCACATGCCCAGGGTTTTTTAAATACAATATTTCATCCTTCAGAGATTCAGAAATTACTGGATCTTTTCCTGCAGTAATTACAATCTTTCAATGTGCTATTTTCACCTTAATCTCAAGCCTATATAGCCCAGGCTATTAACTAATTAATGAAAAATTATGCATATCTTCGGAAAAAATTAGAACTCAATTCTACACCTAATACCAAAAAGAATTCTGGACAAATTATGGAGTAAAAAGTAAAATGAAATCATTAGAAATGGAAAAAGTTTAATATCTGACTAACCCAAAATAGACAAGACTTTCTCTAAGAAATTTTCCAGAGAAAATAGTATAAAGAAAGAGACTGATATGTTTAACATTAGAAAATATAAATTTCAAGCTGCGGGTTTAGCTCAGTGCCTTAAGCACCTGCCTGGTAAGTGCAAGGTCATGAGTTCAATTCCCAGTCTTACAAAGAAAGCAACTAACACAAGCTACAAATCAATAATACAGATGGAATAATATTCATCTTGATGTCCTTTCAATACAAAGAGCTCTTAAAAATCAATAAAAAGCAGGACACAATGGTACACCTCTGTAATCTCAACTAACCAGAAGGTTAAGGCAGGAGGAACTCAAGTTCAATGCCAACCAGGGGAATTTAGCAAGACTTTGTCTCAAAATAAAATAGGGGTGGACATGTAGTTCAGTACTCTTTGGGCTCAACCCCTCATTCTGTAGGAAAAAAAATCAATGAAAAGTATCTCAACTGAAAAAGGAATAAAAACCATGAAACTGTAAAAAGGCACATTCATACATGAGAAGCTCCTCAAGTTACAATCTCATGATACGTAATAAAACAAAATTTAAATACTAATCTTGCCTAACAAAAAGGAAAAATAAGTCAATATTCAACACTGTCAGTGAGCTCACTATGGCGGCAGTGAGACTGATAATTTCACAAACTGCTAACAGGAGTGAAATGGCTACAATCTTTCAGGAAACACTTTCTCAGTAAGTACCAAGAACCCCAAAAAGTGTATAACCCATTAAAAATGCCTTTAAGAATAAGGCGTATGAAAATAATCCAGGTCGGACAGAAATAGTTCTGCTAAAGTTTATTAAAAAGAACCATTATCCATAACAAAACATTCTTATCCATGTAAATATCTGATGATTAGAAAATAATATAATAAATTGTGGCATACCCATATAATAGACAATTATGGGTCATTAAAACCTGAAAAGCTCTTTACACTCAGTTCCATTCTCTCCAGGTAATGATGCTATTCACTGCACATTTATTCTTCCGTGGATCTCTTACAATAATAAATAGCATCATTGCCTATACAGAAGGAAACTGGGTGGGCTACAGAACTTTTCCATGTCTTTGAATACTCTCTGAAGTTTGAATTCAATAAATTAATTTTAAAATTATTTTTTGTAAAATGTAAGCCCTTGTGCAATGCCTGATACATCCTATCTCTAGCCCTGCCTGTCCTCTCTGTCTAGCCTTCACTTCCAGGGTGATAAGAGTGCCCTCTCCCTATTCAAAACCAAACCCTCACCCATGTTCCTAACACCATCCTTTTCTCCCTCCTTCAAAGGAATAGTAAGGACTGTACACTTAGAGTCTATATTTTTAACATCTCATTCATTCTTAAACCTATTACAGTATGACTTTTCCCTCCACTATACTACTAGAATTGTTCTCTATGAAAAGACCAATATCTTTTAATTGTGAATTCAATACTTTCCAGCAGCTATGTAATTATATTTCTATGTGCTTCTTTATTACACATATCTTGAGATTGTATTCTGACTCTCAGATTTTGGAAAACTGGAGCTTGGCAAATCGCCTTTCAGGGCTATACACTGCCTGGCCCTAAGGATAAAAATCTCTCAGTTTCCTACCACTCATGATTACTGCTACTCCAATTCATAATACCTAATCTTGAGATCAGCCTACATGCACATCAACAGATGGAGTACTACTAAGCCATAAAGGATAAATTTGAGTCATCTGTGGGAAAATGGATGCTTCTGAGACTATAATGCTAAGTGAAATAAATCAGACACAGAAGTTAAAACATCGCACAGCTTCTTTTCAATGAGAAATCCAAAATATAAATATTTTAGGAGCAAAATAATAGATGACAGGATACTGAGAGGTAGATGTCTGCCAGATGGCAAAGGAATGTAGGGATAGAGGGAAAGAGGGAGATGGAGGAAGGGAGAAAATGTGCAAAAGATTGTGATGCGATATGTATATGTATCAAAAAAGTAAAAAGGATTATTTCTGCCCATCATTCTCCAGCATCTAAACCAAAAATTCAAACAATAATGGTGGCACGTAAGAGTGGAGTTACTATGTATTCTAGCTGCCATGAAATGGTCCTTGTTATGTTGGTGTAATTATAAAGAGCACTACTACTCCCAAAGCAGGATGATAAACACATTGTCAGTCTACCTAAGGGAATACTACACCAGAAAAGGAAAGGATAGAGTGACACCAATAGTGTTGCTCCCCAGGTAACAGGCAGATCCCTAGTAAAAACTACTCTCAAGCAGGAAAAAAGAAATGAACACATGAATTCAATAAAACATGCACATTTAAGGAAAGCCAATTATAACATTTTAAAAAGCTTTCTGGACTAATTCAGTTGAAAAAATTGAAGAAGTTTTCACTTGATGATACAAAAAAATTAGAAACCTGGAAGATGAAGTAAAAGTATTTCGAGTTACAGAAAAATGGAGAAAAATAAAGGAAACTTGAAGAAAAATTGATTCCCAATATCTAAACTGTGAATACAAAGAATTTAAAAGGAAGAAAAAGCACATGCAGGAGGAGCAGTAATTAAATTATAGAAAAGTAATTTTCCTAAACAAAGAAAAATAAAGTTTGCAAGGTGAAATTGATTCGGTGAGTTTCAAGCAAGACTGATGTTTTATTACATTAGAAATATAAATTATATAGTAAGGCATGTAAATTCTAAATGTGCAGATTTGTGAATTTTTATGTATGTAATGTCTGTGTAACCAACACCAAAGGGGAAGAGAAGAACATTACCATTACCCAAGAGAATTTTTCACAGCCCTTTCAGAGTCAAAATCCCCATCTGCACAGAAGTAATAATTAATAGGATTTCTAAACTCACACATTAGTTTTGTCAGTTCTTAAACTTTATATAAGTGCTATTGTACAGAATGTACTCTTTCATCCACTATTATGACCCCAATGCGTACCTGTTAAAGTGTGAGTAGTGTACTATTTTATTGCTCTGCAAACCTCCAATGCATGAGTGTATCATAATTTATTTGTCTGTTATTCTGTTGACAAATGCTTGGGTTGATACCAGTTTCTGCTATCATGAATAAAGCTTTCATGAACATTCTGGAGTTTATCTTTTCATAGACAAACGCTCATTCTTTTTCATAGATAGCTAACTGGTTCCTGAAGCCAGATAACTTCATGGTTCCACTGATAAATTCTTGAAAAACAATTGTTAAATTGAAGAAAAAAATGGGAGCATATAAACTGCCTTATTTCAGTATCTACTTGAAAACCACAACAATCAACACAGTGCCTACAATAGGCATAGGACCTATAAATGTAAACAATGGAACAGAACAAACAACTCAGAAAAATATCCACTCATACATAGATTTTAGTACAGGAAAAAGGCAAAGTGGCAATGCAAAGAGAGGTTAAGCATCCAATTACCAGGTTGGGGTATTGCTCAGTGGTGGATACTCACCTAGCATGTGCAGGGTCCAGTGATCTATTGCGAGCACTGGAAAAAATATAGACTTATATGATCTGCAGTTTCACACCTCACTATATTCCTAAGAGAATGCAGAACATATGCTTGCACAGAGAAATGCACAAAATATTCCTAACAATGTTATTCATAACAGCTAAAAAGTGGAAACAACCCAGATGTCTATTAACTAACACAGATTAACAAACACTGGTATGTCCGGTACAATGCAATATTACTCTGACATAAAAAGAAGCTAAGTACTGTTACATGCTAAAATATAATCTTGAAATGTTGTGAAAAGGAAATCAGACACAAAGGTCAAACACTATCTGATTCCATTTTGACTCAAAATGTCCAGAACTGGCAAATTCATAGAGACAAAAAGTAAAGTACTGATGTCCCAGGGCCAGAAGGAGTTGGTAGAAAATGACTCTTAAAAGTTACAGGGTTTCTTTGGTGGTTGATGAAAATGCTCTGAAACTTAATAATAGTGTTATCTGTACAAGCCTATAAATATACTAAAATCCATGGAATTGTACATGTTAAATCATAAATTATATAATACATGAACTATATCACAGTAAAAAAGTGGATAACAGACCTAAACTAAAAGTTACACATATAACGCTTCTAGAAAAAAATGTTATCTTCACAAATTTGAAGGTAGGATTCTTTAACAAAAGGTCCCAAAACATCAAAAGGATAAAAGTGACAAATTGAAGGTCACTGATAATTTATGAACAATGATTCTTTAAAATACACAAGAAAACAAATTCTACCAGAGTGAAAGAAAATATTCTCAGTATGTACAACTAACAAAGAACCAACAAAAGAATCCCAGCAAAAAATAATAATAATAAAAAGGCCAATGATTTAAAAACTGGCAAAAGATTTTAACAAGCATCTTCCAAGGGAGACATATAAGTGGCTAGTAAGCATGCAAAAGAAGTGCTCAATGGCATTAGTCATCAGAGAACGCAATGTAAGACCACACTAAGATATCGCTTCACACACAGTTGGATGGCCAGCATTCAAAAGACTGATAATGGGAGGTACTGGCTGGATAGGAAGCAAAGGGAATTATTCTACATTGTTGTTGGTGGTGTAAAATGTAAGAACCACTAAACGTTTTGGGTAGTTTCTTAAAACTTCAAACATGCAGCAGTTGCAGGGAGCAGGGGTACAAACCCAGTGGTGGTGCATGCTTCTAATCCTAGCTACTTGGGAGGCTGAAGCGGAAGAATGTCAAGCTCAAGTACAGCCTGGGAAACTGAACATGATCTTGTCTCAAAATTTTTAAAAAATGGGCAAGGAATGTAGCCCAGTTGTATAGCACTTACCTGACAAACACAAGGCCCTGGTTTCAACCTCCAATCTCCTCTACACACCCATACATACACACAATGGTTAAATGATATTTATAGCATTCTGCCTTATTTGTATTAGTCAAAATTAGTCAAAAATTAGAAACAACACAACAGGTAAATATATAAATTGAATTAAACACACAAATATTACATAGTAAACATAACAAAGTACTGTATTTATACATATGACATGCATGAAATTACAAACATTAAAATGAAACAAAGAAATGAAATAGACATGTGATAAAACAAATATATGTATATAAATTAACCATATATATATAACCATTTAACACAGAAAGATATTTCTTGAATAGGCAGATGATATTATTAAATTTAAATGCTATATAAAGTAATGTATAAATGCAATGTACCTTTTAGAAGAGGCATGTGTTTTTTTAATTAAAATATTGCTGAAATCTATGTGTAAGCAGACATGTTTCAGAATTAGTTGGAAAATTATAAATAAGAATGGTGAGGTGGAATTTGATTTCTTAGACATGCAAGTTTAACCATAACCAGTGACACAGAAATTGATAACTATATCAATGAAGAGAAGTTCCCAGAAATACATCCAATTATTTATGTTACTTAATGACAAATAGTTATCTCAACTTAGAAACCATTTTATGTATGTCCTGGCACATACACTGTCTTTGGTTCTCCAGTTGGAAAAATAAGGAGATTATTCCTTGCTTTGTATCTGTATAAAAAAGAAAATTCTAGGTAAAGATTTAAAATGAAAAAAGAACATGCACCAACTTCACATGTGAATAGTAAACATTATCAAGTGCAAACATGCAACTGTCCCCAAAGGAGAGGGATCAAGAAATGGAGACAGGCAGGAGGGAGGAGAGGGGACAAAAAAGGAAATAAGATGTGTTACAACTAATGCTGGCAGGGCTGTAGGGAAAAGGAACCCTTCTCCACCATTGGTAGTGTAGAATGAGGCAACCAAATCTGTATGGAGATTCCTCAAAATACTAAGATTACAGATCACATTCGACCCATATTCCCTTTGTGTGTATCTTTCTGAAAGAATTAAAAACATCATACCACAGGGATATATGTGCACCCATGTTAAGAGCAGCACGATTTGTAACAGTTAAATCTTGGAAACAACACAAAAGCCCATCAACTGAGGAAATAAAAAAGATGTGGTATTTTTATACAATGGAGTACTACTCAGCTATAAAGAAAGACAAATTCAAAGTTTTATAGGTAAATGGATGCAACTAGAAACCATACTGATAAGTGAAATAAATCAGACTCACATCCATAAACATAATATTGTCTCCCTCATGTAAGAAACTGAAAGAGTAAATAAGATCCAAAAGGTACAAGAGATATTGTAAGAGGGAAAGAAACTGCTCAAAAAGAAAGAACAACTGAGATAAAGGAAAAAAGAGAAATGAAGAGGAAGGGGGAAATATATATATATATATATATATATATATATATATATATATATATTGTGTGTATACATTTATATATATTTGTGTATATATACACAAATATATATAAGATAACTAAGATATATATATATATATATATATACACACACACACACAGGATAGCTAAGATAATTGTACTACTAATTCTATTCGTTCAAGGAAAGAAACCGTGAGTGTTTATAATGTTTGGTCTGTTTTGCATGCCTATATCCTGTAATCTGAACAACTACCTCAAAGGTAACAATATGCAATATAGTGACCACTGTTAATTTTCTATCATCTTGTTTTGAAATCCTCTATCAGTTTTACTGTTTTGTTTTCATTGTTTTGTTTCTTAAATCTCTTTAAAGAAAAATTTTCTTTAAAGAGGAAAAAACATAAAAAGGATAGAAATATTACAGAATTTCAAAAAAAGATAAACAGTAAGAAATCACTAGTTGATAAATTACGTATTGTCCTTTTAGAAATAGTTGTTCAAGTTACAAAATTAAAGCATACAAAGTAGACATTCAAACAGTGAGACTGTAAACAGTTCTGCTCAACAATCCAATAAGAATTTAAAAATATGGTTATCAACCCTACACACTTAAATATATATGCAGTTATCTTTTATAGCACTTCCTATTTCCTCTCTTTTTTACAATAGCAATTACACATTTTTAAAATTTTATTTAAAGAGAAAAAAGCAAAACAAAACAGTGTAGTAACAATACAGAATTCTAAAAGAAAAAGAAAATACACTAAGAAATCACTAGTTGATAAATTACATATTGTCATCTTGGATATAGTTGTTCAAGTTACAAAATTAAAGCATACATAGCAGACATTCAAACAGTGAGACTGCAAACAGTTCTGCTCAAAGATCCAACAAAGATTCAGCAATATGGCCATCTATTTTACACACTCAAACACACATGCAGTTATATCCCTTAGAGCACTTAAGAAAAAAATTTTTTTAAAGATTTGTTATGTACCTGCACCAACTTTCTGCTAGGAATGTAAACTTTATGTATTACAAACATGTACTAGTAAAATAAAAAACTGAGAAAATACGTGTGCAATCTAGAAGTGCAAGAAACTGTTTCCACAAGAAAAACTGATGCTAGAAAAGCCTGATATAGTAAACTATTTTAATATTTTAGTTAATTTTAATTGATACAATGTCTTAGTTGGGGAGGATTAAAAAGTTCTAGAGATGGAGAGTGATAAAAACAATGTAAATACGCTTAATGCCACTGAACCATACACTTAAAATGATAAATTTTATGTTGTGTATATATTAGCACAATGAAAACTAAGATTTTTGTATGGTAAAATATTCTTTACATAAATTTAATAGATAACTAAAGTACTGACTCAATGCACACATATGTCTACATACACTTACATTTTAAACCCGTCAGACAGCAAAGATGTAATAGCTATAATTTTTCAAATGGTCAGAGATCTTTAAAAGACATTAATAAGAGAAGATTATATAAATGGCCAATAAGCACATGAAAAGGTGCTCGATGTCATTAGACATCAGGAAAACACAAACTAAAGCCACAGAGATATCACTTCACACCCACTAAAATCACTAAAATTAAAATAACTGGCAATATGCTGGCCAAGATGTAGACATACTTTTAAAAAGTATAAAAGAAAAAGACACAGAAAGGAGAGAAAGTGTATAGAAAATCAAGCAATTCACAGAGAACAAATCCAGGTGATTGGTAAACATTTGAAAAGATGCTCGCTGGTGAAGAAATGCAAATAGAAATAGCAATGAGACATCACAGCAAATCTACAAAGAAAAAAATTAAGCTGATATCACCTGTAGCTATTCCCTTTACTGATGCAAAGCACAAAGTCTAATCCATTACTACTAGAAATTGGAACTACTTTTGAAATGCATAACCTTGAGCCAGTAATCCCACTCTCAAAAATTTATCTCACAGAAGTAAAAGCACTAGTATATGAAAAATATCTGTAAAAATTATCTGATGTTTACATATCAGAAAGAGACCAAAAGACGGAAAAAAGGAAACCCACTGTAAATAATCAATATGTAACAAAATTATGTGTATGATTATATGAACATAAGAAAAATAAAAAATGATACTCATCCTATTACCATTGATTATCCAAAAAGCAGGCCAGGTAGGTGGCACGCTAAAAGATACAAATTCTGCATTCATATTTAAAACAGCACTTATTACATGATTTAATTATGTAAAAACCCAAATATGCATAAAAGAAGAGAGGAAACAATATTTTATTCCCTTGGCTTTTATGAATGCAAAAAGAAAACTCATTTTTTCCTTCTCAGTCTCTAAAGACTGCTTATCCTCTCCCCGCTTTAACTGTTGAGTATTCTCCAATAGAAACAATGTGAGCTACATGCTAAAAATGTAAAAAAATAATTTTCATAAATTTTTTATAAATTCAAAACATTTAATCAATATTTTTAAAAACTATTAATGAGATGCTTCCCACATTTTGTTCACTAAGTCTCTGGAATGTGGCGTGTGCATTGTGCATCTTACAACACTGCAATTGCACCAGCCACTTGAAACACACCCAGGAGTCACCTCTGCCTAGTGGCTCTCTTATTGGACAAGGAATTTCTCATGTTTTGGGCTAGGATAACTACTATATTCACTCTTTCTGGTTGGGATAAGGGAGTGAAGATCTATAGGCTAGTTTAGGAGAATAATATTTTTTAGGAAAAAACAAGAAGGGAGAACAGACGATGGCCTAGTGGTGAATCTATGGCATGTATGCCACAGCCGACAGTTTGTTATCACTGAAAGCTCTAGAAGTTTCGCTGGCTAGGACCAAGTTTCTCTGTGCTGTAGGTATAGTATTTGATTTTCAGCCTCCTCCTCTATGGCATGAGTTTCATCTTCCATGGTTAATGAAACATGTAGGGAGAGATGAAGGAAACGCTGTTCCTCTCTGGTGGATACTATTTTTAGAGAGATGAGGGAGCACCAGAGAAACTCCACACCTATACTACAGGAGAAAAAAGACCAAAGATAACAGAGTTGGGAGAAAGTCCGAAAGACCTTTATTTGAAAATTTTTCTCCAGCTCAGCATGTCAAAGTCTCACACTTTAGGGTATGTTTTATTTTTGTGTCCCAGTAGATACATGGGTGCATTCATTTCCTCATGGTACTGTAATGAACTACCATAAACATGATTTAAACATTACATTGCACACACATGCACTGAACATTTCATGGAACCCAATAAATATGCACAATTTTTTATGTATCAGTTAATTTTTTAAGAACAACAAATTCTATTAGTTTAGAGGCTTGAAGCAACCCAATATATTATCTTCCAGTTATGGAGGCCAAACTTGTACAATCAAAATGACAGCAAGAGTGTGGTCAATCTGGAGCACTAGAAGAGAACTCAGTTCTTAGTCATTTCAACTACTGGCTCATTTGCAGTGGCCTTTCAGTCTGCAAAGCAAGCAGCACAGCGTCTTCAAATCTCTCCCTTTGTTCCTTCTTACAGCTGCCTTCTCTGCTTCTCCAATCGCATCTACTTCACTGACTGCCCTCTCTCTGACTCTTTCTTCAAGAACCCTCGTGATCACATTATGCCCACCTGGACACTCCAAGATAATCTCCCCATTTCGAGATCCTTAATTACTACTCCTAAGTCCTTTTTACCATGAAAGGTAACATATTCACAGATTCTGGGGCTTAAGAACATGGACTGTACAGGGATGAGCATTGTTCTCTCTACCACAATGATTAATGACATAAATTTACGAATTGGAAAAAAAGTCACTGATGTCATAGTTTTATACATTAAAACTATTAATAGTTTATTAAGTGATAAATTCTTTGATCACAAGAATGTTCTACATATTTGATGTCATCAAAATATATGCTTTTAGGAATCACACTTCCAATCAACATACTGAAAGCACCAGCAGTCCTTTTTGACAAAGACAAAATGGTAAATATTTTTTATTTTTTTATTGGTACCAAAATCACAACCTCACACTTGCCAGGCAGGTGCTTTTGACCCTGAGCTAAATCCCTGACGTGGTAAATACATTTTAAGTTTTAATTTGTCTTTAATTGACAGATAATTGCATATGTTTATGGGATATGATATGATATGGGATATGGTATCTCAAACATGTACATATTGTACAATTACCAGATCAAGGTTCCTAGCATGTCCATCACCTCGAAGTTTTACATTAAGGTGATTATAGTAGACAACAACATTGCACGCATATTTCCAAAAATGAGGAAAATAGATTTTAAGTATTATTACTACAAAGAAATTGTGAGTTTTTTTTAAAGAGGGCAAAACTAAACAGAATAAGCGGATCAGAAGAAAACAATGTAAGTGATACAGATTTCAAAGCAAGATGACAGGAGATCTATACTGGCAACCATAATGTCTCTTGTTTTCTAAATAGTTGTCCATATCTTCACACACAATGAATTCATACAAAACAAAATATTATTAAACTGATCAGAACAGAGTGATGAAGGCATTACAGGCCTTCAAAACCAGACAATAGGAAAACGAACAAGGCCTGCCATAATGTCTCTCATTCTCTTCAAAATAGCTGTCCATACCTTCATGTATGTTGAAATTAAACAATACAAAACAGACTAAAACCACTCTGAACAAAGAATAAAAGCATTACTGGATTTCACAGCATGACAATACGGTATCAGCAATGGATACCATAATGTCTCTTTTTCTTCAAAGTAGCTGTTCATCATGCATAATACATAATATAATCAATTCTCATAAACAGTTTAGGAGAATTTCTACACATGTATAAGCCTCTACATGTATACCTACCCTTTCTGTATTAGAGGGAAAAACAAAACAAAACATTACTAGAAAAACATGAAACAAAAAAGACAAATAAATAACAGTAGCAAAGAGCCCAAAACAATGATGATATAGACTTTCAAAACAAGGAGGTAGGAGCATGGCTAGGGTTGTTATTTTACATAATGATCTTTAATAGTTCCTTAGATCACCAGACACTAACATGTAAAATTGTTCCAATCCTATGAATGTTAGCTGTTTTGTTCCAAGAAGTTATAGAATTTGTAGCACCATCATCTTAGCTATCCTAAGTGTTTACATAATTTTAGATATTTTTTCTTTTCCCTTCCTTTTTCTTCTTCCTCCTTTTCCCTGAGATATTGTTTTCCCCCTTTGAACAGATTCTTACCTTTCATTGTATTTATTGAGAACTTAGTATCTTATGTACTCTTACCATTTCTTTTTTTTTCTTTTTTTTTTACTTAAAGAAAAACAAAAGCATGTAAAGGGTAGAGATAATACAGAATTTCAAAAAAAAAATAATAAGAAATCACTATTTGATAAATTACATATTGTCCTCTTAGAAAAAGCTGTTCAAGTTACAAAATTAAAGCATACAAAGTAGATATTCAAACAGTGAGAGTGTAAACAGCTATGCATGTATGAGTCTCTACATGTATTTCTATCCTTTGTGTATTAGAGGGAAAAACAAAACTTAGCAAGACAAAACAAAACAAATTCCTAAAAAAACATGAAACCAAAAAGTCATATAAAACCAACAATTTCTTACACTAGGGAGACTATACTGTATTTACACAACTGAGTTTGATTTATGAGTATGGTCTCAAGTTGCATCCATTTATTTATAAATAGAAATTACATTTTTGATAACTTCAAATTTAAAGAAAGTCCTTCCTACTGTAAAGCCATTACTAGATCTGGTAAGAATGTTAGGAAAATACTGGGTGAACACATGAATTTTATTACATTAAAATAGTTCAATTCTTCACACAAATCAGGTTCAATTTTCTGAATTTAATTTTAAATGAGCATTTATGTAACAGAATTTTAATATTTCTTCTGACATTTCCTATAACTTATGGAGGTTGCACAGTAAACCAAAAGTGGCTTTACAATTTGTACGAAATTCAAAGCACCTCCCTGAGCATTCTATCACTATATATTCAATTACAAGAAAATGTATTCAAAAATCATTTCCCTCATAAATAACTGGTTCATCAGAAGTTTCATATAAAAGAGTGTGTTCTTTTCTAATGAATAGCATGATCTTTAAATTTAATGTATATTTCTAAGTCCATGGATGTGTATTTGCTTTGCAATTTTCAAAACCAGACATGATAACCTCTAAAGAACTCTAAACTCTTCAGTACACATTATTACAATATCCACACATACACTTTCATTTTGTCATAACTGAAAAAAATTTAATGCCTGACTGTGAGCGGTTTCCATCCTAGCACTGAGGCTGCACAGTTGATGTGGGGTAGAGTGTGCAGGGTCAGGCTGAAGAGACAGATTGGCAAGCCCTATCCTGTCAGGAGTCTGTGCTTCTTCAATATGGGATTTGGCTCTCAGAACACGATTTCTGAGGTTGCTACCACAGCCAACAGCACCAATCTGGGCTGAGGTCCCAGCGTGGCCACCTTAGGGCCCCATGTACTCTCAGATGACAATTAATGATCTGTGAACAGCAGGGCACCAGACTACTTGCCTGTTGCCTCATTGCCTTCTGGGCCTATGGGCCTGAGCAGGTAACTATACTCACTACCACCTAGCAGATCTCAATGCTTCATTCACCAGTTTTACTGTCTCTGAGACTTCATTTATAGAACACAAGGCCAAAGTTGAAATTCTCACAAATTTTAAATGAAGATGGACCTGTTGCCACTTACGTTCCTTATTATTTAACCAATCAGCACACACATATCATCAGGTACTTGCCGTAGACTAGATGCCCACTCAGAGCACTGTATCTTTTTCCAGCCTCTCCTAAATATGAGGAGAAGGAGAAACTTCAACTAGAAACAAGCTGTCTGTTCCACTACCAGAACAACTCTTCGGAGCAGATCACTGTGAGCCTTTGAATTTTCATATTATTATCTCACTCGAAGGACACAGCCCCCTGAGGTAGTGACAGAAAGGATTATTGGCTCTGATTAATTAATCCTCTCAACAATCCACAGTGATCTGGAACTATTTTTAATGCTGCCTGACAGATGAAGTCAGAGATTAAATGACTTTTCTGTCTACCTTAGTGGGCTACTGGGAAGACAGGAGTAAACAGTGGTTATGAAAAGGGTTTTATCATCAATGAGAAAAAGAGCAGATATAAGGATTACTCTTCTTACATCACATAGTAAAAACACAGGGCTTCAATTCTAACTAATCGTGGTCACAAGTGCTCATTTTTTCAGTGCAATTTTCCTATCCAAGCAACATAAAATCAATCATCATACCTTAATACAATTTTCTCTTGTGGTCCAAGTCAGTTTAAGAGGTACAATTCATTAGTTCCAGAGAGATAAAATTATGCAGCTAAGAATATCTCAAATAATTTATAAAATGTGTTTGATATACATAAGAAAGAAAAAATACTCCTTTTGTTTATAAGGTAAGCAATACACTACTTGAAAACAGCTGGGTTAAAAACGTCAGTCATAAACCATTTTGAAATTCTTAGAACAAAGTCAATTAAACATCACACGTGGGGAAATGGAAAGTTTATTTTGGTTTGTGCATTTTATGGTGGTAGGGATCGAACCCAGGGCCACACACACACTAGGCAAGCTCTCTACCATTAAACTACACCCCACACTGCATCAAGAAGTCAGAAAAGAAGCAACAGACCAACCTCCCCACAAATAAGAAGAAAATAATACAGGTAGAGGAAAAAACCAAAGAAAACAGAAAAAGAAAATAGGAAAGAAAGGCAACTGGCAATTACACAATAGAAGCAAGTTATTTAAAAAAAAAAGATTAAAAAATTTGAAACTCTGTTTTATTGTTATTTTTACTATTTTCTATTTAAAATAATAAAATAGATAAATAGACCTCAACTGAGAATCATACATTTTCTAAAACAGAATAGCAAAGAGATAGAGCATTATATTTTTATGTGCAAAATATTTATGTATGTATGCACATATATATAAATATATGTGTAAAAATTAAATGTACATGTCTATTCACATATACAAAATGCCTCTGTGGCAAAATAAAAAACTCCAATAATAGCATGGAAAAATTACCTGCATAAATAAAAAGCTATTCTAGCATCTTGAATGGGAACCTTAAATTTACATATAAATTCTCTGCAGTTACAATCAAACTTCTTGTTGGATTCTTGGAAGAACCTAAGAAAATTCACTTAGAAACTTACAAGAAAAAAACAGGGGTCCACAGAAAGCTAATTCCAAGTAGAAATATATGACCTGAATGGCAAGAATATTTCACTACATATTAATACATATTAAAAAATGTAAAGCAATATGTTTTATTTTAAGGCATGTGACCTAATGTACCATTTCTCACAATCTAAAACCAAAGCTCTTTAGAGAAAAGGCTGATTATAATTCCTAGGCAGGAAATGTACAAGAGAGCAAAGTAGAACATCTTGGCATGCCGTGTCGCAAGGGCACAATCTAAAAACATTTTACTTACTCAGGTTAAAGGATCCAGGAAGCAACTTGAAGAGGCTCTTGATGACCAACGGTAATCAGGTTAAGCATCAATAAAGATAATTGCAATAAATTGAAGCACATTTAATATATTTAAACCCATGATTTCATAGTGATGTTAAAGAACAGGACAAACTACTTGACCACCATAATAAGATGCTAGTAAAACAATGCATTGAATTGAAAACATGTAAATAAAAAATAAAGCTCACATTTATTCTGACCCTTTAAAATTAATTATACTGTTGAATAACCAAACAATAAAAAAATGAGTATTTCCCTAATGCACATATTCCAGATAATAAAGTAAGAAACACTGTGTCAAAATTTTTCAACAATGAATGACATTACAAATAGAAGATAACTAAGCATCCAGAAAGAAAAGCAAAGCAGCATTCATTAAGCAGTCTTCTCAAAAACAAAGTGTGAAATCTCAACAACTATCTAGATCCTACTATGAGTCTATAAGAAACACAAAGGATAAGGAAACATTGAAAGTCACTATTGGTATACATTCAGCAAAATCCAGACTGAGAACATTTACAGGACAAGCGAAGCATGAAAGCCTATGCTTATAATACCAGTACTCTCAGAGGCTGAGGCAGGAGGATGGCAAGTTCAAGTCCAGCATGGGAAACCTAATGACTTAGCTAGACTCTCTCTCAAAAATTTTTTTTAAAATGGCTAGGTATGCTGGGGATGTAGCTTGGTGTGAAAACCCTGAGTTTAATCCCTCTGTACCACATGCATACACAGATACAAACACACATGCATGCATAAACACACACTTACAAAAAAAGTCTACAAGACAATCAAGTTATTTTTTCAATTAAAATGTAAGGAGAAAAAACAATAGGAGTGATAAATAGTAAATAAAAATAACAAGATATTAAAAATATATCAAGAACTCCAAAAACTCAATAATAAAAGCAAATAATCTCATAAAAATGGGCAATACAGTGGTACATCAATTTATGAAAGTTTTTGTGAATGATTTGGTTCACAAACAGAAGTATTTGACAAAATTTTGTTTTTGTTTGCCAACTCTGCAATGGGTGTCAAACACGACTGTGCCAATGTTTTTTGCATGAATAACAATGTGTCCATGTTCCCCAGAATCAGTTCTTGAACCTAGGTACCACTGTAGACTTAAATAGATTTTTTCCAATACAATCTGTCTTAGTTACTTTTCTCTTGTTGCTGAGAAAAAATATCCAATGCTTAAAATTAAGGAAGAAAAAAGAGCCCCACTTCCTAAGTTTCCATTACCTCTCAATAATAACATTTTTGCTCCAAGCAATGGATTAGTAAAAGTCAGAGTCCTCAAGATCCAGTCACTTTACATTAATTTCACTTTTAAACATGAGGCCTTTGGATATATTTTAGATATAAAATGCAAGATTACATTCTTGTGTTCCCAAAAGCTATTGTTTAACAACATGCACTCATTTCTATCTCCAAGATTCATCAAAGTCTTAACAGTGCCAGCACTGCACAAAAGTGCAAGTTCCATGCTTCTCTTGAGACTCAAGTTAAAACCTTAGCTATGAGCCCCATACAAGTAATAAAGAAATTTGACTACTTCCAACATAGAATAACATAGAATAAATGGCTAAATGGTCCCTTTCTGAAAGGAATGAAGAAGGGAACAGAAAGAAATGTCAAACTAAAGCAAGACTAAAAACCAGGGCAAATATTATACACTATACTTCCATATCCAGCATCATGGGCAGATGGTAGTGTGATGTGAGCTCTGAAGAATTTGGGGAAACCAACTTACAGCATTCTCTGGCAGATATTCCACATTCCTGGCATCTCCAGGCTCCTAGAATCTCCATTGTAATTTGGCTTCTGTCTGGTACCTTCATGCATCACCTATGAGAAACTGTCTTCAGGGATTCTGATCCTGTCACACAATGCTAGACCTCCCAGGCCTTTCTTTGAAATATTGTTGGAAGCTTCCTTGATCCTGTAACTCTTATATTATCTATGCTTGCAAAACCAGTACTATGTGGATGACACCAAAACCTGCTGCTAGATTGAGAAGTAGATAGACTCACTTAAGATCTGTCCTCAGTGGCTTCTGACGACCAGGGAGGAAATACATAATCATCTCAATGATAATGGAAAAAATTTTTCAAAATTCAAAACTTTTCATGATGAAACAACTCAACAAACTGGAAGAAGGAAGGTATATAATACAATAAAAAGCATATGTGAAAAACTGATAGTAAACACCACACTTAATAGTGAAACACTAGAAGTTTAACCCCCAAAGCGAAATATATGGGAAGAGTGCTACATTTTTCTGTATTGGGATTACGAAAATAAAAAGTTAATTTTTGCACAATTTTTTCAATTGTTTAATTTTTGCTTTATTTTTTACTAGTACATATTTTTCATACATATCTCACATTCATCATAGGAAATTTGTGCCTGTACATAATATATCTTAATTCGTTTTATAACATTCTCCTCCCCACCCTTCAAAACCTCCCCATTCACTTCCCACTTACAAAAATTTTATTGCCATCATGTTCTTTCCAATCTCATTCTTCCTTTTTCCTTCTTTCCCTTCTTCCTCTCTCCTTCCTTGTGCCCCTCCCCATGTAAACTTTTTCCTACTACTTCTCAATATCTATCCTCCATTATGCTACCTATTAACCTTTGGGTTTCTCACACAACAGAAACCATGCTGCATTTAAATCTGTGTGTCTATTTGTTTCATTTAAGATTATGGTCTCAAAGGGCATCCATTTTCCTACAAATGACTCAAGTTTATCCTTCATTATGGCAGAGTAGTACTCCACTGTATAGAAATAACACATTGTCTTTATCCATTCATCTCTTGATGGGCATATGGGGTGTTTCCAAAATTTAGCTATGACAAACCATGCTGTTATAAACATGGCGAACATATATCACTGTGACATAATGATTTTAACTCTTTGGGGATGATAACTAGAAGGGGAACAGCTAGGCAAATGGAAATTCTAGTTTTAGTTTTCTGAGAAATTTCCATACAGATTTCCACAGTGGCTGTACCAGTTTACAAACCCACTAGCAATGAAAAAGTGTTCCTTTTTACCCCACAGCCTCACCAACATTTGTTACTGATTAATTCCTTGATGATAGCCATTCTTTCTGGAGTGAGATGGAATCTTAGTGTTGTTTTCATTTGTACTTTTCAAATGATCAGTGATGCTGAGATTTTCATATATTTATTTGCTGTTTGAATGTCTTCATCTGAGAAATGTCTATTCATTTTAGATGCCCATTTTTTCAATCAAGTCTTTAAATTGATCGAAAGTTCTTCATTTTGATGTGGTATAATATTTTTAATTTCATTTTGTCACTTACACTTTCAGTATCTTTTGTAATGCATCTGCTTATGCTTTTATTCACATAGTTGTTGCCTTCTTCTAAAACTTCATTCTGTTTTATTTTCAGTGCATTAGTTATCCAAAGAGCATAGCATATAAGTACATGCATGTAACAAACTTTATTCATTTATCCCTCCCTATTGCCTGTCTTCCACTTCGTCTCCCCATGATCAATCCCATTCATTTTTTCTAATAGTCTGATGCTGTGATCACGTAAGGAAAAAAAACTCTAAAAATTTCACACTCCAAAACACCTGCTCAACTAATAAAGGAATTTTTTTCAAAGCAGCAGGGACAAAATCAACACACAAAAATCAGCTGAATCTCTACGTGCTATCAATGAACAAGTGAAAGAAAATTATGAAAACACTTTGATATACTGTAGGATAAAAAAATACTTAGGAATTATGTAACCAAGGAAACAAACCTTTTTTTTGCAATGAAAACTACAAAATTTTGCTGAAATTAAAGAAAATGAGTGAATGGAAATACATTCTAGGGGTCAGTGACACAGAGCCTGCCTGGCAAGTAGGAAGTCCCGAGTTTGATTCCTGGTATCCCAAAAAAACCAAAACAAAGGAATGAAATACATTCTATGTTAATGAAATAGAAGATTTCATACTGTGATAAGGCAAACACTAAACAAATTGATGTACTGTCGATACAATTCCTAACAAAATCTCAATAAGGCTTTTTTGACAATAAAACTAAAATTCATAAGAAACATTAATGGGGCTGGGGATTTAGCTCAGCTGCATAAGCACCTACTTTGCAAGCATGAGGTTGTGAGTTAGATCCCCAGTAGCAAAAAAAAAAAAAGAAACATTAATGAACCGCAATTGTGGGAGACCTAAACCTGGCCTCCATTCTAAGACAATAGCCATCCTCACATTTCCAAGTTAAACACTAGGGTCAAACTTCTGTTTGGAGATAAATTCCTATCTCTCACCCTTCCCTGGCTCCCCCACACACACCACGAGGTACGGGACCTCCCACCATTGCTTGGTAACATACTGACATCAAAGACTCCGGTTTCCCGGGTTTCCCTAACAAAGGATTCTCAGGCTCCCAAACTATATATATTGGCGCACCTCCCCTTAATAAACAAGACTTGATCAGAAAATTTGACTTGTCTCCATTTCTCGTGTTTCTTGTCCCTTCAGCCCCACACCTCCTCTAGGGTCTTCGTTGACTTACCCATGGGTTGAGACAAGTGGCACCTCAACGTGCGGCTCCAGAACGGGGGATTCTGTCAGGGACACTATTCGTGAAGCTGGCACAAAGACAAAGGAAAGAGAGGATAAATAAGTGAATGCGGGAGCCTGCTGCCTTTTCTACACCTCGGTAAGTGAACAGTGATTTTATGGGACAAGCAATGAGTGAACATGAAATGTTTATTGATGGCTTAGGAAAAGCCTTAAAAACATGAAGAGTAAAGGTTAAACTGAAACATTTGTGTCATTTTTTTGATTCTATTAAAGAAGTTTGTCCTTGGTTTCCTACTGAAGGAACTATTGACTCAAAACAATGGAAAAGGGTCGATGACGCTCTCAAAGACTTTTGTAATGCTTTTGGACCCAAAAAGTTCCCAGTAACTGCCTTTGTTTATTGGAATTTGATAGATGAAATTTTATCTCACAGACAAAATGACCCTCAGCTCTCTAATGTGATTAAAAAGGGCAAAAAGATTCTGCAGGAGAACCAAAGAGAGAGGGAAACTAGTTTAGGAGGAGAAGATCAAACTCAAATAGAACCAAATGCTGAAAAAGAAAAAGACTTCATGTCTCTCAATAGCGATAGTGAAGAAATGGCCAAAATAAATTACAATGGGGAATCCCCCTCCACAAGCTGACACTGCACGTGGCAAAGAGACAAAAGAAATCTTGTCTGGCACTAATAATTTGAAAAAAGAGGGAGCCGCTCCTGATAATTCTGGAGGAGCCAAACCTAAAAGAATATACCCTGATTTGGAAAAACTTTTTAAGGCCAAGATGGATAATAATGATATTGACTGGGACGATTTAGCAGAAGAGGCTGCCCGATATCATAATCCAGACTGGCCCCCGCCATACTGTGTTAACCCCATTGCTCCCACTGAGTCTGCCAAGGCCATCCCCCTTTTAGCCTTCCCGGTCCTTGATCGCAGAGAAGAATTAAAAAGTAAAATTGAGCTCCTTAAAGAACAAATAAAATTAGAAAAGGAGCACCAAGATCTTATAACGCTTTTAAAAGAATTAAAGCTAAAAAACTCTAATTTGCAAAATGAAACCGAGTTTGAGCATAGGGAACCGCAAGTGCCTGTTAAAAAGCACGATCAAGCATATTGTTTTCCAACCTAATGAGATATCAAAATTGGGCAACATAGAGGCATTCCCGGAGACTGAGACCACTGACATGGAAGGTCAAACATTCCGACAACATTCTGGTTTCGATTTTAAAACGCTGAGGGAATTAAAAACGGCAGTCTCTCAGTATGGGTCAACCGCTCCCTATACTCTTGCTATTTTGGATTCAGTAGCCTCACAGTGGCTTACGCCTATCGACTGGCAAACTTTGGCCACCTTAACGGCGGGGAGGATTATCTCCTATGGAAATCGGAGTATGCTGAGAATTGTAGAGACCTTGCCAAAAAAAATGCCTAAGTCGGCAATGCTTGGAACTTTGAAATGCTGGCAGGGGAGGGCCCTTATGCCACCAATGAGCAGATGCGATATGACCCAGGGGCTTATGCCCAAATCCAAACTGCCGGCATCCAAGCCTAGAGAAAATTGCCTTCGAAAGGGGACGTCTGCTCCTCTCTTACTAATCTTAAACAAGGGCCAGAAGAACCTTTTGCAGACTTTGTGGATCGCCTAATGACGGTTGTTAACAGGATTTTTGGTGGTGCCGATGCAAACTCAGACCTCATCAAACATTTGGCTTATGAAAATGCAACCCTGCCTGTCAAGCTGCTATTAGACCACACAAAAAAATCAGACTTAACAGAGTACAGACGTCTCTGCTCAGATATAGGGGCTTCCTATCAACAGGGCCTTGCTATGGCAGCTGCCCTGCATGGGTATACAGTCAAAGATTTCTTATCCCAGAGAAATAACAAAAAGTGTTTTAAATGTGGAGTGACGGGTCATTTTTTCTAAAGACTGTAAAAAAGATTCTAAAATCAATACAAAATCCAAAATGCCAGGGTTATGTCCCCGATGCAAGAGAGCATATCATTGGGTAAATGAATGCAGATCCAAAAGACATGCCAATGATAAACAGTTGCCTCCCTTACAGGGAAACGGGAAACGGGGCCAGCCCCAGGCTCCCAAAATCAAACAAATCTTTGGGGCAGTCAGTTTTGTTCCAGCAAACAGCAATCCATTTCAGACCTTTTCAGAGGCACCTCAGGAAGCGCAGGATTGGACCTCTGTTCCTCCACCCACACAGTATTAACCCCTGATATGGGGATTCACGCCCTCCCTACCGGGATCTTTGGCCCTTTACCTAAAGATATGCTTGGCCTCATAATAGGACACAGTAGTTCAACACTTGATGGACTACAAGTAATTCCTGGAGTGGTTAATAACGATTATTTTGGAGAAATTAAAGTCATGGTGTCCTCTCCAAAAAACGTCCATGCTATTACGAAAGGGCAAAGATTTGCTCAATTGTTTCTCCTACCCTTGATCTCTATTCCCAATAGGGTACTTTATCAACAATGGGACAATAAAGGGTTTAGGTCCTCAGATGCCTGTTGGGCACAAACTATTTCGCCACAGAAACCCCTCATGACCCTATGGTTAGATGGTAAAAAATTCACAGGCCTAATAGATACAGGTGCAGATGTCACCATTATTAAAAGGGAGGACTGGCCCCCTGCCTGGCCCCTGGAAACTACCATGACTCATCTAAAAGGGATAGGCCAAAGCCAAAACCCAGAAAAAAGCTCAAAACTTCTAATTTGGAAGGATAAAAAGGGTAATCAAGGCACTGTCCAAACTGATGTTATTGCAGGATTGCCGATTAATCTCTGGGGTAGAGACTTGTTATCTCAACTGGGACTTAATCATGGGCAGCTCCAACGTGATTGTTATTGCAAAAATGTTAAACAATGGGTATTCACCTGGTCAAAGCCTGGGAAAAAATAGCTCAGGAATCATAGAGCCCATACAACCTGTCCCAAAAGCAGACAGAACCGGATTAAGCCATTTTCCATAGGGGCCATTGACTCTCCTGTGACCCATGCACAAAAGATTACATGGTTGTTGGAAGAACCTGTCTGGGTCGATCAATGGCCTCTTAGCTCTGAAAAATTGTTGGCCGAACAACAGTTGGTACAGGAGCAGCTTAAGGTTGGCCACATAGTTCCCAGCAGTTCACCTTGGAATACACCCATTTTTGTTATAAAAAAGAAATCTGGCAAATGGCGGTTGCTACAAGACCTCAGAGTGATAAACAAAACTATGGTTTTGATGGGGGCCTTACAACCAGGCCTCCCCTCGCCTGTGGCCATACCTTTGGGGTATCTCAAAGTCATTATAGACTTACAGGATTGCTTTTTTTTACTTTTCCCTTACACCCAGAGGATCAAAAACGCTTCGCCTTTAGCCTACCTGCTGTCAATTTCAGGGCCCCCATGGACAGATATCAGTGGTGCGTCCTGCCGCAAGGCATGGCTTACAGCCCTACCTTGTGTCAATCCTATGTTGCCTTAGCCATTAAGCCAGTCAGAGAACATTGGCCAGACATGTGTATCATCCATTACATGGATGACCTTTTGATAGCTGGAAAAGATGGCAACAGAGTCCTACAATGTTATGCTGACCTATGAGATGTATTACATGATAAGGGACTACAGATAGCCCCCGACAAAGTCCAGCTCACAGACCCTTATATGTACTTAGGTTTTCAAATGAGGGGACCTCAAGTCTCCTCTCAAAAGGTACAATTAAAATTGGACAGGCTTATGACCCTAAATGACTTCCAAAAACTCCTAGGGGATATCAATTGGCTTACACCTTATCTAAAAATCAGTAAAGGTGAACTAAAACCCCTGTATGACATTTTACATGGTGACCCTAACTGCACCTCCCCCCGTGAGCTCACAGCTGCAGGAAGACAAGCCATACATATTGTTGAACAGGCCATTAGACCTCAGGCTGTTACCTTCATGGATTATGACAAACCCCTACAATTTATCATATGTGAAACTGCTCTTTCCCCAACCACTGTTTTCTGGCAGACAGCACCTTTAATGTGGGTCCACCTGCCTGCCACACCCAAAAAGGCCACTGAAACATATTATCAGGCCATTTCTGATCTCATAATTCTAGGCATAAAACAAGAAAGACACTACTTTGGAAAAGAGCCAGATGTCATTATACAGACCTGTACTAAAGAACAAATCAATTGGCTAATGCAAACCAATGAATTTTGGCCTATAGCTCTAACATCCTTTGCAGGAAACATAGACAACCATTACCCCTCAGACAAGCTTATTGACTTTGCCAATGAACACCCATTTGTTTTCCCAGCTGTCACCAAATTTAAACCACTAAAACATGCCTTGCTGGTTTTTACTGATGGATCTTCAACCGGTGTCGCTGCCTATATCGTTCAAGATGAGGCAATAACCTTTCAAACAAACAGCAGGTCTGCCCAACTGACAGAGTTATATGCTGTCGCTGTAGTCCTCTCCACTTTTCTTACCCAACCCGTTAATATTGACACTGATAGTGTGTACATCACGCATTCTGTTCCCCCTTTGGAAACAGTTGGACAAATTAGACACGCCTCCACTACTGGAGAACTTTTTAGACAAATACAAAGGTTGATTTCCAAAAGGTCCCATCCATTTTTTATTGGACACTTGCATGCCCATTCTAAGTTACCAGGACCCCTTGCTGAGAGTAACCACAAAGCTGACCTGGCCACTCAAACTCAAAACCCTCTCTATGTACTAATTAATACCACACCTGATGATGAAGTTGTCACAGCACAAAAGAGTCACCAGTTACACCACCTCAATGCCCAGACCCTTCGACTCATGCACAAGATTACTAGAGACCAAGCCAGACAGATAGTTAAAAATTGCCCCTTCTGCGCTACACATCTTCCTGTTCCACACCTTGGAGTCAATCCCAGGGGGTTGCTGCCCAATGCATTGTGGCAAATGGATGTCACCCATATACCCGAGTTTGGAAACCTTAAATATGCCCATGTGATTATAGATACCTTTAGCAATTTCATTTATGCCTCCCTCAAAACAAGCGAGGCCACCAAACATGTCATCAGCCATGTTCTCACTGCCATATTGGTCTTAGGATGCCCACAACAGCTCAAAACTGACAATGGTCCAGGCTATACCAGTTCTGTCTTTGCTCAATTTTGCAAACATCTCAATATCCAAACTATTACAGGCATACCCTATAACACTCAAGGCCAGGGAATTGTGAAAAGGGCACATCTCTCCCTTAAACTTACTATTGAAAAAATTAAAAAAGGAGAATAGTACCCCACCAAGGGATCACCCAGGAATATTTTATCTCACTCCCTATTCATTCTTAATTTTTTAAATCTGGATGCCAGTGGACAATCAGCTGCCACCCGGTTTTGGCACACAGAAACACAGAAACAGTTTGCCTCTGTGTTATGGAAGGACCCTCTAACTAATTCATGGAATGGCCCAGACCCAGTCCTTATCTGGGGTCGAGGATCAGTATATATCTATTCCAAACAAATGAATTCTGTATGTTGGCTGCCTGAGCGTTTAGTTAAGCAAATAGATCAAGTTCAACAAGTAGGGGATGACTTTACAGATGACTCCAGGGAAAAAGAAACCCCCTGAGAGGACTTCTTCTTTTCGCAGATAATGACACCAAAAACCTGGATCCTGCTACTGGGAACGCTGATGGTCCTGTTGCCCACGACAAAAGGTGGTCTTGGAGCTCCAGTTAACCCCAGAGAATTACAACAACTGATGTTTGGCACTCCATTTATTTGCCAGGGGAGTACTGTCTTGGTCATACCCTGAAGTTTCTCCTCCTCCCAGGATTGTGGTGATAGATTAGCCTACCTCCAATATTCCAGCTCTGTAGGTGGAGGCTACCGCCAAAGCTGGGTATGTTACAAAAAGCCTGTTATTGTTCCCTCCAGTGGGGGATGACCAGGGGAGATAAAAATTGTCCTAAGGAATGTACAAAATACTATTACAAAATGCATTCCTCCTGTTTTCGATCTGCACAAATGTGCATTGAAGCTCACAATAAAACTTATTTCACTGCCATTCAACAGAGCACCTATAAGGGCTCTTCTGGCGGGAATTGGGATATTGTCCCAAGAGTCCTTGCGTCACATACGTATGCCCAAGCCTCATGCCCTAATACACCCGGTAAGACAGTGTGCTGGAATCTGGTCGCTCCCATTCATGTCTCCGATGGAGGCAGACCTCAAGACAAGATCAGAGAGTTATGGACACAAAAGCGACTAGAGGAAATTAGGGATGCAAAGTTCCCCAAAATCAAATATCACCCTCTAGCACTCCCCAAGTCTCGGGGAATAGATTTGGATACTCAAACTTCTGATATACTGGCAGCCACACATAGAGCTCTGAATGCCTCCAACCCTGAATTAGCCAAAGAATGTCGGCTGTGCATGACCTTGGGCACTCCTATGCCCTTTGCTATCCCCTCAGACGTGACCCCATTCTCTGTCATTAAGAACAACAAGCAGAACTGCAATGCCAACCCTCCTTTCAGAGTACAGCCCTTGGGTTTTAAAGATTCCCCCTGCCTTCAAGGAAAATTTGATAATGATCCCTCTGATTTTGATGTTGGTTTTATTACCTTTACCAACTGTGGCTACATAAGTAATTATAGCTCCTCCCTTTGTCTCCCAAAAGGACAAGTGTTCATTTGCAGAGGAAACATGACTCTAACGCTCCTACCTGTCAGTTGGACAGGGCTATTTGTGGTGGCTACCCTGCTACCTGATATAGATATTATACCAGAAAATGAGCCCATTCCTGTTCCTAGCCTTGACTACACTGCAGGCCGCACAAAGAAGGCGGTTCAATTCATTCCCCTGTTGGTGGCACTAGGCATTTCAGGAGCTGTAGCTACAGGATCAACAGGACTAGGGCTTGCTATACATTCTCATATCAAGCTCTCTAACCAGTTAATTGGTGATGTTCATGCTTTATCTAATACTATTCAAGACATTCAAGATCAATTAGACTCCATGGTGGAGGTAGTTCTCCAAAACAGGAGGGGGATAGACCTTCTCACACCAGAACAGGGAGGAATCTGCTTGGCTCTACAAGAACACTGCTGTTTCTATGCAAATAAATCAGGTATAGTACGAGATAAGATTAAAAGGCTACAAGAAGATCTGGTAAAAAGAAGAAAAGAGCTATTTGAAAACCCTCTTTGGAGCGTGTGGAACGGAATGTTGCCCTACCTCCTCCCCTTACTTGGGCCCTTAATTGGACTATTAGCCCTGCTCTCATTAGGACCCTGCATCTTAAATAAGTTGATGGCTTTTGTTAAACAACAGATGAATTCTATAAAAATGCAAACCATACAGGTCCATTACCACAGGCTTGAGATGGCCGACAGAGGAGATTACACAGAGCCCTAAAGGCCCTATTGTTATGGTGATACCCAAAGCGGACTACCTTAACCTCCTCACCCTGGTGCGCTAGACTGGATAGCCAGAGACAACGGGCAACTGGAGCCCACACGCATCACCAACCACCACCTAAGACAGGAACAGAGCCTCCCTCTGCTCTGCTTTCCAGTGACGGGTAAGGATTGAGTTGGCCCTGTGTGAAGGCACCCTGACCCAAGACAGGCACAGTCTCCTCGGGGATACACAGCCTGGCTATTGATTTTTAGAGAAAAGGGGGACCTGTGGGAGACCTAAACCTGGCCTCCATTCTGAGATAATAAGCCATCCTCACATTTCCCTGTTAAACACTAGGTTTAAACTTCTGTTTGGAGATAAATTCCACTCTCTCAGCCTGCCCTGGCTTCCCCCACACACACACTGCTCGTTAAGGGACCTCCTGCCATTGCTTGGTAACCTGCTGACATCAAAGGCTCCAGTTTCCCAGGCTTCCTTAACAAAGGATTCTCAGGCTGCCGAACTATATATATTGGCGCACCTCCCCTTAATAAATGAGACTTGATCAAAAAATTTGACTTGTCTCCATTTCTCGTGTTTCTTGTCCCTTCAGCCCCACACCTCCTCTAGGGTCTTCGCTGACTTACCCACAGGTCGGGACACCCAATAGCAAAAGTAATCTTGAAAAATAAGACTGGAGAGCTCACACTGTTTGATTTCATAATTACAGTATGATTACAGTAACCGAAACAGTAAGCCAGCAATAAATTTTCATATATAGGTTCAAATGACTTTTGGCAAGTGTGGCAGGTCCATTTAATGGGGAAAGGACAATCTTTTACAGAATCTGTGGTAGGAGAACTAGGTATCTACCTGCAAAAGAATGAAGTTTAAAAGTGTATAAAAATTAATTCAAAATGAATCACAGACTTAAATATAAGACTTAAAACTATAAAATGCTTAAACAAAAAAATAGGAAAAAACTACGTAACATTTAACTTGTCAGTGAATTCTTGGATATGACACCAGAGGCAGTGGCAACAAAAGAAAAACTCAAAATAATTAGATTTTATAAACATTTCAAAAATCTGTACATTAAAAGATACTATTAACAAAAAGAAAAAGCCACAGAATGAGAGCTATTTGAAAATCTGAAGAGATTGACAGCAAGAATGCAAACAGAACTATGTACTCAACAAGAAACTCAACAGCAATAAACAAACCAACACAAAAATGGCCAAAGGATTTGAACATTTTTTCCACAAAGGTATATACATGGCCAATAAATACATGAAAATGTATTCAGCATCATTAATCATTAAGGAAGTACAAATCCAAACTTCATTGAGACACCATGTCACTCTCATTAGGCTACCATTGAAAAGAAAACTAAGTGTTAGGATGTAGGAGAGACTGGAACACTTATACCATCTTAATGAGAATGTAAAATGATACAATAATACAGTGCTATAGAAAAAAAGTGTAGTGCTTCCTCAAAAAGTTAAGCAGAATTGGGAAATTCTGCTTCAGAGTATATGCCCAAAACAACTAAAAGCATAATGTAAACAAGATTCATAAAATTGGTTCATAGCAGTGTCATTCACAATAGCAAAAATAAAGAAGCAACCTAAATGTCCATTGACAGATAAAGATGGGCTGAGAATACAGTTCTTTGCAATGGCCCTGTGTTCAATCTCCAGCATTAAAACAAACAAATAAACAAACAACAAAAAAGGGAAGGGGATTCTGACTTATACCTTGGATAAACACTGAGGATATTATACTAAGTGAAATACGTCTACTACAAAAACAAATATCATGTGATTAAATTTATAAGAGATACTTAAATCAAAATTATAAACTGGATGTGGTGGCATACTCCTGTAATCCCAGCACTCGGGAGGCTGAGGCAGGAGGGTCCTTGCAAATTCAAGACCAGCCTGGACTGTAAATTGAGCCCAAGACCAGCCTGAACTGCATAGCAAGACCCTGTCTCAAAATGACAAAAAAAATTAGAGAAACAAAAATTAGAATAGTTGCTGCCAGGACTCTGTGCTGAAGAGAATGGGAAGTTGGTTAATAAATTCCAAATTTCAGTCTTATAAAACCAAAAGAGTTCTGAGCCGGATGTGGTAGATGTGGTAGTGCACTCCTGTAATCCCAGTGCTTGGGAGGATGAGGGAGGCAGATCATTGAAAATTCGAGACCAGCCTGGGCTACAAAGTGAGCTCAAGGCCAGCCTGAACCGCATAACAATA
Organism: Hydrochoerus hydrochaeris; assembly: GCA_004027455.1. Classification (NCBI taxonomy): domain Eukaryota; kingdom Metazoa; phylum Chordata; class Mammalia; order Rodentia; family Hydrochaeridae; genus Hydrochoerus; species Hydrochoerus hydrochaeris. The sequence goes on from PVLA01000593.1 coordinate 353,050, forward strand.
CCCTGTCTCAAAAAGACAGAACAAAAAAGAGTTCTGCAGATGAATGCTGACTACTGAATATTATAAATGTATTCGATAACACTGAATTGTACATTTTAAAATGATTAAGATGGTAAAAGTATCTTTTCCTTTTTCTTTCTTTTTTTTTTTGAACTAGGAATTAAACTCAGAGTTTCCAGGCAGGTGCTGCACCACACCGCTGTATACCCAGCCCAAGATAGTAAATTTAATGCTACATGAATTTTACCACAATCTTTAAAAAGCCTTAAGGCCGCAATTGAGAAATATCCAAATACACTGATAGATAATTCACAAAGAGTAAATGGCCAATGAGCATCTGAGAAGGATGTTTAATGAAATTATTGCAAAAATGAATACAAATAAAAGACAATTTAAAACTTATTATCAAAAAATATTTAGTGCTAGGAATATAACTTGAGGTTAAAATCCCTGCCTTGTGTGCATGAGACCCTGGGTTTGATCCCCAGCATTACAAAAAACAAAACAAAACAAAATAATAGGAAAACCAAAAGAAAAAAATTCCAATAACTAAATTTAACAGTTTATCTCTGCAAAGAACAGTTCACAAATCACACAAAAAATACTCAGAGCCAGAAGAGGTTCAGAGAGCTCCACAACGCAAAAGGTGGGCAGTGCATATTTAAAGACAGAGTTAGGGAAGCAAAGCACAGAAGTAACTTGTTTACAGCAAAAGGGCTGTCTTATTTGAACATAAAATGATCAGCTGCCAGCCTGTGATTGGCTGAATCTCATCTGCTTGTGCTTGGCTAAGATCTAGCTCTTAGGTAAAAAATATGTTTTGCTACAGTTACATGTATATGTTTGTGTATATGTTTAGCTACAGCTAAAATGTCCTCTGAAAGTCTCCAGTGTTCAGAGGTGGGGATTTCCTGAGGTGACACGATCATGGAGGTGCTATACTTCTCAAGAAATTAACCCACTGATGAGTTCATAACTGAAGGTGCTAGTAGAAGACAGAGCTGGTCAGAAGTAGTGAGTCTCTGGGGAGATGACTAGGAAGAAAGTATTCTTGTCCCCAGTTCCCCATCTCTTATGCTTTCCGGCTGCCATTTGGTGAGTAGCTTTCTTCTGCTGTGACCTTTTGCCATGCCATTTCTACATTTGATCCAGCAGACCATGGACTGATGTGCTGGTTTGTATCTGCATGTCTCAACAAAGCCTCATACACTCATAGGTAGGGCTTTGGGAAGGTGATTGTATCACTGGGACCTGACACATGAGTGGACTAACCCACTGATAAGTTTACAGCTAAATGTGATGTCGAGAGGTGAAGCCTGGTGGGAGGAGGTGGGTCACTGGGAGTGTGGCCTAGAAAGATCTATCTCCTCACTGCCCTTGATCCCTTTCTGCTTACCACTGCCTTGCCATCAGCTGTCTGTCCTCTGCCATGCTCCTTTCCTATGCCACCCTGCCTTGGAGCTAGTGGACTTAAAGACTCAAATTTCAACAAACTAGGGCTGGGGACTTAGCTCAGTGGCATAAGCACCTGCCTGGAAAGCGTAAGGTCATGAGTTTGATCCCCAGTACCAGAAAAAAAAATTTTTTTCAACAAACTGTGAACCACAACAAATGTCTCCACCTTTAATTTGCAGGTATAGAGTATTGTGTCTTAGTGACAAGGAAAGTAACTAAGACAACTCAATTATCTGAAACTGTGAGACAAAAATAAAAACTCCTTTAAGTTCTAGATGGGTATCCAAAAAGTATAATAGAATATAAAAGTATAATAGATATAATAACTATTGTAAAAGTGAAAGGGAAGGAAAGTGCTCTAAAGGATGTAATGGTATGTATAGTGTGTAAATAGATGACCATATTACTGAGCATTTTTTTAGATCATGGAACAGAAGAGTTTGTACTGTCAATGTCTGAGTGTCTAGCCACTTTTTATGCTTTGACTTTGTGACTTTAACAACTATTGTTAAGTTTACAAGATGTAATGTGTCAACGAGCGATTTTATGACGTTAATTTTTTTAACTCTGTATTCTACTTTTCTTCTTTTTTTTCTATTTTGTCTTTTTAAAATTTGTTTTCTTTCTCTCTTAAAATAAAAAAAAATAAATTAAAAAAAATAAAAATTTACTCATGATAGGGAGAAGAGAGATAACATGGTTAAAAATGCATTTTTAAATAGTAATCGCTGGAGTTCTCCCAAATATAGTAAAGATATAAATTTACAGAATCAAGATACTAAGTGAAACCCAAACAGAATAAATATGAATGAAACTACATTTAGTAGTCACAACACCAATATTAGTATTATTTTGAAACATACATATCTACATATACACATCTATATGTTCACATTGATATATATAATTGCATAGAAAAAAAGAGATATGACTACATGGTCAAATGGGTTAATTGGAAACCCTGAAATTTTAATATGAATTGTAATCATCAGTATAAACTTATGATTTATTTTCTTCTTTCCAAAAACCACCTAGCTCTTAGTTTTGTTCATGTGCAAAGGCTTAGAAACAATAACCCAGTAACAATGAACAACCCTAATAGTCAGATATGGATTTCAAAGTAGCAGTTCCCTGCAAAAGAAGGCAAGACCCCTTAGAGAAAAGACTGATATGCATTAGAGCAAGCAGTGTTTAGGATAAGCCCTAATACCTTGTTTTGCTAATAAGCAAGAAGCTATCAAACACTAATGAGATCTGTAAAAAGAAACCAAAAATCAATTTTAAGAGGTTCCCAATGTTCAAGAATGACACAATTTGAGTAACCAAAATACAATATCAGCTGGATGTGTGGTTCATGCATATAGTCCCCGCACTTGAGAAGCTGAGGCAGGAGGATTGCCACAAGTTTGAGGCCGGCCTGGGTTATACAGTCAAAACACGAAAAACAAAACAAACAAACAAAAAAAGAGACAAAGACAGTGTTTTTGATGGATTGAAAGATAGCAATCATTAATAAACTCATTCTCCAAAAAACATGCCATCTAAGACAAACCAAAGCCAACATCATACTGAAAGCTTTCACTCTAAAATTAGGAGCAAGACAAGAATGGCCACAATCACCACTCCTATTCAATATAGCTCTGGAAACATCAGCAAGGGCAATTAGACAAGAGAGAGAAATAAAAGGAGTAAGGATAGGAAAGGAAGAAATTAAATTATCATTATTCACAGATGACATGACACTCCACATAGAAGACCCCAAAAACTACACCAGAAGACTTCTAGATTTAATAATCAAAAATTCATTCTTACCAGTAGGGTTTACTGGGACATATGACTATTATTTAATATTTGTTAAATAAAAGGAAAACATCAAAATCTGTCACATCTTTCCAACATAAACTTCACTTCAGAGTAGCCAAATAGTGAGTAAGGAAGTCCTTCTTTACAGAAAAATTTGTGCTAATAAATGGAAAAGGAAGATAGACTTCAAAAATCACTGTTCAGAAGCCTTTATGACACAATCAATCTAAAAACATGTCATCGCAATCAAATCATTATGGTGAAATGTTGATGGGGAAGATTTATAATGATGGATTGAATCTTAGCATCATAAAAAGTTGGTAAACGATACAATGTGTCTTTTGATAACCATGGGGAATACACAGTCCATACCATAAAATTATTCTGACAAATATTGATGTTAATAAAAGAACTTTAATTTAGTCAAATCTCTGTATATAATTATCTAATTACAGGAAGTATGAGATGCAGAAAAACAAGCTAAACACTACCAATTGGATGTAATCAACTAAATCCATGTGAGAAATTCTTAATAATAATTTCTTCACCAAATAAATGACATTTAAAAATTGAATGGGATTGGCATTATAAGAACGTTAAGGGCTAGGGATGTAGCTCAGCGGCATAGCGCCTGCCTCGAAAGCACAAGGCCCTGGGTTTGATTCTTGGTACTAAAAGAAAAAAAAAAGATGGGTTTAAGAGACATACCAAACAAATGCAATGGCTAACTTTGCTTGAATCATAAAAATCAAATACATTGTTAAAAAATTATAGACTCAAGGAAATTTGAAATTTGAGTGTAGATATTAAGGAAATGCTATCAATGCAGCTATGCCATTTTTGAATGTCGTTAGTGGTAGTTCAGTAGCGAAATGTGTGGGGGCATTATCTTGTTCTCACAACAAGTGGCTTTTAAAGGAATGAGTGGGCCTACCTCTAGGCAAAGATTATTTTTGGTTGCTTAAATTAATGGATAACAGTTTGTTGAGGAACTTTGTAATGGAGGAAATAGGCTATCACTATCTGAACCAATTGGCTGGCTTTTTAATCTGTAAAATGTGACAAGAGTCATTACTGTGCCTCAAGACTTGATAGAACAGGACCTAACACAATTCTTGGCACTCAACAGGTGCTCAAGAAAAAGTAATCATGGATTTGCATCATGGCGCTGGGACTCATTCTGCCTACTTGCTACTGGTTAAATACTTCCCTCTGGAATATATAGATGCCCTTAGCTTATGGTTAGGGTCACCAGAGATCCCTTATTGCACTGTGCCCCAACACTCCTATCAGTTGCCACCATTCCCCTTGCTCCAACCATTACAGACTCAGATTCTGCTTCTGTAATCGAGTTACCATTCTTCTTGCTCCACATGAATGCAGACTTTTTTTCTTCCTGCCATGACAGCTTACAAGGACTGGCCCAAAAGTGGCCACTGGTTTTGCAAGACCTCTTGAGACGGACAGCTCTGTATGCCAAGGAGGACCTGAAACCACACAGCTGGCCTAGGGGTGTCTACCTGTATGCCTGTTCATAGGCTGTACCATTGCTACAGAGCAGCTCCCTCCTGGGTTATCAAAATGGCTACATCCATTCTCTCTCATCTCAGTATAATTCCTTGATTCCTGAAGTATGCTTAACACCCCCCAGCCATCCTTTGTGCATGGTAAGAGGAATGGAGGTGCTGCTAATCTTCGTGGTCCTCATTTCAAAAGAAATCTAGGGACCTGCCACCGCAGCAGGAAATCTAAAGCTTGGCATGCAGATAGCCCCATCCAGGATGCTCATAAGCCACACAGAAAAAAAAAAACATATCTTTCAGGAACAAAAATGAAACACAAGAGGAGGAGGCAGCAAGCATGGGCACTGTTTAAAATAAAAGGAAAGAGCTGAGCAAGCAAATTGAGGTCTTTGCTGTGAAAAGTCAGGCCAGGCAGGTGTATCATGAGGGCTTCTGAGGCTGGAGAAGAGACATTCAAAATGGAACCTGAACAAGGGCCGAGCATAACAGTACAAGATTTCAGCCTCCAATATAAACTTCAGGGTAAAGGAAGGACATTTTCTATTTAATCTCTTATATAACGCCAGTTAAACATGGCAAAATATTTAAACATTCACAGTTCTAACATCAAATTATTAATTTATGTGGGTGGATGAATAAATGATAAATGATGGATTGGTAGACTATAATCTTTCCAACAAATATGTACATTATTAAATCTTGTTCAAAGTGTATTTGTGCTATTGTTTACGGATATTGCCGCTTTTCCAGAAAAGAGTTGAGTGACTAAATTATGTTCTAGGTTTTTCCCTTAGCTTTATTTAGGAAAATTCAGTCCCTAGGCAGAAGGCATCACTCCTGCTTGGTTACAGATACTCCAAATGTAGATGTATTTCCCACAAAACAGATACAAAGGCAAATATTACTAGAACCAAAACACCAATAAATGAATAGTACAGTGATATGTATTCATTTTGGTCCACTCCAAATACCCTGATGAGGGGCTGGGGATTTAGCTCAGTGGCATAAGAGCCTGCTTTGCAAGCGGGCAGTTGTGAGTTTAATCCGCGGTACTGATTTAAAAAAAAAATACCCTGATGAAGTTAAGAGTTTCTCCCCAAGGTAAATTATTATATCTGCTCCCATCCAACCCACTTCCAAACTGAGAAAGCATCCATTTATAGACTGTTCAAACACAGAATATAGTCAGGTTTATTTTTTAACCATTTAGCAAACACCTAGTAGTGCGCACTAGCAACTCCTTGTGTATCTATGCAAGAAATATACAGCTACTACTTCCTACTTCGCTCCACACTGCCCCCCTTACAGTGAGCCTGTGTGAGTGTGTGTGCGCGCGCGCGCGCGAGAGAGAGAGAGAGAGAGAGAGAGAGAGAGAGAGAGAGAGAGAGAGAGAGGAGGGCAGGCGTGTATTTCAAGTGAGTGGGATTGGAAGCATGTACATCGGCACTGACACAGACCTCTACTTATTTGTAATAAACACTTGGCAGACAGAAAGAAAAATTCTCAAGGGCTGTTTATTAAGCTCCCAACATCCTTGGGGTGCCGTGTTGGGCACCGTAATTACAAGAAACGTTTTCGACACTGCTTCATTTTGGACCGCCTGGCTGGGAGGCCCAGGGAGTGGGCCATGGTAACCACTCTTCATTTTCCTGGGCCATTGTGACCCTAATGAGATCCATTCTGATTGCAATTAGAACAGTGCGCAGCAGGTGAAGCCATATGGAGCATGGTCATCTTTAAGCAGGAGCTGAAAGGGGGCTTTTGTCTCCCCAGCTCTGCACATGCATTTTCTAAAGTCAAGTCCCACCTGGTCCTGCCACATCCCTGTAAAAAAACAGGAACTGTCTGAGGGCCAAAGCTTCAATTTATGCCCAATTACAAGGAGGGGGTGGGATGCTGAGCGCCTACTGTGCGACAGGTACCATGCTAAGCATTTTCTCATGCCATCTCATCCATATCTCAGGGAGCCACCTACCATAAACAACATTTTCCAGAAAACTAAGGCTTAGAGAGGTCATTGAGCCTGCCTTAAATTGCACAGCTTGAACCAAGCAGCAGCAGGAAGATGACAAAAACAACAAATTTCCTAACTCTAATGCTTAAGCATTTTCCATTACAAGGGGAAGCTGCCAATAAAGTCTCAATTTTTTTGTTTTGTTTATATTTGTTTCATTGCTTGTTTTATATAAACGGATGGTTCTAAAAGATTCGTATTTCCAGAGGGTCCTTAAAGCTCTTTTTGTACCACAGTATATAGCTACGGACTGGGGGCAGGTGCTGACTACATAGACGCCCCCACAGTCCACCTGCCCTTGCCACTTCCCATGCAGAGGTGGGTGGGTTGAAAGTCAGATCCCAGAATCAAGGGACACTTGCATTTTATATTGCTCACCCTAATGACTATGCCAATAGAGGTTGGATAAACTGAGGTATGGAAAATTCTTCTGCCACAGTACTTCCTCCCTTCCCTCCTCCTCCCTCTTCCCCTTTCTCCCCGCTGCTCCCCATTCCCCACCCCTCGCCACAGCTAGCCCAGCCAATATAGGACAGATAAAGGAAACTTACAGTCCACAGTTCAGGGTCACATTGGTTATTAAAGCCTAACAAAGAGGAAAGCTTTATGCTGAAGAAAACAGGTTTACCTTGAATTTGTGAATTGAGAGGCTTTTGAAGGAGCCAGAGAAAACCTTTAATATTAGGTAAAACCTATTATTCCATAGGCTGTAATAAAACAGTATTTAATTCTAGGTGGCCACGTGGCCCAGCACATAACCCCCAGAAGAATGTTCACTAGGCAAAGAAAGGAGCTTAGGTTCTAATTAGAGAATCTAATTATTGGTTATAAATACCAATAATGACAGAATTTTGCATTTGTATGCAAACACGGAAAATGATTGATGGGAAGAGGTATTATTCTCTAAAATAGAACAATTTATTCTTCCCAAGACCTGTATGAATTCCTGTCACTGAGTTCAGCTCTAAATTACTGTCCTCACATGGCAGGGTCAATCCAACTCCCAGTTCAGCAGCAGTGCCATGACCCCTTGTCACGAGTTTTAAGGCACCTTGTTTAATCTTTGGGAAATTAGGCAGGTCAGTCTTTGCCTAGAGATCTGCTGATCTACAAACTGGCCTTCTGCCTTCCTATCATGAACCCAAGCTGCTGCCATCAGTCCTGTATCTGGGACTCTATTCTTCTCCTGTGGCTCTTACTCTCACAAGGGACTTTCTCAGTATGTTCTAGGTCCTGGAGAACAAGGTAGGCCCAAAAGTCTCTTCCTGAGAGGAGACACACCTCCATTCAAACCCCAGCCCCAAACCTGGGCCCTGTCTGTAGCTTAGCAGCTTACCTTTCTGCAGCCGTACCCACCAACCTGGTGCCACGGCTCATGCCAAAGCCTCGCCCTCACTCCATGACCTCTATCAAATCAAATACAGGCAGACTTGTTTCAACATCAGCAAACTCTTCTAAGCCTGGCTTAGACGTTCACCTCCCTTAAATCTCAGCTTCCAATAAAGTCGCTAACAGTGTTACAAGTCCTATGGCCATGCCTAGGCTTCTCATGGATGTGACCAGGAGACAGCGGCAGCCCTGCAGACTCAAATAAGTAAGACTGTCTCTAGCATCTGGCTGAACCACTGCGACAAAATGGATTGGGGGCAAAAGACTGTTTTGAAGAAGGTGCAATAATCCGTAGGCCAACTGCTTTAATTTAACAGTTCTTCCTCTGCTTCTGAGCTGTGGAAGCCAGAGGCTAACTAGGACCTATGGGTCAAGGAAGCAGTTTCCCTAGCCATCATTCTCATTTCTCCTGGGCCAAGAAAAACTAAAGCACTCAAACATGCTTAGCTCTTTCTATTGTAAAGCAACTCTTCTATAAACATCCTTTCCTCTATAGAAATAAGAAATATCACTAGAAATACATGAAATTCCAAATAACAGAAAAAGAAAAGATTCATATCAAAGTCAAGAACGATGATCGTTTCTCTATCCTTTTGCTGTTTGCGGCAGATGAAATTTGTTTTAGAAGTACAAAAATTTTGAACATCTGAATACCTAATGAACAACTGCCTCTTTTTCTTATCCAAGTATCTGTCCTTTTTAAGGAGATGCCACAAGTAGAATCTAAAGGAACAAATTTAACAGTTATCTCCACCTTGTCCCTACCCCAAACTTAGTCTCGCTAAATCAGAGACACATCTTCTAAAGATCATAAACATGTGCACTCACTGTTTTCTCATTTTCAGAAAGATCTTAGGTTAATTCAGAAAGTAATTAGGTTAAAGGTTGGAGCCAATTGTGATGGTGCAGGCCTATAATCCCAGCACTCTGGGTAGCTGAGGTTGGAGGACTGTAAGTTTGAGCTGGGCCTGGGCAGCTTAGTGACCTAGTGTTTTATTTATATATATAAAGGCACTGGGGCTCTAAATTAGTGCAAATACTCTGGGTTCAATCTTCAGAATTCCCTCTTAGGAAGGCAAAGAGGGAGGAAGAAAGGGAGAAAAGAAGAAAGAACCAATTGAATACTATGCATAAGAGACCAGCAGTCTCTTTTCAAAAATGCCTGAGGAACCATGAAGAAATAATAATAGCTAACATTTACTTAATTCTCACACAATGATATATAAATGAAGAACTACTTGGGAAACTGAGGCAGGAGAATCACATGTTTCAGGCCAGTCTAGAAAATTTAAACAAGATACTGCCTCAATCAAATAAAATAAATAAAATAAATAATGAAAGAATAAGCATAGCTTGGAATGTAGCTTCATGGTAGAGCACTTGCAGAAAATCATGCCAAAAAAAGAAAGAAAGAGAAAGAAAGAAAGAGAGAAAGAGAGAGAGAAAGAAAGAAAGAAAGAAAGAAAGAAAGAAAGAAAGAAAGAAAAGAGAAAAGGAAGGCAAAAGAAATGAAAGAAAGTAAGAAAGAAAACAATTAACAACCTAAAAGTTAAACAACAGGAAAATGACTGATGGAATATCATTTATCAATTTAAAATGCTTTCAAATAATATGTATTTGGCACATTATAATGTTCATTATTGAAAGAACCAAATTTAAAAATATGCAAACTCTATAGTGTCAATGATTTTTAAAACCAACACACTGAGAAAAGTCACTGAGATAGATATATCTAGATAGATAGATAGATAGATAGATAGATAGATAGATATCTCAATGATGTTAAAAGAAGCATAGGCAGAACAGCTACATTATTAGGAGTTCCCATACAAAATGAAAATATGTAGCCCCTCTCATTCAAAAGTTATTAATAATGTCAGAACAGAATTAGGAAGCATAAACCAAGTACAGAGTCCTTCTAAGCACTGGGTCCTACGAAACTTTATAGCTTGCATGGCCTTTGTGCCAGTTGGGTATCTCTGGGTGATAACATAAATGTCTTCCTTTACGTATTTGTCTGTATTTAGAAATTCTATGAATTGAACATACATTATTTTTAGTGTTAGAAAATGTATTAATAAAATTAAATAAAATTGACAAACCCTTAGGCAACCTTATCAAAAAAAGGAAAGAAAAGACTCAAGTCCAAGCCAACAGGAATGAAAGGGGTGAATTCACAAGGACTCTACAGAAATCACAACAGACCTATACCTATGTTGAGAACTTGTATTCTAATAAAATGGAAAATGCATAAAAAATAGACAAATTCCTAGATACATACAAATTACTAAAGCTGAGTCAAGAAGATATAAACACCCTAAATAAACCATTATCAATAAAATCAAAGATGTAATTAAAAACCTACCAACAAGGAAAAGTCCAGGTCCTGAAAGATTCACTGCTCATATCTATAAGAAATTTAGAGATGATCTAATACTACTACTTCTCAAACTATTTAATTAAATATAAAGGGAAGCAATACTTCCAAACTGATTCCTGGAAACTAGCATTATCCTGATACCAAAACCAGAGAAGTACTAAGCTAAGAAAGAGAACTTATAAGCCAATCTCCAGAACGAACATAGATGCAAAAATCCTCAATAAGATACTGGCAAACAATACAGTAAATCATCAGAAAGATTATACACCATGACAAAGTTAGATTAATCCCAGGGCAGAAGGGACACAGGTCAACATACATAAAACAATAAATGTAATACAGCATATTAACAGAGCAAAAGACAAAAATCATATAAATCATTTCAACAGATACAGAAAAAGCTTTTGATGAAGTCTAGAAAAAAATCCTACAGAAAATTAGGATACATGGTCTTTATCTCAAACTGACAAAAGCCATATATGACAAATCAAAGCCTACAACATACTAAACAGTCAAAAACTGAAACTTTTCACTCTAAAATCAGGAACAGGAAAAGGACAGCCATTACCTGCACTCTTCCTCAGCATAGTCCTGGAAACTTTAGCCAAAAAAATTAGACAAGAGAAAGAAATAAAAGGAATAATGATAGGAAAGGAAGAAGTTAAATTATCATTTTTTGTGGATGACAAGATATTCTACATAGAAGATCCCATAAGAACTCCACTAAAAAATGCTAAATTTAATAAACAAATTCAGCAGGATAGCTGGATACAAAGTCAACATAATAATCAATAGCCTTCCTCTACAGGAATAGCAAACTGACTGAGAGACAAATTAGGCAAACTACACAATAGGAATCAATCTAATAAAGTACAATAGGAATCAATCTAAAAAAGTACCTAAGAGATTTCCAAGTAAAAATCCTCAGTACACTAAAAAAAATGGAAATTAAAGAGGCTATCAGAAAATGGAAAGATATCCCTTGCTTTTGCCTAGGAAAAACCAATACAGTGAAAATGGCCATACTCCCAAAATCATTATATGGATTTAATGCAATCCCAATGAATATTCTAAGAGCATATCTCACAGAATTATAGAAAATAATCCTAAAATCCATTTGGTACCAGAAGAGATCTAAAATAGCAAAGACAATTCTGGACAACAAAGACAAGGCAGGAGGCATCACTATCCCTGCCTTAAAAGTATGCTTTAAAGCTACTGTGATAAAAGCAGCAGGATACTGGTGCAAAAAAAAAAGCAGAACTGAAGATCAGATTAGAAGATACAGAAACAACTCCACACATACTAATCCACCTTGTCTTTGACAAAGGTGCCAAACAAATTCACTAGAAGAAAGATAGCTGTTTTAATAAATGGGTGATGGAAAAACTGGCTCTGCCCACACAAAGACTAAATTGAACAGGTATTTTTTTTATACACTAAACTGAATTTGAAATGGATCAAAGATCTAGATAGTAAAACAGAAACATTAAATATGCTAGACGAAAGAATAGATAAGACTCTTGAAAATATAGGTGTTGGCAAAGACTTTATGAATAAAACCCTGATTGTACAGGAACTATCACAAAGAATGAACAACTAGGAACTCATGTTATTTAAGAGCTTTTGCACAGCAAGAAAAAACACCAAAAGAGTGAAGAGCCAATCCAAAATGTGAGAAACAATGTTTTCCAGCTGTTCGTCAGACAAAGGATTACTATGGAGAACTTATAAAGAACTCAAAAAAAATCAGACCTCCCGAATTTAAAGACTCAGTCCAAAAATGGGCATCTGAGATGAATACACATTTCTCAGATGAAGAAATACAAATGGCAAATAAATATATGAAAAAATGTTCAATATCATTGATCATTCAAGAGATGCAAATTTAAAAAAATATGGAGATTCCATCTCACCCCTGAAAGAATGGCTATTACCAAGAAATCAACCAATAACAAATGCTGGAAGGGCTGTGGGGAAAAAGGAACCTTTCTGCACCTTTGGCTGAAGTGTAGACTGATGCAATCACCATAGAAATCAGTGAGAAAATTCTCAAAAAACTCAGATTGGAGGCACCATTTGATCCAGCTGTTCCTTTTCTTGGTCTTTTCCCAGGAGAATCAAATACATCATATCACAGCAATATATGTGCACCAATGTTTACAGCAGCACAGTTTGTAATAGTTAGATCTTGGAAAAAACCAAAATGCCCATCAACTGAGGAATAGAAAAAAAAAGATTTTGTCTTTTTATACATTGGACTACTCAGCCATAAAGAAGGATAAACTGCACATTTTTTAAGCAAATGGATGCAACTGGAGACCATATTATAAATGAAATAAACCAGACTCACATGTATAAACACTGTATTGTCTCCTAGGGTGAGAAGCTAGAAGAGTAAACAAAATGTACAATAGATATTCAGAAATGGGAAGAATATATAGTTTAGATAGTTATACTACTAATTTTTCTTAGTTCACTGAAAAGAAGGGTTGGTGCTAATATTGTTTGGACAATTAAATGCCTGTATATTGTACTCTTTATGCATATCTTGTACTCTGAATAACTAAAGATAACAATACACAATGTATTAATCTTTGTTAATCTCCTGTTACCTTGTTTTGAAATTTTGTTTTCTCTTTAAAATATAAAAAAAACTATTAAAAACAACTCTACATTTATTGGTCTCCAGTTAAAACACAAGGGTATTCACAACAATATGAACAAATGTTTTACACATACTCTCACCACAAACCACTTAATCGGCTGCCTTTTTTACATAATTGCCATTGCCTCACTTCACTGCTACCTTAATTCACTGATCATTTTTAGTTAGACACACTTTGTAGCAGAGTAATGTTATCTCCTTTCACCATGATCTGACCCAGTTGTTTTCCTGAGTGCATTTTAGAATGAATCTCTTCTGTATCATCTAATACATGGCTCATGTACTCATCAAAACCTATAACACAGCACTCTATCCACATATTCACTTGCTCACTAAGCCACACCTGAATCCGGGATCTGTTCTGCAAGTATCTGAAGATGAGGTTGATGGGCTGCACCATTACCTTCTGCACTTTCTGGCCTTGGCCCCTGTATACCACGACGGAATCTGACAAAGATCAACACCAACCACCAAAATTTTTTAAATGTAGTAATTATGAAATAATCAACCAATGAACACTAACAGATCTCTACCTATAATTACAAAATAGGATGATTTGTTGATATTCTTTGTCTTAGCTCATCAATTGCAAACATGTACCAATAAAATAGAATTTTAAAAAATAACATGATTAGCAGCACAAGTCATACCATGTCACAGATGAGTAACGACTGGATCAGGGGTACATCAAGAAACAAAAATCTAGTCAGAATGGACAAAGTCAGAAGCTACTTTGAAAAGACAAAAAGAAGGAAGGGAAGCCCTGCACTGGAGTAAATGATCAGGCTTATGCTCAGGCAAAAAAGATGACTCCAAGTAAGTTTCACAGTGCCAGTGGGAGTAATACAGCCTTCTTCCTGAGTGGCAGGCAAAGCACAAGCCCATATAACCCAAGGTAGTCACAGCACAAGCCTATGACAAGGAAGTTAAAACTGAAAACTGGTCTGCTTAGGAACCACAAATACCAGACTAGAAGGGAGATCCAGAAGTTTCATCAAGCTAGGTAGTAGAAGCAAGTTCTTGAACTCCCTTACATTACTAGTCAGCATCTCTACATACTTCTAGGATGGTGTAAGGGGCAAACCACACATAGTGCGCTAGCTTATTTTAGCTAATATTCATGGCCTGATTGCACCCAGCTACAGTGTGAACAGTACTAAGATCTTTAACTGTTCCATTCACTCTTATACTCAACCCCTCAGAACATGTCTAGCACATAAGCACTCAGTATTTATTGAATACATGACATGCAAGTCATTGCAAGCTTGGTCCAATTTGCATCTCCTTGTTGTGTAAAACAGCGGGAAGAGTTAGTGATAGAGGAGACACTTCCAAGTCCTAGGAATCATCAGAATAAAAAGATGGACTTCGCTTCTGAACTCAAAGGGAATGTGAAGGAGTCCATCTCAATTATTCAGTATCTTTATTATTCAATGTTCATCCCAGAACAGACAGGAAAAAACATACAATGAGCTGAATTATGAGCAACACACCTATCTATATCTCATTAAGAGAAATCAACTCTTAGGAATCCCCAGAAATCAGTTGGTCTCTCCTCTTAGCTCCAAAAAGTTACCCCAGACTCCATACAATGTCATGGTCATTCTGAAACCATATTAAAACTTTGTTGTCATAATGGTTTCTGCAAACAGGTGGAAGAGAAAAAGGAGAGCAACTACTGAAACACTACAGACTGAGGAGGGAGCCACATATGGACCTTGGAATGAAAACAGCCCACCTCCTTCTCCATCACTCAACCTGTGTGGGCTGTATATGTGCATCATGGAGCACAGGTTTGCCCACCAATGTGTCTTCTTTCGCTCATGCACATCCCCAATGCCAGGAGATTGCCTGTCTTTAGGTCTTACCTAATCCCAAGAACCTAAAAAAAGTAAAAGCAGCCACAAATAAATTTTCCTCACAGCTTTTTTGGTTACCTCATTCATCAGCATAATAGGTAAGACATGTCTCCAAGGTCTGACACTGTCAGCTGCAGGCTTTTTCTGAGTCAAGAGAAAACACTGACTGAGGATGTAACTCAGTGGTGTAGCACTTGTGTAGTATATGTTAGGCCATGAGTTGCATAAGGCCATGTCACACAGATCTTGGACAATATGCTAATATATGCAAGGAAAACAAAGAATACCTAAGTTCATCAGGTAGCCTACTCAGACTTCTTTTTTCAAAGTTAAAATAAAACCCAGACTTCTTTTTTCAAAGTTAAAATAAAATTTTCCCTAAAGTAGTAGACAAACTACCTGCTACTAAAGAATCTGAAATGTGGGATCAAAGCATAGATAGTGTCTAGATTTTCCTGCTATAGAAAAGATAACATACACTTAAAATATATATATCAGGTAATATATCAACTAGTGATGATTTCTTAATTTTTTTTGCAATTCTGTATCAGTTCTACCCTTTTTTCTGTTTTGCTTTTCTTAATAAAAAAATCTATGTCAGCCAAAATTAAGGTGATTATAAAAGCTTGCCTTACTCCACATTTATTCCACCAATGTTGCTAACAATACATCATAGTAGTATTGCTTGTGAGCCTTCTATTAACTGGATGATCCTAACCAAGTTACATAATTACACCTTTGTTACCTCATCCATAAAATAAAAGTAACAGTGATTAATGTATAAGGATGGTGTAAAAACTATATAAAAGCACCAAGCAAATCATACAGAGTAGAAATCCTATATTATGTGACAAAAGTAGTCAAAAGATAACATTTTGCTCTTAGCCACTGCCCTGAACCATTGCTCTTAACCAATTTCTCGAGTACAGATGCTTCTAAAGTTACAATGGGGTTATGGGGCAGCAAATTCAACATCAGTTGAAAAAATGCATTTAAGCTAAGCATATAGCTCAGTGGAAGCGGGCTTTTTATAAAATGCCCAGGGCCCTGTGTTTGATCCTCAGAACCAAAAAACAAGTTGATTTAATACTTCTAAACCACCAAGCATCATAGCTTAGCCTCGGCTGTCTTACATATGCTCAGAACGGTTACATTAGTCTCTGAATGGCAATATCACAAGGCAATGCTCACGTCATAACAAAATGTTGGCGATCTCATGTAATTTGCTGAATGCTGTAAAGACAGTGCAAATCAGAAAGACTGTATGGGTACTCAACATCATCATCACACACCTGAAAGCACATTGAGCCTGAAGAATATTTGGTGCACTGAACTGAAATCAATGGCTGGATGACGAACATCCTACAGCAACATGGTCATCTGGGAACTGGGAAGTGCCACTCACTGCCACTGCCCAACGCTGCAAGTATCATACTATATACTGCTACCCCAGGAGCAAATGAAAATTCAAAGTATATCTTCTACAAGGTCAATTCCCAGTACCAAAAAAAAATTCCAGAAGCTATATTCAGAGTGTAGCTGACATGAGATTATGTTGGGCAAAGAGAAAAATAATCAAAGTAGGCAGTGGGTCATGAAATTGACCATAACCATGCTAGCAATTTAAACAGTTTGCTAGAGAAACTGATCATGAACCAATGTGGCTTTTCTGAAGGTGCAGATGAAGTATAGGAGAAAAGGCAACTAATTCTCTAGTTTCAAGGCTACTCAGAGCTGTGCACAGACACTCCATGCCTGCTTCTGCCACTGAAACCTTCCCTGATGTCTTCCTACCTCCTGACACTCACGATGCACCTCCTTACCTGTAGCTCTCTGAGCATCTATTACATCCTACCATGTGTTGCTTTTTTTGTATATACATTTTGTGACTCAATATCATATGTTGCTTGAAGACTATATTCAGTCTCATATATATTTATATTAAATGACCAACAAAGGAAAAGTCCTTG
This sequence comes from Hydrochoerus hydrochaeris, assembly GCA_004027455.1. Classification (NCBI taxonomy): domain Eukaryota; kingdom Metazoa; phylum Chordata; class Mammalia; order Rodentia; family Hydrochaeridae; genus Hydrochoerus; species Hydrochoerus hydrochaeris. The sequence continues at coordinate 370,111 of PVLA01000593.1, forward strand.
GCATTGGATGGTTAATCTTAGCAAATGTGTTAAATTAATGAAGGGCACAAGAGCTATGCTGTCTTAGTCCTTAGTCATTATAACACATTAAATGCAATCCTCTTGTCAGATGTTCAAGGTCTTCCTTCCGCCTCCCTTTGTCATCCCAACCCACCTTGTCTAGCATGGGACCCATGCACAGCAGAAAATCAACAAATAAATTGAAATGAAGCCTATTTATTCCTAATGAAAGGCCAAGGTTCTTGCCACCATAGTCTGTTATCACCATGTAGTGACTTGTTCTTTAGCTTACAGATGAGAAGCAAGGTTATTTGTCAGTAATAATTCAACAGGGATATGAAATGCCCCTGTTCCCCACTACATCAGGAAGGAGGACTGAGTCTTCTCCCCTGACAAGCTGGGGAAATTGCATTATTACCAACCTAAACTATTAGCATGGACTCATGAAGCATAATCTCAAGAGCTATGTTAGTTTGCCAAATAATGCATGGAAAGCTATTATCAGTGGGGTCTGTGATGACAGTTTTAGCCAGTGAAGTTACGCACTGAAGAGGGGGAAAGGTGGAGTTAAATAAGACAGAGGAGAGGAGATATTTAAAGGTGGGGGAAATGAAGACTGTATGGCTACTTTAAAAAAGGGCAGAGGATTGAAGTGCAAAGGTGGCAAAAGGGGTGGCTAAATAAAGGAAGAAATCAAAAAGCCAACAAGCTTTTTAAAAAACCATGTGTGGGGGGAGTGTATTCAACTGGACTGTCAACTCTTTGACAGGAACCAGGCCTGCTTCTTATCAGCGTCCCAGTGCCTAGCAAAATGTCTGATACATGCTGGATGCCTAACAGATGCTCCCAGAAAGTTGAATATTACAAAATATGGTTAGTGATGAGAGAGCTTGGTAAAGAAAAAAAAATCTGACTGAGACCCCTAAAAAGGAAGGGGAAAACTAACTCCCCAAAAATGGGTGTTGAATGCAGGAATATATATATATATATATATATATATATATATATATATATATATATCCTCCTTTACCTTATTGTTTTAATATTTAGGAAAAATTTTCATTTTGAAGATATCTGTGTTGTTTTGCACCTGTGAGCAGATAAAGTGGTAAAGCTTCAAGTAAGGCCTCTCCCTGGGAGTCACTCTTTTCCTCTAACTGAGAATTATGGACCTGACACTTTTCCTTATTAAGCACCAATAAAAAAATATTACTATCAGGTTGCTGGCAGGTTTTACCCTGATTCAACTTAGTAAAAATTGATCTCTCATATTTCCAGAGCCACTGGGACATCCACAGATACTTCTTCTTTTGCTGCTGACTGAAAAATTGCTACCTGTCAGTTCCTAAAGACAAAAAATCAAACATCATATACTCTTAAGATAACTCATTGAGTAGTTTCTGTCTTTCTCACTTATAAATAAGAAAACTGAGTAATGCTCAATAAAGTGTCCAGATCAATATTTTACAGCTATTAAAGACAAAGTCTGTAACTGGGACTCAGGGTACCATATTTTACCTATCACCTTTCTCAGACATCTGGGGAATGCTACTTTTCAAGAAATAGGGTGACTCATCATCCCAGTTTTCCAAGGATTCATGGTTCTTGCAAGATGTGGCATTCCCAGTGTTAAAAACAGGAATGTTGGTCAAACTTGGCAGAAAGGTGACTAACAGGGACCATGCTGGTCTTGCTCCCCACTGTATGCCCAAGAGATATTGTAGACACTCAATAAATGCTTGCCTAACAAATAAATGAGTGAATGAACGACTTATGATGACTCTGAGACACCTTTCATTGCTGCAAGCTTTTTATGAAAGGCCATTTAAGTCGCCTTCTTATCCTCTCCCTGCCTCATCAAATAGTAAGAGAAGATCATAGAGTTACTATGTGCGAGAATTTCAATGAGAAAAAGGAAGCCTAGAGGGATAGTCTAACAAGCACCTGAAATTGAGTTCTGCCTGTCTTTGCTGCTTCAGAGGACAGAAATAAATGAACAGAAAAGTTGATTCTTATTTTTAAATAAATTAAACATCCAGAAATGTGTGTTTGTTGCCTACTTTTAATAGCGTGCTTCTTTCTTAAGCCAGAGTCCAAGTCAGCCTCCTGTCCAAGTTTTCTATCATGCCTTATTGTCTAGTCTGTTCGGCTATTTTAAAAAATGTTGAATATCAACAATGGCTCTCAGGCAGGCATTGTCAACTTTTGTATGAAGTAATCTTGGTTGAATGAGAAGATCCCAGGGCTTACAGTCCCCTCTACTGTGCTACCCCAGGCTGGGCTTGAATGTGTGTGACTGATAACAGGACACATTTCTACCTTTGTTATTACATTCCTACTCCATAATTCATTGGCCACTCTCTTTTTCGGAAAGATCTGTATGGCAAAGTAGGCAGAATGGCAGGTAAGTGCTTTTAGGGGAAAAGTAAGTACAACTTCCTTGTGGGGCTACTGAGGTCGGTGTAGGGTCACTCCACAGTACCTTGGCATTGTGACTCAGAGTCTCTGGGTGGACTAGCCAGGTACATAGGCCTTTAGACATGAGGCAGCCTACTCAGAGGGGACAATTTTCAGCAATATGCAATCTCAACTAATCAAATTACTCATTATATACCAAGGGTCAAAGTATTGCAAGCTAATTTGGAATCAGTTTCTTTCCTAATGCTGGCATTTCTTCTTCAGAAGACTCTAAGGAGCCACTCACTGGTATACAACTTCCTAGATTTATAGAGGGTTCCTGATATCAGAAAGGAGCTCTGTTCTCTTCTTCAGTATTACAGTATGAGCCAGACCACTGACTCCAGACAAATTTTATTTAAAATTTCTAGGATTAAAAATTGAGAGGGTAAATAAAATGGTAACATTTTTTAAAATGGAGGAATAAAATTATCCAGTGATTACACCACCATCACTAAAATATTAATTTCAAAAGAATTAAGGAAACCAAGTGAGAGATAACAGTAGCCAGTTAAGCATATTTTTTTAAATTCACTGAGTAGGGCAGAAGGACAATTTCACTTTATCAATGTCATCTCTCACTCAATCCCAAATTGTATACCTTTGAGTCATACTACTCACATGGGACAAAGAGAACAAAGTGAGTATAGTACTTTGCTTTGGACCATAATTCCAAGCCCAACAAAACCCAATAGTGGGCAGAAATTCAGGACCCCTGAGTCTAGGATGGTACCCATGGACAAAGCCTCCAGACCCACTACAGCACTAGAATGAAGCCTGCAGCCCCTAGATCTAGACCACATAACTTCTAGTCAACTGTAGTGATCTCAGATTTTGAATAAACCTCAATGGCCTCAGGGCTGCTGGCCCTGGACACTCACAAACCTGTGTCAGCCTCAGCAGCCATGAGATTCTAGTCTGATACTGAGTCAGCCTTGGAGGCCATAGATTTTCAGCCTGGACTGCATCATATGGTATCTGGGAGTTAAGGGTATATCCTAATACAGCAAAAGCTAAAATGGTCACAGGCTTAGGACTCACAATGGACAGTATGTCCAGAATCTCTGGATACTCTTACTATTAAAGGATGCTTCCAGGCGATGCCAGACTGCAATAAACACTGATTTATTCAATGCATAAATACAACCACTAGGAATAAGGATAATCAAGGAATTGTGGCACCACTTTCTTATTTTATGGAAAATAAAGTAAAACAAAATTTCATAACAAAATAATAGGAAAATAACAATAGCTAATAAAGTGTGTATTGTTATCTTCAAAGTAGTTATGCAGAGCACAAGATATGGCCTTAAAAGATTCTCCAAATTATATTATCAAAAGCCTTTCTTTTCAATGAACTAGAAAAAACTAGTAGTATTAAGTATCTTGTATTTGTTTTTCATTTTCCTTCCTTCCTTTCCCTTTTCCCCTACTCTAGTTCCCTTTTTATTTTGAACAATTTCTTTCCATTTCACAATACCTATTATATATTTTGGACCTTAGTTACTCTTTCAGTTTATAACACGAGGAATACAATATGATGTTTATCCATGGAAGTCTGATTTCTTTTACTTATGAGTATGGTCTCAAATTGCATCTATCTGCCTATAAAAGTCTGAAGTTCATCCTTCTTTATGGCATTTAATGGACAAAATATTAAGGTACAAACGACTGACCCTAAAGAGATGAAAATGTATTAACTGACTGATAAAGAATCATACATATTTGTATTAAGGAAATTCAATAACATCAAGATAATACAGAAAAACAATTCAGAAATTTATCAGATAAATTTAGCAGGGATTGAAATAATTTTTAAAACTGGAAAGAGGAACAAGGGAGGGGAGAAGGAAAAGAAGGAAAAGGGTTTAAAAATAGAACTGAAGGGAAAAGGGAAACAAAGCTTTATAAATGAGGAGTGGAAGAAAGATTGAAGGGAGGTGGAGAGGAATGGCATTATGATTTGTCTCTGGATGTCCTCCTAAGGCCTCATATGGATATGGAGAGCACGCTTTTTAGAGGCAGCCATACTTAGAGCGTGTGATTGATTCATAGTGCAATGTCTGGATTAAGGGTGCTGGGATTAAGGCTGGTGATTACTGGACCAATATACTGATTAGATTGGCACAGCCCAAATCCCAGAAATCTAGATAAGATAAAAGGAGCAGAAAAAGGCTTGTTTCCCTCTCCCTCACTTGCTGATTTCTTCTGTCTTCCACCACCATAAATTGTTACCCCTCTGCCTCCTGCTATCTTGCCTTGGAGCCACCTAATTATGGACTGAAACCTCCACAACTAAATAAATCTTTCCTTCTTTAAATTTGGGTGTTGAGTATTTTATCTCAGCAACAAGATAAAAGTAGCTAAGACAAATGGGAAAAAAAGAATTAAGATACTTTCTGTACAAGCACAAATTCCCCAGGATGAATGGGATCATTATGTACTGATATATATACTTATTTAAAAAAATCAAACAGAAATGCTTAAAGTGAAAAATACAATGAATGAAATGAAAAATGTTACAAAAATATCAACAGTAGAATTTAATCTGCAGACTTAAACATCTTTTATGTGAAAATATAGTCAGAGCCAGGGTCCATGTACCAACCCAGAGAGGACCCTGGGACCAACCACCTGAGATTCCTGCCCTCAAGCAATGACATCCCCACTTCTGGGGTCTTCTCAGCACATGGCAAGAGAGGAAACAACAGACTGACTTGATTGAAAAAGAGACCCAGAAGAAGTTTCACTTTAACACTGAAGTATTACTCTACCACAGAGACATGGTGCAAGATATCACTGGGAGATAGTCTGGAAGAGGAGGAAAACGAAATAGGGAAGGCCTGGGATCAGTCCAGAAAGGTCAAAGGGCCTGTATTCTATTGTAAGAGTCCAGGTTTGGAAGTAAAAACATCAGAGGTGGTGATCCTGGAGGAAAAATTAGTCTAGTGATACTGTTGAAATTTGACACTGCTGCCTAAATTAGGGAGAAATTAATGGTCTGAAATACTATAGGCCAATATATGGTTGGTCTAATTGTGTTTACTAAAATCACAGCCTTCTTAATTCTGTTTAAGAGATGTTCATGAGTGATTCCTAAGGTTTGCCAGTCTCCAACTAACATTTGATGCCATCAATCCCACTGAATTTACTACTATAGCTAAGGTAATAAAATAGAGAATAACCACTGTTCTCTCTATGCCAATATCTGGATTTCCTGGGGTTCCTAAATAATAAAAAACAGACATATACATACACAGGAACATGAGAAAGCAGGGCAACAAAAGACACTCTATGTCACCCATCTATCCTAAGGCAGAGCAATGGAGCACAAATGGAGAAGAAAGAAAGTATCAGGTAGAAGAACTCTTAGAAAAGAGTATATAAAACATAAATGCATTAGATGGTTCCAAGAAGAAATGGATCAAAAGTGCACAGAAATATCACTTAAACTACCCAAAGTGGATTCAGGAGAAATAAGGAAAAAATTGGAAAAGTTGACCAAATCCATTCAAGTAATAAATTACAAAGATTAAAAATCCTTAAAAAGATTTCAGGCAAAAATACCTGAAATAAAAAACTGTATAGAATTCACAAATTGCAGAAATGGCCTATGTGAAGACAGAGTGTCTGAAAGTGAGGGGAAAATTTTAAATTACAAAGAAGTACTCACAGGAGCCACAAAAAATAAGAGAACAAGAAAAGATCATCCAGTAGCTCCTAGATGACACTAAAAAGAGAAACCTAAGATTAAGCAGAGTTAGAGAAAAGCTAGACGATAACGCAGATGGAATTGTTAGTATGTTTACAGAAATAGTAGCAGAAATTTTCCCAAATATGAGAGGAGTTAACATACAAATAAACAAGAGTACTAGAACACCAAACAGCTGTAATGAAAAAGGAAACTCGCCAAGACATAAATTTATTAAATTCTGAGATAGAAATAAGAGAATTTTAAAAGGAATCACAGATAAACAAACAAAATCATATATAATTTTAAGCCTATTAGAATCACAGCTAATTCTCAACACAAACCCTAAAAGCCTCGAGAGTTTGCAGTAAAGTTTTTCAAGCTCTAACAGCAAATAACTTCCAACCCAGATTAACAAAATGGCCAAGCTTTTCTTCAAAATAGATGGATAAATAAGGAGATTTCATGAAAAAGACCACCTCAAAGATACATGACTATGAAACCAGCACTCCAGAAAACACTCAAAAATATCCAAAACATAAATGATAAAACCAATAAAAGGAACACAGATGTTATGAAAACAACACACAAAGTTAACTGTAAACAACAACAAAATATGTAGGAAAAGAAAAACTGTGGTGTTGCCAACAGAGAAAGAGTGTAATGATAACAAATAATCAATATATTTCAGAAATATCTCTCAATGTTAATCACCTCAACTCTCCAATTAAAAGACACAGATTGGCAGACTGGATTAAAAAAAAACCAGAATCCAATAATCTGTTACATTCAAGAAATTCATCTAATCAAAAAGATATTTACAGACTAAAAAAAAATTAAAGGATGGAAAACAATATTTCATGCACCAGTGCTGAGAATCAGCTTGATGCGGTACATAGCAGGCAATAACTGATATTAATAAATTGGCACAAAAATAAATCAAGAGTCTGTATGGGCCTATGTGACTTGTGACAAGACCCACGGTCGGCTTTTGGACAGATTATTATTTAAGCCAATGGACAGAACTGAGACTAGCAAATGTTCTGCGAAGTTCTAGCTCCTCAAAGGAAGGTAACATCCAGCTGACTTGACTCATGCAAGTTCCTTCTAGCCCAGTAGTCACAGCAGATAATCAGGTTACTAGTTAACCATGATCTATTCCTCTGCATTTTTCCAAAAATTCGTTGTTTCTTAATTCTTCAACCATGACCATGCCAGCAGTTCATCCTCACCACTTCCTGAAGCCCACCAACACAAATCGGTGTACCTAATAAAGGCCAAGGACACTGCACCTCATGATCTTAGTCCTTACTGGGGGTTGACCATCCTGGTATCTCCTGTAGCTATATTTTATCTGTGTTTTATTCTGTCATCGTACCCCTGACCAGGATATCGATTGTTCTAGGCCAGGGCCCCCATACAGCAGTACCCCAGAAACACTAAAGGCAGCAATTTAAACCTCAGTGTAAATTCAAGCTAAAACTGATGAGAAGAGACATAGAAGATCATTACATACTTATTAAGGAAACAATTCAACACGAAGAAATAATGCTTATAAATATGCACTGAATACTGAAGTACCTATCAACATAAAAATACTGATGAATATAAAAGATCCAATAAACACTAACACAGTCATAATGGGGAATCGTTAACACCCTACTTTTTCAAAGAGACAGACCAACTAAACAAAACTCAATAAAGAAATACCACTTAACCACACCCTTGAACATATGAACATAATAGATATCTACAGAGTTTTCCTCTCTACTACAAGAGAATATAAATTATTTTCTGTATCACATAGTACTTTCTTCAAAATAGATGACGTATGGGACACAAAATCTACCTAAATAAATATAAAAGACTCTAAATTACCCCCATCTATACTATCTGACCACTATGTAATAAATTAGAAATCAGTGATTTAAAAAAGCCCTGAGGAATTAGAAGGACATGGAAAATTAGTAAGATGTTCCTAAACAAGCAGTAGGTCACAAAAAAATGAAAGAAGAAATTTAAAAATTTCTGAAAGTTGTTGATAATGCTAATACAACTCACTGCACTCTGGCACAGTATAAAAGTGGTCCTAAGAGAGAAATTTATTCTAATCAATACTTACATTAAGAAAACAGAGTAAGTTAACATAAGTAATCTTATGAGAAATCTTAAAATATTTGAGAAAGAAAAACAATAATCCAGACCGAAACCACAATTAAGAAGGGAAATCATAAAGATTAGAAATGAAATCAATAGTAAAAAAATAATAATACAAAGAATCAATGAAATAAAGAGTTAGTTCTTTGAAAGAATAAGTAAAGTAGATAAAATCTTAGTGAAACTTACCAAGAAAGAGAAAAGACTTACATCAATGTAAGTCATTTTAGAAATGAAAAAGACAAAATCACAACAGACACTATCAAAGTCCAGTAGACAGTAACCAATATAAAAACATGTATTCCAATAAATTGGAAAATTTTGAAGAAATGGACACAATACTAGATTTATACAAATCACCAAAGCTAATTCAAGAAGACATAAAGATACAGAAGACCTCAACAAAAGCAATGAAATTGAGACAGAATCTATCAACTAAAAAAAAAAAGCCCAGCAAACACGAGGTCGTGAGTTCAATCCCTGGCACAAAAAAAAAAAGGACCTGATGGATTCATTGCTGAATTCAATAAAACAAATAAGGATGTTGTATCATCTATAGTCCTGAAGTTCTTCAAATGAATTGAAAGAGGAAGAGTACCTCCAAATTACGAAAGCTATTATCATCCTGAATACAAAACCAGGTGAAGGTCCAACTAAAAAGAAAAACTACACGTCAGTCTCCTACAAGAACACAAATTCAAAAATCATCAACAAGATATTAGTGAAGAGAATGAATCTCATCATCAGAAAGATCATACATTAGGACCAAGTTGGTTTCATCACAGAGAGGCAAGAATGGTTTGACATACACAATCAGTAAATACATGTTACATAATCAGAACCAAAGTCAAAAACTAAATGATCATATCAATAGATGCAGAAGGGACTTTCAACAAAACTCAACATCCCTTCATGATAATAACCCTGAAAATATAGGTAACACCTAAATTTGATAAAAGCTATTTTTACACAAACCAAAAACCAATACAAAATGGGAGGGGGAGCTAAAATCTTTCACTCTAAAATCAGGACTAAGACATCATTTTTTTTTTGGCTTTTTGAGACAGGGTCTCACTATGCAGTTCAGGTTGGCCTTGGGCTCACTTTGTAGCCCAGGCTGCTCTCGAAATTTGTAGCCCAGGCTGCTCTCAAACTTGCAAACAATTCTGCCTCAGCCTCCTGAGTGCTAGGATTACAGGAGTGCACCACCACACCGGCTCAACATTACTTTTCAACACAACACTTTAAATAGGAGCCAGAGCATTCAGGAAAGAGAAGGAAATAAAAGGGATACACATAGAAAAAAGAACTCAAATTATCATTATTTGCAAATGAAATGATACTCTATACAGAAGACTCAAAGAATTCCATAAATATTCTTAGAATAACCAACTTCAGCAATGTAGCAGGATACAAAATCAATAAACAAAAAGCAATAGCATTTTTGTATACCAATACTGAATTCAATGAGAAGGAACTTATAAAACCAGTACCATTCATAGCACTGTCAAGAAAAATGAAATACCTAGGTATTAACCTAACAAAGGAAATGAAATAAAAAATCTCTACGAAGAAAAATACGGTAATCTGAAAAAGGAGATCAGAAAATGGAAATATGTCCCCTGCACAAACCAAAAACTGTGACACATATTCAGTATAATCCCTATCAATATACCAACAGCATACTCTACAGATATTGAGAAAACAGTAAAATTCACATGGAACTAGAAGAGACTCAGCATAGTACAAACAATCTTGGACAACAAAAGTAAAGCAGGAGACATCTGACAAAAAAAACTATACTACAAAGCAAGAATAATAAAAATGACCAGGTTGTGGAACAAAAGCAGACATGTGGATCAAAAGCACAGAATAGAAGATACTGGAGCCAGGCATGTAGTTCAGAAGCACAGCGCCTCCTTGGCAAGCATGAGGTGATAAATTCAATTCCTGGTACCAAAATAAAATAAAATAAAATAAAAATAGATGATACAGACATGTCCCCAGACACATTCAGCTTTTTCTTCTTTGATAAAAGACCAAAAAGCTCATGTTGGAGGAAAGACTGCCTATTCATCAAATGGTGCTAGGAAAACAGAGTATCTGTTTGCAACAGATTGAAACTAGAATAGTTTCTCTGAAAACATACCAAACTAAAATCAAAACAGATGAAATATATAAGCATTAAAACAAAATAATGAACCTACTGAAAGATAAAATAAGTAAAATACTTGGAGTCATGAGTGTAGGGAAGGATTTCCTAAACAGAACTATAATTGCATACAAAATAAAAGCAAGAATCAACAAATCAGGTTGCAGACAATTAAAAAGATTCTGCACAGAAAAGGTGTCAATTAATAGAGTAAAGGGAAAACTTATAGTATGTAAAAATTTTGCCAGCTATTTTTCAGACAGAGGACTAATATCTAGCATATACAAAGATTTCAAAAAATTATACCACCTAAAATAAAAAACCCAGTCAAGAAATGGGTACATGAAATGAACAGGTACTTCTTAGAGTAAGAAATGCAACACCGACAAATATATGAAAAAGGGATCAACATCCCTGATTATTAGAGAAACTCAAATTAAAACCATGCTAAGATCCCATCTCACACCAGAAAGAATGGCAATCATCAAGAAATCAAACAATAACAAATGTTAGTGTGGCTCCAGCATTGTTTTTGGGAATGTAAACCACCACAGCCACTATGGAAATCCTCCAAAGAATAATTAGAAACTCCACATGACCCAGCTACCCCTCTTTTAAGTATCTTGCTCAAAGAGCTAAAAACATTCTACTCTAGAGATACATGCATACCAATATTTATAGCAGCATAATTCATAGTAGCTAAATCTTCAAAGCAACCTGCATACCTATCAGCAGAAAACTGGATAAAGAAAACATGGCATCTACACATAATGGAATACTAATCAGCTATAAATAAGGACAAATTTGAGACACTGCAGGAAAATGGGTGCAACTAGAAAATATAATTTTGAGTGAAATAAGTCATACAAATAAGTTTAAAAACTGTATAGTATTTATCATTTGAGTAAGTCAAGGTACAAACAAAAGCACAATAAACTATGGCTAGAAGGACACAAGTGAATAGTTTTCTTGCAAATGTGAAGAGGTCCCAGAGAATATGGGTGAGAGGAGAGGTGGGGAGGAAGACAAAATAAGTAGAACAAAGATATGCCATGTACAGGAACCTAATAACCTCAGTGCATGCAAACACTGTATGTCATAAACATGAGATAAGATTAATAATACCAAGAAGAGCAAAATGGTGAAATGGAATTTAGAGGAGAAGGGAGGGACCCAGGAAGGAGATTAGCTAAAAAAAAAAGTATATATACCCACTCCCCAAGATGATTGTAAACTGCATGTACTGTAATACATTAAATAAAAAAAATATGCAATTAGAGGAGAAATGAAGAGTAAAAGTAAATGAAGAAAATTTACAGAATACATCTGATAGCATAAAGAGGATAAGCGTCACTAATGTTCAAGAGAAAATATGAAAAGGTAAAGGAGTAGAACATTTCTTTAAAAGAATAGTCCTAAAAAGCTTTCTAAACTTGAAGACAGATATAAATATCCATGTACAGGATGGTCAAATCTCTCCAATAAGATTCAGTTAAAATAATACTACCCTACAACGTACTATAATCAAATTGTCAAAAAGCAAAGACAAAGTCCTCAAAGCCTCAAGAAAAAAAAGCCAATGACAAAGAAGTGAGTTGCTGTACACCTAGCCACAGAGTTCTCAGCAAAACCCTTACAAATCAGGAAACAGTGAGATTATATGTCCAAAATACTGCAGGAAAAAAATCTACTAAGTATGTTGCACCCAAGAAAGTCACGCTTCACAAATGAAGATGAGATTTAAAGACTTTACCAAACAACAGCTGAGTTTGCCACCATTAGATTTGTCTTACAAGAAATTTTAAAAGCAGCTATTGAAGCTGAAAGGTATATTAATAACGCAAAAAATTCTTAAATAACAAAATTCAATGATAAAAGTAATCAAATAGTCAACTTTGGAATACTTCAATACTATAATGATAGCATATCAATCACAGCTTTCCTACGAATATCAAAAGACAAAACTATTAAAATAAGAATAACAATTTAAAAATATGTAAGACTGGGGATGTAGTTCAGTGGCATAGAATTTGCCCTGCATGCAAAAGGCCCCAGAGTTGATCACCAGGACCATTAAAAATTTTTTTTACCCAGATATGTAAATTATGACATTAAAAATTCAAAGGTATGGTAAGACTAAAACTCAGAGGTAAAGCACATGCTAAGCATGCTTACGGCCCTGGGTTCAATGTTTAGCAACACGTTTTTTTTTTTTTGCTTAAGAACTTTATTTTTTTTAATTTATTTTTTTACTTTGATACCGGAGATCAAACTCACAACTGCGGGCTTGCATGGCAGGGACTTATGCTGCTGAGCTAAATCCTCAGCCCTCAAGAAATTTATTAAAAGTTGCTTGCAGTTTGTTGACTTTTTTGAAAAAATCAAGTTGTCAATTTTATTACAAATTAAAAATTAAGGTTTAAAAATCTCAACTTGACCGGACATGAAACAATTTTAAAAACTTTAAAGGGGTATTGAGAAAAGCCAAACTTTTTGAAAAACTGGTTTGTCATTACCAAAATGAGACGTCTTTAGGTAAAAATAATAAAAACCCCATGCTGCATAGATAATACAGATAGTTCTAGTTATACGATCAATGGGCAAAGAGTAAGCTCTTAAGATCTTAGTTCCAATCTTTTCCTTACTAGGGGATCGAACTCACGACCTCGCACTTACCCGGCAGGGGCTTGTGGCGCTGAGCTAAACCCTTGGCTCCTTTGCTCACTTCTTATTGCTGTAATTTCCTATTCGTTTCTTCTTGCTGGATGACTAAACCGGATGACGGTAGAGAAATTAGGCCAGCATTTACTCAGCTCTGGCCTGCTCAGCCTGGGGAGCAGATGAATCCTCAGCTGGTCGATCGGCCACTTTTGTCTGGTTGCCATCTTGTGGTTTAGGGTTTTCTGGGCATCTACATCAGTAATGGAGGTTGCCATGATACTAATTAATGTTGAGGTGGCTGCTGACTTTAGATCTTTTCTCCTTGATTTTCCTTGTCCTCTTGATTGCCGTCCTCACTAGGTTGTCTTGGGCGAGGAAGGCCCCTGAGGACTCGTGGTCTGTAAGCTCGATACACATTGTCTCACTTGTCCACCTTGTTCTCCAGCACCCTCCTCACTTCTTGTACAGGAAGGCTGGAATCCTGCGGTGGACACCCATAGGGTTTCCGCATGGAGTAAGGTGGGAACCTTGGCCTGCGGTAGGGCCTGGCGTTTTAGGGCCTGGCCTTCAGGAGCGCTCTCCGACCCCTCGTTCTTTCCCCCATTCTCACTATTCTGGTAATTCTGCTGGCAGTTGCATGGAGGACCCCGACCACGTGGCTAGCATCTATAATGGTTACCGGCTGTTGCGTATCTACGGCCTTGAACCGGAACTCCACCCGGGCCTGGAACATTTGCTGCCTCCTCACCATTTTCTTCTTCAACAACAGCAACTCCACAGTCTCCGCCTCCTGCGCTGTGAAGCCACTTCCTGGGGTGATTCTTCTTTACGGCAGTCTGGTGTACAAACACATCTCCCTTGGTGTCATTGCTGTTGATGAAGCCGTATCAGTTTCTTACACTGAACCATTTTACTGTTCCTAAATCCTTCGCTGCAGTGACCTTGTTGTCCCCCCCCTCAGCAGGCGCAGCCGATGCGAGGCCACCCAAGCTGCCCATGCAGAGCTTGGTATCAGCAGCGCTAAGGGCAGTGGCGCTGGGCGGCTGCTGGGTCTCAGTCTCCCAGCTCATGGTGGCGGTGGCGGTGACGGTGACCGGAAGGCTGCTGCGGCTCCCGAGGTGTGACTGTAACTAAGCCGGCAGCGGCGCTGGAGCTGCCCAAGGCTCTCTGGGTTCCACAGTCCACTCTCCACTCCCGCTACCGATCGAACTACCAAAATTTTTTTTTAATTTCAAAAGTACAGTTAAATATATAACTTGGTGGGGGTTTTTTCAAAGTTAAATTCTTATCAGGTTCAAATAATATAATCACAAATATAATACTAAAATAAATACAAGAAAAAATAAAAAAAGGAAAAGCAAAATATTACTTGAAAAATCGTGTAACTGCAAAGATTCTAAGAAAAAAAATCCACAAAACACTTAGAAAACAATGAAAAAATGACAACAACATGTGCCTACACATCAATAATTATATTGTATATAAAGGATTACATTCTCCAGTTAGAAGACATCTGAATGGGTTAAAAACAATACCCAAATATATGCCACCTACAAGAGTCAGTCACATCACCTGTAAGCACGTAGAGACTGAAAGTACAGGGACAGAGAAAATACTCCGTGCATATGGAAAGCAAAAGAGAATAGAAGGAACTATGCTTAAAAAATAAAATAGATAAAACAGATTTTAAATCAAACTCTATAAAAAAGATAAAGATCATTATGTAATAATGAGATAGATTTAGAAAGAAAATATGACAAATAAAAAATATATGCACCCAAGAGTAGAGCACCAGTAACGTACGAATACTGAGCTATTAAGAAATTTAAAAAAATATGAACAGACCAAGAATGAGTAACAAGACAGAGGTAGTAAAAACAGAAAGGTCCAGTATTTGATGGCTTCACTGATGAAGGCGATCAATACTTCAAGCACTAATACTAGTACTTCTCAAACATTTCCATAAAATTGAAGAGGAGGTAATACTTCCAAATTCATTCTACATGTCATCATTGCCTTGATATATATCAAAACCAGACAACATCATAAGAGAAAAAAGAAAGTTAAAAATAAAAATCCCTGATAGATGCAAAAATCTTCAACAAACATCATCAATCCAAATTCAAGAGAGGTACACCCCAAGGTTCAACATATGGCCCAACATGTGCAAATCAATAAATGCAATGCATCCCGTTAACAGAATAAAAAGCATATATATATATATATATATATATATATATATTTCAACAGATGCAGAAAAATTGTTTAACAAAATTCAGAATACAAAACAAATATACAAAACACAGTATCATCTTGATACATTAATAATAAACTTTCTGAAAAAAGAAATCAACAAAGTAATCCCATTCTGAAAAATAAAATATTTAGGAATAAAGTTAACTAAAAGGGTGAAAGATATTACAAGGAAAATTATCAAACACTGATGGAAGTAATTATAGAAGACACACACAAAAAAATGGAAAGGTGTCCCATATTGATGGATCAGAAGAATTAACATTTGTGTGCCAGTATGCTCATCTTAAGCAAACTAATATTTGTGACAAAGATGCTAAGAACATACACTATAAAAATAACAGCACTCAATAAATAGTGTGGCAAAATCTGGTGTACTGTTATATGCTGAATAATGGAGGTAGATTTTTTTTTTCTCACACCATACCAAAAATCAACTAAAAATGGCCCAGAGATCTAAAAATAAAACCTAAAAATATGAAATTGCTACAAGACAACAGAGGATACTGCAAGACATTGGTATAGGCGAAGAATTTAAAGAACTTTAAAAAACTGAAGGCAAATATCCAAATAATTTACTTTTAAAAATGAACTAAAGATCTGAATAGATGCTTTTTAAGAGCAGATATACAATTTGCCAATGAATATATGAAAAAAAAGTTCAGTATCACTAACAAAGAAAAGCAAATCAAAATGACAATGAGAGGCACAGCTCAGTGGTTAAACATTTGTCTGTGACACATGAGGGCCTTGGATTCAAATCCCAGCACCACAAAATAAATAAATAAATAAAATTTCAAAATTTTAAAACTATAAGTTGTCCTCTCACTGATTAGAAATACTATGAAAAAGACAAAATAATAAATGCTGGCAAAATTGGGCGTGGTGGTGCACACCTGAAATCCCAGCACTTGGGAGGCTGAGGCAGGAGGGGTTTTGAGAGTTTGAGACCAGTTTGGGTTCCAAGTGAGCTCAAGGCCAGCCTGAACTGCATAGTGAGACCCTGTCTCAAAAAAATAAAAATAAAATAAAATAAAATAAATTCTGGCAAAATTAAAGAGAAAAGGAGGACTGTCATACTGAAAGGGGGAATGTAAATTAGTAGTCATTATGGAGAACAGTACAGAGACTCCACCTTAAAAAGCTAAAAAAGAACTACCATATAATCCAGCAACCCTACTGGTTATATATCCATAGGAGATGAAATCATTATAACAAAGAGATACTTACATTCACATGTTTATGTCACCATTATTCACAATAGCTAAACTATGGAATCAACTAAGATATGTATCAAAGGATGAATGGATAAAGAAATTGTGGTACATACACACAATGAAATATTATTCAGCCATTAAAAATAATGACTAAATAATAATCCCATTTCTCTAGGAGGCTAAGGCATGAAGATTATAAATTTGAATGCAGCCTGGGCACTCTGTTACTTAAGAAGACTCTGTCTCAAAAAATTTTGAAAAATGGAAGCTGAGGAGGTAGCTCTCTGGAAAGGACCTGGGTTCAAGCCCCACTACGGAAAAAAGAAGAAGAAATCCTGTCATTTGCAGCAACATAGGGAGAACAGAAATCACTATATTAACAGAAATGAGTGAGACAGAAAGACACATACCACATACCCAAACTCACTCACTTTACTGGAAACTAAAATGTCTCATAGAAGAACAAAATGAAACTGTAGTCACCTGAAACTAAGAAGGGAAGTTGGGAGGAGGGACAGAAAAATGTAAGAAAAGGGGCACCAAAATGCAATTAGAGAGAAGGAATTTATTGTGGTTTTCTAGAACACAGCAGGGTAACTATTGTTTACAACAACCTGTGATATATTTCAAAATAATTAGAAAAGAAGAGCAGTAAATTCCCAACACAAATAATGGCTAAGGTAGGAAACGGAATACTTATAACCCTGATTTGAACATCAGATATTATATGCATGTACAAGGCATGACTGAAAGATACGATGAATGCTTAATTTTTTAAAAAAATATTACAGCACAAAAGCCACTGCCATTGACTCCAATCAAGATACTCCTCCTCACTTGGAACACATTTATGTCATTATTCTTGCCACTTTCTGAAGCAGTTCTGGAAGTCCTATTTCTGTCTTTAGTTGCACGGTTGCAGCTGCCTCAATGTCACAAATGGATTCAAAACATTTTCCTTTCATGGAAATTTTGACTTTGAGGAAGAGCCAGAAGTCACACAGTGCCAGATCTGTGAATAAAATGAACAAGAACACACTGTAGTGTGTTTACAAGGGTGCCTTTCTGTTTGATGGCACTGGGCAGCAACATTCACCATATTTGTTTTTTCATCACATCATGTAAAGGTACTCATGAAAGAGAACTTCCAAAACTGTTCCAGAAAGCGGCAAGAAATGATGATAGGATACATGCATTTGAAGTAAGAGGGAGTATTTGGGGGGTAATGGCAATGTGTCTTTTACTTTAATAATTTTTCAGTTTAAATATTCACTGTATACTTTGATCATACCACATATCACAGTATAACATATGCCATAAGGATGTATATACCATCTCAACTTCTAAAAATTGGCAAAAGTCCTCAATAGACATTTCTCAAAGTAAGACGTATAGATGGAAAACAGGAATATGAAAAAACACTCAGCCTCACAGATTAGGAAGACACAAACTGAAACCGTAAGATACCACCCCACTCCAAAGTCAGAACTGCTATTTCCAAAAGATCAATGATAACAAGTGTTGGCAAGAATGTGGAGAATACTGCAAACTTATATGCTGTATAAGAGCTCAGGGATTTAGCTCAGCAGCATAAATGCCTGCCTGGCAAGAACAAGGTTATGAGTTCAATCCCCAGTACCCCCCCCCAAAAAAAAAAACAGTGTAAGTTTGTAATAGGCATTATGACAGAGAGTATGGAGATTCCTCAAAAATTTAAAAATACAACACTCCTATGTTTCACCAGTTCCATTCCTGAGTATGTATACGAAGGAAATGCAGTGCCTGCCTGGCAAGCACAACGTCATGAGTTCAATTCCCAGTACTCCACCCCCAAAAAAGTTTTAGCCATTACATACTGCTGTTATAAACATGAGTGTGCAGACATCGTCATGGTAACACCTCACACTTTAAGGCACAATATTATACCAGACTTGGTGGCTCGCGCTTGTAATTCCAGCACTTAGGAGGCTGAGGCAGGAGGATCATTGTGAGTTAAAGACCAGCTTGGGTTACAAAATGAGCTCAAGGCCAGACTGAACTGCATAGTAAGACTCTGTCTCAAAAAGACAAAAAGAAAATAAAAGGAAATGAAATCAAATTCAAAGAGACTAAATCTAGACTCTCGTGTTCAGTGCAGCACCATTTACATTAGCCACAAAATGGAATCACGCTAGGTGTCTATCAACTGATGAAAGGATAAAGAAAATGTGGTACACACATACCCTTGCATGTGATTCAGTCATAAAAAGAAACGTGATACTATCATTTGCAGCATCACAGATAGAACTGGATATCACTGTGTTGAGTGAAAAAAGCCAACCATCAAAAGACAAGTACTCCATGATGTCACACATATGAGAATCTAAGAAGTTGATATCATACAAGTAAAGGGTAAAACAGTAGTTCAGACTGGCTTAGCACTCACTTTGTAGCCCAGGGTAGCCTCAAACTCTTGGTGATCCTCCTGCCTCAGCCTCCCCAGCACTGGAATTACAGGTGTTTGCCTCTATGATGGCTGGTCAAAGGATATATAATTACAGTACAAAGGAATAAGTTCAAGAGGCCTATTTTACCACATAGTGACTATAGTTAATGATAATATATTGTTTTCTTGCAAAATGCAGAAGTATATGTAAGTCAATAATGTGTGGTGATGCATTTGTTGATTAGTTAGATCTAATATTTGCTCAATGAGTACATAATAAAGACATACAAAATTACCTATTATTTAAAAATATATATACATAAAATTTGTTATGTCAAACAAATAAGAATATACGGAGGTTGATAAACTGCTTTCTATTCCACATAAAGATATGTCACATGAGATTGTGCCCTTCAGTATTTAAAAACCCTACAGGGCAATACCTAGGGAAAATTTAATATCGCTTTGGGAATAGTGATGGCTAACTTAGCTTGTGCCCCAGGTCTCTGTCTTAGAAAAACTGTAATCCCAGCACTCGGGAGTGCTGGGATTACAGGAGTGCACCACCACTCCCGGTAATATCTCTATTCTTCAATACTAATTTTCCTCTTCTGTTGTATCTCTTTGGAGTTAAAAGCATGAGCTTTGGAATCAGCCTATGGGGCTGCCATAGCTATGTGACTTTGGACAAATTATTTCTTTGATTTTGTTTCCCCATCCGTAAAATACTAGATGTAATAATAGCTACTTAATAGTCGTTAAGAGGATGATGCTATAATGTGTATAAGCATTTAGCACAGATGAGTGTGACATTGCCACAGACCTGGAGGAGAAGAAGCCATGCCCCAAGGCCCCACCACCATTAGAGAAGCATCAGTGTGCCACCTACCTGCACCTCTCTGCCACCCTGGAAACCTCGGATCAGAGGTGCCTAGCCCAATCTCCTGCACTGAGGGATGGGCTGCTAATGCAGGAAGTGCCCCAGACTCGGCAACCAGGTGATTACAAGGAACACAGGAAAATGTCAAACAAAGAAGCAAGGTGCAATCTAAGACCTCCAGTGCACCCAGAACAAGTCCAGGAGTCATAAATACAAAAGAAATTAAAAGCCACATACCTGAAATTTCTGAAATGGTAGCAACTGAAGTAAAGAAACAACTTAGGGCTTTTATTGTTTGATTAACACTGCATTCCTGTATCTGGTAGTCTGAGCACCTATTTAGAGGATAACAACATGCAATATAGTAACTATTGTTGATTTCCTATTGTCTTGTTTTTGAAATCCAATATTATTCTCATTGCTTTGTTTTGTTTTATTGTTTTGTTTTGTTTTCTTCACTTTAAAATTAAAGAGAGAGAGAGAGGCTGCATGTAAAAGCATCTCAAGTTCTGCACAGGTAGCATAAAATTTTCAAGCTCTAAGTGATGGATTTGTTCTGAGTTATAGTCACCTCCCCACTGTAAGTTATCTGTGTCTTGTTATCCAGAAGCAAAGAGTTTACAAGAACACACACATACAAGGTATTAGAGGCAGTGGCAGAGACTACCATGGAGACTAGAGTCAATACACACAAGGCCTGGAGAGCTGTATCACCCTTTCTCTGTGGCTGGTCAAGGTTACTATTTTGCCTTTTTGACATACTATCAATTATGCTGCTAACAGAGATACTAGATCTTTAGTTTTCTTATAAAATAAGAAACTGGCTTTAATTAAACCATCAGTAACTTGGACCTAATTATTTTAGACAGTATTTAATTAATGTTTCATGAGTACATAATGTAATTAAGGTCCCTTTAATAAGACCTCCTATGACATTAAAATATATGACCTTTATCTTCCTTATCTACCATATTCTGACAACTCAGATTTGTCATTTTCACTAAAAGGTATAGTTTGATTAAATAGAACAGACCATAAAATTAATCTGGCATATTATACTTGTTTGTTTCTTTTTTCCTCCCTACTTGAGACCTAATAAGTTAAGGCTTTTAATTAGCAATATAGATACAAGTGTTCATGCTACCATTTTACTTTTAATTTGCCAAAGTGTTTCTTTTGTACCTGAATTTTTGTGACCAAAGCAGATAACAACTATCCTTTATTAATCATGGTAAAGGGTTCAATCTTCAAGATATGAAAAAGAATGAGCTGTTCTTCACTTCAACAATGACTAGTGATTGTCTCAACTGTCCCACTGTTAATGAAAGGCTTTAATTCCCGGTATTAATAAGACATTTTAAATATTTTGTGAAATTTCTACTGACACTGGAAACGAACACAAACTGCACCTTAAAGTCACTTTAACATGACCCAAAAGGTGTGCATGAGCTTTTCACCTGTGATTTAAAAGTCTCTCCATGACCCCAAATTTTAAAGGTCCCCACAGCCTTCTCCCCAAAAGCTACAAAGTATATATATATATATATATATATAAGAACTGTTTGGAAAGGAAGAAAGGATATAATTCTCATATTATTTAAGTAATAAAGTGTTAAGAAATTATCTTGATCAGGATCAGAGGTATAAATCAGTGGTAAATGGCATGTATGGCATGTGTAAGGCCCTGGGTTCAATTCCTAGCACCACAAAAAAAAAGAGAGTGCAGGGGTGGGGGCTGAGAGAAGAGACAGGAGGCATGAGGAAGGGAAGAAGAGAGAGAGAAAAAATCAGTTCTCTTGTTCAATAAATGTGGGGAATGGTAGGCTAAAGAAAACTTAGATTTAAAACAGGAACCTTTTATCCTTGCTTCAATTTTAAGATACTGAAAACTGAAACTTCCCTCTATTTCAGCAACAAATAGAATAGACTATTGTGCCTTATCTCAAAGAAATCTGCCTCCACCTTCAGAAAAAGAGCCAAATTTGGCAAGGGGAGGAAAAAAAAACAGTTGCAAAGTGCAAGACAGTATGGAAAGGAGTAAAAGACAACTACCTCTCCACAGACAATGACTGAGTGAGAGATCACAGCACACTGTTCAAGATTATCGATATCCAACAGAACTTTCCACAGTGATGAAAGTGGTCTGTATCCATGCTGATCAATATGGTGATCATGTGGCTACAGTACACTTAAAATGTGCCTTGAACAACCAAGAAGTGGAATTTTCAATTTCTTAATTTCAAGAAATAAAAAATTAAATGAACCACATGCAATGATCCTTAATCTAGGCCATCCACATGGCTGCCTTACTAGACAAAGACAATACCCTCACCACCACCACTCACAAGAGGGAAAATATTTTGGAGCAGAAGATCAAGGTGAGCAACCTCCTTCGCTGAGCACTGTGGTATCTGGGAACAGCACACCAATCCCATTAGTTGAACTTTAGACTCTGTTACTTCAATTGAATACCTTTTCCAATTCACACAGCTTCCTCCCCCAGGAGATCTGGGACAATGCTCCTATGGAATAAGTTGCCCACATGTCACCACTGCCATTTATCAGTGGCTTAAGGACCTACAAAATCTTTTGCCATGTGAGATAGAAAGGAAAAAACAATAAAACAGGCTTTTTCCTACTGGGAATATATATGGGAAGGATGACGTTTTGGAACACAGTACCAAGACTCTGGAGGTTTGTCTGCTGTATCAAATGGCAAATAAGACAACTCCACTTCCTGGTTGTGTGATCCTGAGCAAGTCATTTCACTCCGAGCTCTGATATCCTCCTCTGTAAAAAAGGGAAAAACAAATGCTTTGCTTTGAAGAGTGACTGTGAAGGTAGATCCCAGGAAGTTCTCTAGAAAACTCTAAAAGCTTCACATAAAATAGTTAAGTACTGTTAGTCTGATGCTAGCAAGTCTTACACATGGTCAGCATCATGTGTCTAAACATTTCCCCTTGCTTTTTCTTCCAGATGCCAGGATGAAAGGTAGAGTAGTGGCAGAAAGCACCAGGGCAGTTTGTGCCTATGGTGCTGCTATTGCCCTTGCAGGTGCCTAGTGGGGTCCTGTGATCTCTGACTTCACAGTCTAAGAGCAAAACAATACTGTTATTAACTACCCCCACCTGCTCTGGAAGAGACTGAAGAAAAATCACTATGTTTCAGAAAACAAGAGTTTAGTCAAAACACTTACTGAGCAGGTGGTACCCAATCAGTTAAATTCAGCTGAATGAAATCAGTATTTACATCAAATGATCCAGCTCAAATTCCAATTAGTTGTAGAGTTTCCAAAGGTTGTTTGGAGAGAGCAGGATAAATTCACTAGGATAACAAAGATGTGTTACATTCTGATCTGGGTGGTAGTGCCATGAGTGCCTATGTGCATAAACATTTATCCTCTGTACACTTAACATCTGGGAATTTCACTGAATGTAAAATATATCTCAAAAATTGTTCTTTAATTTCAATTTGCAGCTTTTTTATGGAGTTTAGTATGGAACCCACAGTCTCACAGGTTCTGGGCAAACACTCTACATTCCTAGCCCTCATTTAGTGAGCCTTTTAAACGATGATACAATAAAGCTAGGGGTCTAGCTCAGTGGTGGAGCATTTGTCTACCATGCATGAGGCCCTGGGTTTCATCCTCCCACACCACAGTGAGGAGGAATAGGAGATAACCAATATATCTGCACAGTAGCATAAATGTATACCTCAAGGAAATATGTTAACTAACTGGGGAGGTGTGGTTGGGCACCAGAGCACTTGGCAAGCATGTGTGAAGCATGCGTGGGTTTAATTGCTAATACCTCAAAATCAAAATTGAAAAAAGACACCCAAGGCTACCCAGCTGACTATCTAAAGGTAAGAGAAATAATTAGAATACTGGTCTCCAGATTCTTAACCCAGTATGTGGTCCAATTCCCCAGGATGGGGCTGGGACTGCAGCTCCGTGGTAGAGAGCACTTAGGGGTCATGTGTAAGGCCCTGGGTTCCATACTCAGCACCAGGGGGGAAAAAAGGTCAATTCTTCAAGGTGCTTCAACAACTGCATACAAAGTATGCTTTAGATTAGAACAACAAAGGGCAAACTTTTGTTCTCAGGGTTAATTAGCAAATCCGTAGCTACAAATTTGTAGCTAGAAGCACTCAGCCAGAAGTGTACTGGATTCCCAAAGCTGTAAACACCTCTAGCATGCTCTCAGGCGTTTTCTCCTGGGCATGTTCCTAATATCCCCTAATACCGAATAGGTCAGCCTGCATCTGCACCCTGTTTGGCAGGGCCACACTGAAGCCAAGCAGCTAATCTCTGGGTGGCCACTAATGAGGGACGAGTGCTGGGGAAGGGTCACCTAGACATTAGCTCCTTCCAATCCCTGAGAATAGTGGGGAGAGGATAGATGTGTTAAAAATGAAGAAAATCATAGCTTTTTTTTTAAAAGGGTAGAATTAGTATTTTATTGTAATTTATAATCAGATGGCAGTTGGGTATATAGTTTACATACTTCATACTTTTTGTAAATAAAAAAAATTAAAAGTTTTAAACAGCTGATAGCTGGTTCTAGTCTTCAGAAAATACGATTAAACTAATTCATTAATGGTGGCTTCAAGCTTTCCCTTATTAGCACCAGAAAACTCACGCACCTTTTGACCCTTTTTAAAAAACTGGAAGGTTGGCATGAACTTGACTTCACATTCCGCAGTGACATCCTGACAGTCATCCACATCTACTTTAAGGAACAACATGTTGGAATATTTTTCAGACAGGGAATGGAAGAAAGGCTTGATCATTTTGCAAGGCCCACACCACATGGCTAAGAAATCAACTACTACAAGTTTATCTCCTGCACCAGCCAAGGCTTATCAAAGGCCTCCTTGCTTTCAATCTGCTGCACCATTCTGGCTGCTGGGGGCCTGATGAGCTATGGGAGGAAGTGAGGAGAGCAGACGGAAGGCGCTGGAAACAGCTCCGAAAATCATAGCTTTAACAACTGGGTTGCAAAATTTCCTGTAGGTAGCTCCTGACTGGAAGGCAAAATCCAAAACTATATCCCCTGCCCCAACATCCAGCTGAAACCTACAACTCTCTGGAGATTATCCTCAGAAAACTGAATTACATACTTACAAAAAGTAAGTGTGAAAACATAATAAGAGAATTCTGGTAATTAAATTTTATGCGAAACTGTGTTGACTAAGAACAATTAGAGTGATTTAATAAAATAGTTGCAGGACAAAGCTAACCAATGTTTAGTAAAGGAATTCTAATACAATGATATTAAAGTATAGTGAAAATACCTCCAACAAGAGAACAACTACACATGGACTTATAAAGTGACGCTTTTCCCATGGATTTCTGAAATCATGTGTTTACCATTTCAGTGTATTATTTTACTAAACAAATATTTTCTTACATATGCGCCTGCATTCCAAGTACAGAGTCCTGAGTTCGATTTCCAGTACCGATAAAAAAAAATTTTTAAAAGAAAAAACAGGCATTTATATGAACTCCAAAAGGGAAAAAAATAATTGTAGCTAATAGTTGTAGCTGAATTTTTCATTGCAAACAGCAATTGGGCATCTTTTTAATCAAATTGAGTTTAGATTACAGACTTTCATTTAAAACCTAATTTACTTTGAATTCCCCGGTCATGGCTTGTGTGCGCATTACAGGACAAGGTTAAAGAGATTACATCTGGGTTTATGTCAGCAGCATCTGCTGGTTAGTCCTCCGCAAGCTGATTTAATGAGAGGTCAAGCGCAGTCTGTCCAAAGGACTTCTCTTTCAGGCAGGTGATTGAGAGAAGTTTTCATTACCACTACAACAACTAATATGGCTTTCGGGAACGGATGCCTCGTTCGGCTAGGTTATGCAAGCTAGCAGATATTAGTCAGCACACTGAATTTGCAAGCAGATATTATAACCAGACCTAATTTTTTTACAATTCAAAAAAAGGAAGAAATGTTGCTACTCTGAAATGTAGCATTTTTGAAACGTGATTTATGCATATTTTCCTAAAAGAAGATTCATCCTAAAGAGGCATATTCCTATGTGACACAATTCCACAAGTAATTATATGAACAATATGCATACTGCAGAAGGAAAATACATTAATGAGTGTTCATGCTTAATAAACGGGGAAAGAAAATACAAAAATCATCCTGAAATTTCTAATACAAATTTTTAAGTAATTCACAGTCATTAAAACATTTTCTATTTCAATTCACAAGTTCCTCAGAGAAGAGCTTAAAGATGTTCCTGTAATTATTGTAACAGGAAGGGGTTTGAGCCATTAAAATAATCTTTGGCAATTCAGTGTGATTCCCCTTATTTATGCAGCACTGTTTTCTGAGTGCGCCTACGTCCCCCTTTGCCTTCTCTCAAATGGTCACTTCTAAGCAGTGTATCACAAAGAGGCTCAAATTCCAAAATCAATCAAGTCATTCTGCCAAAGACAAGGATTTACAATTGAGCAATGTGTAATCATATAGATGCCTTATGATAATTATCTTCCTTTTTAGCATATATTTGTGACCAGGAGTGTTAGGGAGGAAAAAAAAGAGGGAAAAACTGTAAATATGGCTCTTGATATTTTATTGGGATGAAATGGAGAGATTCTGGGTATTTTATTTTTATATTAAAACCTGCTTTTGCATATTCCCTACTCATACACCATTGTGCAAAACTAGTAACTGGACACAGCTCTTGATAAATCACAGTTTAAATATTCACTTTGAGTATGCATAAAAATTATAATAAGAAGAAGGGCAATTTTCTCAACAGGCCTATCATAATCACGAGAAGAACTGATTATTCGTGGTAGGGGACACAGGATGAACAGGTGTTTGGGCTCAAGAGAATACATTAATTTCTCCAATTTCAACAACTGGGATCTCTACTGAAGATGACGGAAGTTTTTTCCTGGCTTGTGTGTTTGGGGAAAGCAGGTCTAAAACACAAGCCTCAACTGGGATTGTTCTGATGTAACTACATCCATAAGGTTCCATCTACTTTAAAATTTATTACCCTAAGCTTATTTTTCATTCAGTCATTAGTGTGTCATAAATCTCTACAAAAACTCCAGCACCTCTCTAGCAGAGAATAATCACCAGACGGCAAGGCCAAAGTTAAGGCTCTAACCCTCCTGGCATCTGTCACATCCCTCCAACTGCTCCAGAGAAATCCGAATAAAAATGGCCTGGACTGCAAGGAATTTAAAGGATTAGGATGTTTAGTGACTTAGAAGTTGAGCGATAATGACAATTGTCCCAGTGTTTAACCAAACATTCAAGACAAATTGAAGAGTCAGAGGAGAGTAGTTTAATTTGAGGACAGCAACTACAAACAAACTGTCCAGACAAGTCAATTTCTGGTGGACTGACAGTGTATATCTGAAATGTAGTTTCTACTACCCAAAACTACAGTAGAGAGTGGATTCAGGACCAACTCAGCAAACAGCCAGATGCTCAAATTTATGACCCTCTGAGCTAGTTTCTTGCCCAAATTTGATAACATATGAAATAAAAATAAATGAAAATAACAGAGATAATTTACTAATTTTGGATCCTCGTATGTGTGCTGCACATTAGCTATTAACATGCGCTTATCATTTACATTTCTGAAATTACACCTTTTGTGATTTTCCTTATAACTCTCTGGAAGCTTAGATGGTAAATAAACATAGTTAATAGAACTACAAAATACTAGACTGAACGAGCTTCTCCTTGCTAAGCAAGCACTTTCTAGTGGGCAGAAGCCTAGGTGCTTTAATCATCCAACAGATCCACTGCTAGTTGGAATTGTGTCAGCTTTTCTCTCTACCACTTGGAGTGTTAAGTGTGGCAGGTGAAACCTGGGATGTGTAAACTAGAATTCATATGTCAATAGATTGGTTTAACATACATTAATATATGTTAATGGACATAGTTTCTGGGTGATGGATATGCATTTTTGCATAAACTCAAAGTCAGCAAAAATTTAAATTTTCCAGACCGGGGATTTAGCTCAGCGTCATAAGCGCCTGTCTGGCAAGTGCAAGGTCATGAGTTCGATCCCCAGTACCAAAAAAAAAAAATTAAATTTTCCTTTCAGTAGGGGGAAAACAGTCATCAAGGCCAAAGCAAAATAATCCAACATATTAAACATGTTAGTAACTAAAATATCAATATCAATCACACTTAGGAAAAAAAAAACTTCATCTGTGTCAGGAAATCCTGGCTGCTTAAAATTGAAAAAAAAATTGCCCTTCTCAGCATGAAAATGCAGATTCAAATCTGAGTCCTGACTCTTAATGAAGTAGTAAGGTGAGCACCTTGAAGATGTCATCATTCGGGATGACCTGCCTTACAGGTGGTTAATAGAGGCAGGGGACAAGACAGAGGGTGATAAATAAACTCACAAAGGTGGAGACCTTGAACACAGCCCTCCACCTGAGCTCTGACCTTTACCTAAAGCATCCACCTCAAACCCTTTGGGTCAAGTGACAACTTCCCAGAAACAGAAATATTGTCACTACTCTTCAGCTTCTGGATTGGAGTCCCCTTTCTACAGAGGAAACCCTTTCAAAGACAAGCTGCCCCTTGTAGCTCAGGCCTAGCAATAGAAAAGAGCTGGATTCCAGGAAGTGAGAACAGCTTTCCTGCAGAATCCATCTGCTCCTCAGGTCCAGATGACCTCCTAGGCATTGCACAGGGAAGTAGGTGACGCTCTGTGGTCCAGACTTTCCACTACACCCTCCCTTCACACTCTCTGCCCCCCTCCTCCCACTTCTTCCCTTCTTTTCTTAAAGAAGTATCTGTTCTGTGCAGGGCCCACCATTAGGCACCTAGGGTACAGGAAGGCCACGCCAATCCTTAAGAAGCTCTCATCCTCCAGAAGCAGGTCCCAGCAGTTGCACAGTGACCTAGGAGCTCAGGGAGGTCAACAGAAAAAGCTCTGCCTCCACAAAAAAGAGCCACTGCCCCACTTGGGAACAGTACAATTCCTCTTCCCTAAGGCTTGTATGTTAGCTAAAAGATTACCTCCCCCAGGGTGTCAAATCCACCCCCCTTGAAATTAATGGGGGGAGTATGCCTATGCTGAGGTGGGTGGGACAAGTAGGAGCTGATGGGACACAAGTGAGCAGGCATTCACTCACCTACCTAAAACTCCTTGAAAAGTGCAGACTGAGTGGCCTGGGCTTTAGCACAGAAACCAACTTTTGCCAGACAAGAAAACAGGGTGTTTCTTTTGTTACAAATGTTTTTGTAGCACTTAATACCATATGTCTTACATTTAAACATTGGTATCCAAACAAATGTTTTGTTTTGTTTTGCAATAGGATCTCTTTGCCCCTCCACCGGAACCCAAAGCTTCTACAAAAATAAGAGACAATCAGAGCTACTCTTGTGTGGAAAGCTGGTCCGTGCCACCTTTCCAAAGGGTCTACGGGCTAGGCTACAGAATGTTTCCTAGCTCCATTATTTTCCTATTTCTGGAATTTATCACACCGTTTAGTAAATAGTCTGAACTAATTTGAGTTCAACTGAAAAGCAATGTGAAAGAGAGAGAAAAAAAAATGATGGAGCCAGACAGAGAAGCTGAAGGTAACAATGGAAACAGGAAGGGCAAGTTGCTAGTTAACTCTGGCTGTTTTTTTTCTCCTACAGGAAGCAGTGTAGCTTCTGCCTTAGATACCCATTTCAGGGAGAGCCAGATACTTAGCTGGAACCCCAGAGGGACAAAAAAGGAAGGAGGTAGTGTGGGAGGAAGGGAGTGGCCAAAGGATAAAGGAATAGAAAAAAGCAGAGGCAGGAATCAGGGAGGAGAGAAAGGATGAGGGGAAGGAGGAAGGGAGGGAAGGAGAAGTAGGTCATTCTTTTAACAGAGCTGAGGCCAGCCTGGCCTGAAAGTGCGACCAGGGCATTTTATCTGTCTTTATTTCTGGTTAACAATTCTACCTTTCCAATTCATTTTCTTTTCAATATAGCCAGCTAGTCACCTGCCACCAGTCTGCAAGTTAGGGCCTTCTTTTCTTAATGCGTCCAACCTCAGCAGCTATTCACAATTTCCTTAAAATTGTTCCCCTGTAATGAGCGTGCACACAGCCACAGCTGTACCTTACTGAATTGAGAAGTTTAGTGCCGGAAGTTCTCATTTACTTATGATAAGACCTAACCACTAGGGCCTGGGGCACAAGCACCTGCCCGGCAAGCACAAGGTCAAAAGTTCAATCCCAGGTATCAAAAAAACAAACAAAAAAACAAAGTCTAGTAAGACCTGACCATCCACCAAGCAATGTGCCTATCTCTGGAGTTGACAAGACAGCTTTAAAACTGCAATACTGAGAGTCCACTGGGCACTTCAGACAAAATGGGACCAAAGGCAACAGAAAAATAGTCACTGCCAGAATTTGCTAAGCAGCTGACTCTGCTAAGCGAAAAGATACCAGTAATCATAAAAGCCGTTTTCCCCATGTTTGCCTCTCAGAATGAAGAAGGGTTTCCTTAACCACACTCACACTCCTCTACACTCTAGAATGTTGCTCACTTGAGGACATATGTCTATGTCTACATAACTTAGTCATTACAAGGATTAGAGGGGATCACATATATAAATAGTGCTTTAGGGGCTAGGGATTTAGCTCAGCGGCGTAAGTACTTCCCTTGCAAGCGCGTGGTTGTGAGTTTGATCCCTGGTACCAATAAAAAAAAAAGAAAAAAAAGGCTGATAGTATAAATAGTGCTTTCATAGGCACTCCATAATAATAGCTATCATTATTGTCATCACTATTTATTCATTCAACCATGCAGACACTCAATAAATATTGATTGACTATAGGAATGAGTGAAAGAAGTTCCTTAAAGCACGGTGATCCTAGGAAAGCATGCACACAACTTTGGCAGTTTTCAAGCCTGGCTACAAGTCATCGTCTCTAACATTTGTTTATGGCTTTTCTATCATAACCTTAGTGGTTTTGATTGAAGTTATTAACTGCTCCCATATCTAACAGACTCAAGCCCTTTCCTCATCCCTTTGTTTCCCATGACACTTATCTTCTCATGCACAGATTTTAAATCTTACTGTATACCTGTGTATTGCTTGTCTCCCTGCCAAATGGAATATAAGCACCACGAGAGCAGGGATCTTTGTTTTGTTCCCTAATATATTCCCAGTACATACAAGAGCGCTTACCAAGTAGTAGGTACTCAGTAATCACTGATGGACTATATGGATGAATGAAAGTTCTACAGCTCAATGGCTAAGTGCAGGTTACAGTTAGTCTCACAGGTTACTCTGGGGAAAATGATAAAGCAGGGCTGATGGTGGGGACTACAAAATTAAAAACTGTGCTGAGGCTTTGGATGGGCAGTGGGAAGGCATTCCCATCCACCCGCCCTGCACCTTGACCTTCCACTGGCCTCAGGCTTCATAAGCTGAAATGCCCTTAGGAGTCTCTCCTTGAGAATGCTATTTTGAATTTGTGTTCTTAATTTTAAAAAATTAAATTAAATTTTAAAAAGCACTCCTCCACTTACAAATGGTATTATGCAGTTTAGAAAAGTTTTTTTTTTCTTTCCAATCACTTGACTATTGTAACTGTTTGAGAAAGCAATGGTCATCCCCCCTTAAACACATGTACACAGAGAGGCTCATAGGGCAGAAGCCACTGGCCTCTAGTGACACAGCTGACACACTACACAGCCAGTACTGGAACCCCATTTCCGGCTTTCTTGTGCAGCACCTCACAATTTGTGCACCTTGACCTGCTTGTGCATAATAACCAAGGCATTTTCTTTTGAGACTTAATATCTTAGAAATACTGAAAAATCTCTTCATTATAATGAATGACTGATTTTAAAAATAACTATAACAATCACACTCTTGTTTGAAAATTACTCATACAATGTATGTGGATTCTATGGAGTGGTAGGAGGCTTTCCTGGCTCCTCATTGTATGAACAGCCAAGGTCCTCAACTTGGCCTTTGACGTCCTCCACAATTTAACCCCAAATCCCACCTTACACAGCAGCGCCCGATCTCACCATTTCTAAAAAACTCTTTGCGCCAGCCTACCCATGTGCCATGATGCTAGTTGCTTCTCCACCTGGGATCCTTATCTTCCAAGGCTCATAAAGTAGAGCTCATGGCGACAGCGCACCTTCTGCAAGAATCCTTTCTGGATGAGCCCAGACAAAATGAAGCCTGCTCTCATCTCCAATCCCAGATCACCTACAACTTGGTCAATGCCCTGAGGACTCATATTATCTCAGGTAATTGAATGCATCTCTGGAAAGCAGTATCTGTCTTCTCAAAGTAACTGATAAAAAGGAAATCTTTCCTAAGATGAACTTCAGCCTGGCTCCTTGACTTCATACAAATATAAATGGCTGGGCAATCAATCATTCCTTTCCTACCAGAATGGAAGCTTCTTGATGTCATATCATAGGTCTAATCTCTACCTGAACCTGGACTACACCTTCCTTAGTCAAATATACTATGGCCCTCAAAAGTGAGGAGTACCTTGCCAAAATGAGTACAAAAAGCAACCACAAAAGGATAAGGCAGAGATTCCTTTCTCATTTCTCCCTGGGGACTTTCCGCTATAAATGTCTCTTTCCAGAGAATGTTACATATCTTTCAAAAATTGAATTGAATCTCCAAAATCATATGGAAATTTATGTCAGGTGAAATATATTAAATCTCTGTGAAATAGACTGAAGGAAAACCAAGTTATCCAAACAGAGGGGCACAGAGCACTGCAAAAACAAAAGATCATGAACAACTAAATGAATGAACAAAATGGAAAGATCATTCACATTTTACAATTAGATGCAGGATCAGAATAGGATTTTTTTTCCATTGTGGTACTAGGAATTAAACCCAGGGCTTCACTCCTGCTAGGCAATTGTTCTACTACTGAGCTACATCCCAGTTTTCTCTGTCTGTCTGTCTCTCTTTCTCTCCATCTCTGTCTCTATCAGTTTTGTCTTTGTCTCTGTGTCTCTGTCTCTATTTCTGTCTCTCTCTGTCTCTGTCTCTTCTTCTCTGTCTCTCTCTCTCTCCCCCTCCCTCCCTCTCTCTATCTCATTGTGACATGATCTCACTAAACTGCCCTTGCTGGCCTTAAACTTGTGTTTCTTTTGCCTCAACCTCCAGAGTAGCTGGGATTACAGGCATGTTCCACCATGCCTGACTAGAATGTGATTTTTGTTAGGTCACACTTGAGCTGATAAGAAACAACCAACTTACCAATGAAATGATGAATGTCTATTGACTCACAGACTATTCATAGTTATATATCAAGAGTCTTCATATACATTATTTTATCCAGTGTTCACAACCACCCTGACAGCTATACTCAGTGGCCTGAATGAACATTCTAATCTACAAATCTGACCACATAACTCTGCTTAAAACCCCTCAAAGAGATGTAGTGACTTTGGGCCTGGATTGAGAAATTATCTCTTCTGGACAGACATCTATCAAGCTGATCAAAATTAGTAAAGATAAACATTCAAATAAATTGACAAGCATTTACTTAATAAAATATACAGAAACTTAGTCACATGTAAATGATCTTCTACAGTAGGATGCTAGGCATTCAAACTCAGGGCTGCACTCCCCCCCACAAGAGCTGCAGTTTACAGCTCTGAAAATTAAGATTCATATAATTTATTATTATTATTATTGATACCAAGGATCAAACTCACTACCTTATGCTTGCCAGGCAGGTACTTATGCCACTGAGCTAAATCCCTGGCCCTAAGATTCATATAACTTAAACGACACACTTAAGTGAAACTTTGAACCCAATTTCATCAGGGCTTGCTCCAGACACGAGCATTAATATAAAGGCGGAAGAGAAAAACGCATAGTAGTACAGGAACTCTTCCTAGTTATAATGTTTTTGCATCCTTTCCCTTATCAGCAAAGAATCTGTGTCAATCCTTTAGACTCTTGGGGTCTACCCCTCCATCATTAGAGCGGAAGTGTGAGGACAGACCCAGAGCGGCAGCACAAGATTGAGAAGCTCTAATGCATATGGATATCCACTGTTTTCCTCATTCTGGGATCCAAAACATTGGTGCCAATAATTCGACCACAGGACTCTGTGAAAAGTACCAGAAGGTGCTGCTTTGGGTGCATCCTGTTCCTTGGGTAGACAGTATGGTGAGTGAAGAATCCCTTTGTAATAACGAAAGTGATCTCCTTCCTCTGCACAAATACAAGCCCAGGCCAAGGCACACAGCTCAGCAAGGGGAACATGGACCATACAGCCATCTATGCCCCCTTCCCTCTTCCCCACTACCTCCATGGATAAAATCAGTAGGATGGCCTGGGCACCAGCAAAAGGGTAGGGGAGAGGAGAATATTAGCAGGGCATCTATGGTTTCCAAAAATTCCCAGAAAGCTCATAGAATGAGTGCATGTAGCTGGTGCACCTGGAATGTAGTGCATTTTGGCCTCTCTGTACCTCTAACCCCAGTAGCTCTCTTCCTGGGCCACGCTGTTGCATAGTGAGACATATTGCCTTGCAGAAAGGAACTAAACTCTTTCAGCTTGGCTCTGCTGAACCAAGGTATTTGCTGCCAGAAATAGGAGTTAATGAGTCTCATCAGTACAAATGGAGGACTGACCATTTGTAAAAAATATCAAGAGCTACTTTTCTTTCCTTGAGCTTACTTATTAGTAAAAATGGCAAAAGAAGGGAAGAATGAGAGGGCACTGCCAATGAGTTTTTAGTGGTTTTTTGTTTGTTTGTTTTGGATTTTTTTGCTGCATCTAGGATCGAACTCTTGATCTCAAGTTTAACAGGGTGGGCCCTTACCCAACTAAGCTAAACCCCAGGAGCGGCACTGCCAATGAGTTGGATGCTGGGTCATCAGACCCCTTTGCTACGACCTTCAGTGTGAGCACCAGCTTACAGAACTGATCAGCCAAACAAAAAACTCTCTGGACCTCTAAGAACAAAAGCAAATAAACAACACTCTGAGAGATGAGTGCACACTGAGAAGTTAACACTAGAGTGTTTGGGGTTTTGCTTGTGTGTTTGTCTTTTTGAGACAGGGTCTCACTGTGCAGTTCACGCTGGCCTTGAGCTCACTTTGTAGTTTAGGCTGGTCTCAAACTTGCAAGGATCCTCCTGCCTCAATTTCCCAAGTGCTGGGATTACAGGCGAGCATCACCACACCTGGAAATTGTGCCTATTTTTGAGGTCTTAGAGAAAATATGAAAGCTGTGAGATTTGAACAACTTATTTTCTAATTCACCATGACTCCCTATGCAATCTGCAAAGGAAACAAAACAACAAACTGCCTTGAACTCTGAAAAAAGCTCAACTTTACGTTTTAAGCAAAACCAAAGTACATAAGATCTGTACAGTATTATTTGTATGTTTTTAGCTGCAAGCATGTCTCTATTATAAAGATATTTTATGTCAGAACTAAACACGAGGACACCCTCTATCACAAACAAAAAACACATCATCTAAGTGAGTGCTCTCCAGAAAGCCTTCACAGGAACAATCTCAATTGACCATGCTGAATGGAAGAGAATGCAGTGTAGAACCGGGGCCATGGAATGATTGGTTCACTTTTTACTTCCATTCAAAAAGGATTCCTCAAATACTGTGATACATTCTCTTAACATCTGTGTTAGCCCTGTAAGGGATAAAGAAAGTGAGACATGGTCCTATCTTCTCCACACTAAAAAGAAATGTTCAATCCTATTTGGACCATAAGAAAGCTCAGTTGGAACAACACGACAATTTTTTTTAAAAAAACAAAGTCTCACTATGTTGCCTAGGATGGCCTTGAACTCAAAGTGATTCTTATGTCTCAGTCTTTGGAGTGCTGGGATTACAAAATATTGGTCAGCTTTCTCAACTCTTAGACACAATACCCAATACCCACAACCTAAAGGACAGGTTTAATTTGCTCATGGTTTCAGAGATTTTTCAGCCCATGTGTGTTTTCAGCCCAAGGCAGAAATATCATGGTGGAAAAAGATACAGGGGAACAAAAGTGCTTAGTTCATGGTAGCCAGGATGCAGAGCAATGGAAGTGTGCCAGAAAGAAACAAGGGAGGCACAAACCTTAGACCCCAAAACCAAGCCTCCTCCGTGACCCAGCTAACACAACTAGAAGTGTGCTCCACCAATCCCTGGGGCAGATTCCAAAGCCAACCAAGTTGACACTCTACCCCAATTCTACATAGTCAATATCGTCATGTCTAGCTTGAACAACAAAGACAACTCTCAACTAAGTTTGCTCTATGCTAGGCAGAGAGCCAGGCGCCTTCAGCTACAGCATCTTGAATCTCCATCCTAATCCAGTGAATAAAACCTGACTGCCTACCTCCTTCTGATGAGAAAATTGAAGTTCAGGGAGATTAATAAACATGCCCAAATAAAACATATAGTAAGTGCTTCAACTCAAATTCAAATTCAGATTTACCCAAACCAACCCCAGGGGATCATGTTTGCTTTTTCTACACTGCAATCCCCTGAAGTAAAAATGCAGGTTTATAGCTAAAGATAAATTAGGCTCCAAAGTTTAACTTTTAGAGATTTGCTTTAAGCTAATTAAATACCTATTTAGAGCACCGCTGAGAATAGGGCAGGCAAGACTAGCACGCAGGACACAAAATGTGAAGATGCACAAGGCCAGTGTCATGGAAGAGCTCTCATTGAAACATTTGAAATAAACTTCCAGCAAATAACCAGCTGTATTCTTGACCAGGAGACCAGGCAATGTCTTAACACATTCAAACCCAAAGTCCTGCCCCCTTAACATTTAAAAGCACCATGAATTTCATAATACTGATAAGATGATATTTTTTTTTTTTATCCCGGGGTTGCACTTGCATGACCTTAAGTGTCTTACACTAACTGCCTTGGTAATTCCAGCCCTAAACTGAAAATTCACCCCAGCTTCTTGCCACATCTTCAGTGTTTCAAGGCTTGGTTGGAAAGGAAAAATTCACTGGTAACTAATGACGATGATCATGGATGCCATCATTTGAGAGCTTACCTACTTCACGTTTATACCTTTCCTGAGCACTCTAAAACATTAACTCACGTGACTCTCGAGGCCCACATTCTGCTTTGTCTTCCTAGCACTTATTTCAGATGTGCAACATGTGTTCATTCCTTTGTTTATTGTTCTTGTTCCCCTCTAGAATGTAAGTTCAATGAGTATAAGCAATTTGTTTAATCCACTGTCATAACCCAAAGTTTTGAATAGTGCCAGCCTACAGTAAACCCTCAATAAAATATGTCAATTACTTCACAATCTTGCCTACCCCCCTGTGACCCTAGTGCCTCTGCTCTTATCTACTGGTGCAACCCAAAGTTTCAGCACAAAGATTCTGCCCTGGGAAATTTCTTCGCAGGCATTAGGAGCCTTTCATTTTCTTGATTTTAAAATACAGAAACAGCTGGGTGTAGTGGCCATGCCTGTAATCCCAGATACTCAGGAAGCTGAGGCAAGAGTCACAAGTTCGAGCCCGTTAGGCAATGTACTAAGACCTTTTCTCAAAAAAAAATAAAAAGCTGAGGACATAGCTCTGGTTTCAGTACCGAGTACCACTACAAGCATACACACATACAGAATAAATGGACACTCTGTGTCTCTATTTCAGGTTGACACCCTGAAAAACAAAATTCTATTTCTCTTTTGAAAATGTATCCCCCTCCTAAAGCTGCAGTTAAAGCTCACTCCAGCACCAATTCAGCTGCCCACAATATCACATATTTGATTCCTTCCAAAATGAACACAAGTTCTGCAATAGATGATATGAGACTTAGCAAAATACTTAAGGAGCTCTTAGTTTTTGTTTGTTTGGTTGATTCTGGGACTTAAACTCAGGACCTTGCATTTGTCAGGAAGTTGCTTACGCCTCTGAGCTATATCCCGAGTCCAGGAGCTCTTAGTTTGGACAACTTCCAGGCTATGACTGGAAACCTCACGTTGCTAACCCCTGCTATGAAAGCTCACTGAGGGAAGATGCCAATTTTCTCTCAGTTCCTGTGGAATGCTCACTCTCTCCCTCAAAACAAGCACTATCATATACAATAGACAGGAAGAACATCCTTACCTTTGCATACCATAATACCACGTTCTCAATTATAAAGGCCCGATAAAGGGCCTAAAGGGATTTGATTGCCAAGGAAGACTCCTTCTTCCAGCTTCCAAGAAAATCAGGTATACCCTTTATCAAAATGCTCTTAGGAACTGTGTTCTCACATCCATTTAAACAAAGCACCAAAGAAACTAATGCTCAAACCCAAGAAGCAAACAGACCAATTTCTTTGATATCAAAAATATGTCAGAAGTCACCAAATAGAAGCATACATCCTCAACAAGAAATACATACTGAAGACAGGAGCTCCCAATTTCATAACAAAATACCTGAGGGAAAAAAACTTGAAGGGGGAAAAGATTTATTTTGACTCACAATTTAAGAGATTTTAGTCCATGGTCACTTGACCCCATCACTTTGGGTCTGTGGTATGACAGGTAAGGAGTATTACCAGAGCAAAGCTGTTCATTTCAAGGCAACCAGAAAGAGGAGTAGAGTCCTACTGTCTCCTTGAACTATGTTCACTATTTCACCCTCACTTCTGCCAATTAGGCTCTACCTCCTAAAGGTTCCAGCTCTTCCAACTAGCCCTATCCTGGGGACCAAGCTTTTAACAGATGACTTTTTAGCCATTTAAGATCAATCCATAACAGGAGTAAAAGAAGCATTATGGGAGCAATGTTTTTGTGCTTGTTCTTTAGAAATACATTGAATAGCCATCCTACTGGCTCTACTGTGTCCATTCCTTCCATGTTGGTCAGCTATCTCTATTTAAAGTTGTCTTAAAGGCTAATGAAAATGATATCCCTCAGGGACAAGTTCATGGTTCCTGTGCTGTGTTATTTAAATGATTTTATAGTTATATAAAAATATCTTTTTATTTTGTGAATAAATTACCTTAATTGTAATTTAATAAATTATTTTAATTGTATTGGTCTAAGTTATTGTCTTAACACAATCACAAAAAATAAGAACTCAAAGCAGTTCTACTGGGTTACATTATTGTTTAGTTATTCAGGGAATGTACAAAGTGACTTACAAAGATTAAATAGATAAGTATTTTACTTTCAAAATGAGTAAGGCTTTCCAGCCCATAACTCTAATTTCATGTTTCTAGCCATCCATTTAAAGGTTTGCTAAGACTCACTGGTATTATTACTGAATATTTTTCACATATTATCACTTTATGTGTGCTGAAAGCACACCTAAAACTCAGAGTTTTTTTTTCCCTTGCAGGAAAGATAATGTTATCAAAACAG
Organism: Hydrochoerus hydrochaeris; assembly: GCA_004027455.1. Classification (NCBI taxonomy): domain Eukaryota; kingdom Metazoa; phylum Chordata; class Mammalia; order Rodentia; family Hydrochaeridae; genus Hydrochoerus; species Hydrochoerus hydrochaeris. Next base: position 409,324 of record PVLA01000593.1, read on the forward strand.
TGAAGAAAATATTTTCAAATGAAATTACATGTAATGATGCCAAACCAATAAAGTTAGAAAATTTCAAAATTTGTATTTTCACAATACAGAGATACATATACCAAAAAATAAAGGGTACAGAAAAATTATCTAGAGATGGGTTGAGCTTTGTGAACAATTAGAAACAATACAAAGCTCCTCATTGATGTCCCTTCCCCTGTCATCACCATGTCTGGGCCTTTCAATGATGGACTAAGAAATACAGAAGAAAAAAAAGCAGGATTTTCAATATGTTTTTTTTTTCTTTGAGAGGCAATAAAAACATTAAACTTTATACATTTAAGTGTCAGTGCGTTCATCGGTAACCCTTTCATGGGGAGTCCAGCTTGGGTTTTGTCTGCCTGGGGACGAGGAGGAAGTCTGTGAATACCCCAGACTCATTTAAAATATATAGTATTAGCTAATTGATGAGGGGACTAAAAACAAAAGTAAGTAGGCAGCCTGGCTCTGAGCCAGGAGCAAGGCTTTATGTTGAAAGCAAGTTTACATTAGAGGCCTGTTTTTCCCTTTCCTTATATGAAATGAACAGCTGTAATTGAAAAGCAAGGAGCTCTATGGTTTATAGAAATAGGTGTTGTGAAGAGCCTTGGCCGTCTAATTTTCTTCCTATTGCAGGGCAGGCTTCCATTGTCTGTTTTTAGAGCTAATTTCTTTTCTGATCAAAAGGCCCACGTCGCTGAAAAGGTAGTAATGACTATTCATTTGGCTGAGGCCTCCATTCTCCAGACTGCAAGCTTTATTTAGAAATGGCTATTTCTTTCTAAAGGGAAAAGTTCATTTATGTCCTCTGTAATGTCAATTAAAGGAGAATATATTTTAATTATTTATCCTGAGGAGAAACCTTTTAGGAACTTAATTTGGTATGCCTAGCCTCTGCAGACACTACAATATGTGAATGCGGAATGATATCTGGGCACATGGGTTTTACTTTATCTTATCACTAATGAATAGTTTATTTACAACTAATTAACAAGTTAAATCGGTACAATTAGTGTCGGATTTCTTTAATAATATAACTCATAAAAGGATAGCCATTGGAATTAGAAAATAAGGTTGGTTGTTGGTTTTGTAAAGAAACCATTCTACAAAAGGGGCAGTTTTTCCCCATTAGAAACGGTTAGAGGGACGTTCTCTCCTTTGCATTTTCACATGAAAGCTGGGCTGTGCTGGAGCAGGAAATATGTTAAAAATAACTACGTAAATATAAAGAGGGAGACAGTGTTAATTACGCACACATCACATTAGCAAAGCCTCTAGGTCCTACCCTGGTGACGCTTTCCGAAGAAGGGGAACTGACGGACAGCGGCCTAGACGCCAATACGCCTGCAGAGCTAGGCCTCCCACAGACCTCTGTCGTGACTTCTGGCTGTCGTCCGCGAGGACACAAATCGGCCCGAGGATAAGCATCTCCGCGTCTCGCAAGAGCAGCGAGTTGGCTGCTAGCGGAGCGCGTCTTTCCGCCGCTTCTCCGCAACCAACGGCGGCCCGGATCTTCGCGCGCACTGTCACTCGGCTCGCGGCGCTGGGACGCACGACACCCTGGGCTCCAGGCCCTCGGCCACCCTCCGTCAGCCCCTCTGCTCGCGGGGCTCGGCGCGACCACAGGAAAGCGCGCGTGCTTGGGAGGGGGTGCACGTGGCCCCCGCGATCGGGGACGCAGCAACTCCGATTGGGCCGGGGGCGCGGAGAGTACCGTGCGCTGCCCGCGGGGTCAGCCCACCAGATACTGGGAGCGCCGGGGGAAATTTCCTGTGCTCATGTCCCAGTCCCCGTGAGGCTTTCCCAGGCTGCCTCCACTTTCTGATGCGGAGGGGAAAGGGCAGGGTCTCCATCTAGTACTTGATGCGCATGGCTTAGTACATAGTAGGTTACTGTAGAAGTTTAGCGTCATAAAGATAAATGCCAGCAGAGAAGGAAGAGGACGTAGAAATTCTATGCATCTAATTCCAAGACTCTTCACTTTCTTAGAAAATCAAAAAGATAAATAAAGGGCCAGGGATTTAGCTCAGTCTCATAGGCGCCTGCAAGGTCGCATCAATCCCCCCGAACAAAAAAAATTAAATAAATAAATAAAAAGAAAAAATTTAAGAAAAAAAGAAGAGAAAGCAAAGAGCGGTTTGCTGACCCCAGATTTTGCATTTGCTGCAGGATGCTCTGCTGATCACCCCCAAGCAAAGTCCTGCGCAGCCAGTGTCCTGGGCAGATGTCCAGGCTGGCACCCTGCAGGTGTGTGACGGTACACAGAGTTTCCAGGCACCCTTCTGGGGGGGTTGTCGGGCCTAGCGGCCTCGTGCTCTTCTCTATGTGAACAACTGTGTGAAATTATGAAGCCGTGCAGCAACTCAGCTTTACATACTGATAGCGATTTTAATATGCTTTTCGGAACCCCGACTTCCTATAGGTTCTCTCACTTGGCTCGTGTGGGAGGCAGTGCAGAAAGAGCAGAAGGGCAGGCCTAGAGCCAGGGTGCCTCTTCCGGAGGTTTCGGCTCTCCGCTGGAGTGCGGGTTTGGGGGTTCTGAGCGCTTAAAGAAAGTTATGGGGTTGGACGGAAGTGTGGGCAGGAAGGCAAAGCTAGCGACATTGGTGGCTGGGAAGGCCCTATGGAAATGGGACCTAGTTCCTGGGCAGAGCCTGCCTTCCATCCTGCGGGGATGAGGTAGTGTTCCGGTGGTGACCTTGGCGAGGCCTCCCTTAGGGTCAAGGTGCTCAAATTACTGTCAGTTACCGCGCCCTCTCCCCAACGGAAAAGAGACCTTGTGATTAGTATCTTAATACCTTGTTGGCAGAAGCAGTCTACAACTGTGCACGAAGATGTGGACCAGGGGGACCCGTGTGTCTGCAAACCACAGCTTAGTTAACCAAGTGGATGAACTCAGAAACTCACTTTTTAAAATACTCCTCCCCCTCCCCCACAGGAGCAGCACAACAGCATAAAGGAACACTGTTGCACCATCTGCAGAATGTTTTTGTGGTGCCACAGCATTCTTCAAGCTGCTAGCCACATCCTCCACCCCCACCCCGCACCGCCATTTCTTCACCGAAGATTGAACCCAGGACTTTTGAACTAACCTACATCCCCCAATCCCTTTTATATTTTTAAATTCTGAGACAGGGTTAAGTCTCATTATTGTCTGGCTGGGCTTGAACTCATGATCTTCCTGCCTCAACCTAGGACAGTGCTCATATATATATTTATTTTTATTATTGTTCACAGACCTATAGGACCAACCTAGGGCCTTCAGCTCCTTAGACCTAAAAGAAAAATGATTTCCTTTGGAAGCTGGGGGAAGGTGTTCAGGTTCACAGGGTGAAGAGTGCTTGGAGTTTCTAAAGAATACTCTAGCAACTGGAAGGTTCTGTCTCTTCCACTCTGTTGGAGTAATAATGATCTTTTTAAGTTTTCAAAATATGGCTCTATAATAGACTCATGCCACTGATTTGTTGCTCAAGGGCCTCAATGAGGAATAAATACACAATCTAGGATAAGCAAGTAAATAGTCAAAGCATGCTCTCAAGGAAAGTGTAAGAATGACTGCCTTTAGAACCAGAAACAATTTTTGGTCTGCTACAAAGCAGAGGGACTCTGAGAATCTCCAAGATAATTGCTCTGGATTTTTGAAAGGTGACTCTAGTGAGGGGACTAAAATGCAATTAAGAAACATAAAAAGGGTAATTCTAGGCTTGCTGGAGTGTCACCCTTGCTGACCTCAGCTGGCCTAGGCAAACTCCAATATTGCCCATTTTCTCCACTCCCGCAGGGGGCACCTACACAATCTGCCTCTCACCACTCGGCTTGCAGAAGGCACTGTCTGCTAGGAGATTGTTCTAACCCGGTTGGGGACCCAAAAATGTTCTCCCACGAGCTGCTTCTGAAAAAATAAACAGTACAGGAAAGCCCTTCACAATAGTCCCGAGGCATAAGTGCCTAAGGCATACTTTGCTGATATGAGGCCTTTAGAACACTCCTTTGATTTCTGCCAAGCTTTACACTGTGCAAGTAAGGCATAATTGGTCCCCAATGTACCCAGAGTCGCGTGGACCAGTCTTGTGAAGTCTGGATGTCCGGAATTTGGGGATAACTCGGCTGCCAAAGCGAAGCACTACTTTTGCCCCGCATTCAAGTTGGTTGGCTCTCCTTCTAGGGTCGGGGTGACCTGGACGCCCACGAGGGTGACAAAGGGGGGAGACTCTGGGTGAAGTTTCCAACCGAAGCCAACAAACGGCGCTATTGTCGCGCCCTGCGTCCTGGAAGCCCCACACCCAGCCCAGATGGGAGCCTTAGCTCTCTTGGGAACGCTGGAGGCTGGAATAGGGAGGGGTCGATAGGCTGTGTTGCTAGGCTGGGATCCAGGGTTCGGCGTGCTGCCCGTGGGTTCCTGGAAGCGGGGCAGGGGGAAGCGAGGGAGGGAGGGAGAAAGAGAGAGAGAGAGAGAGAGAGAGAGAGAGAGAGAGAGAGAGAGAGAGAGAGAGAGAGAATTGCTGAGGGCTCCCTCTTCTCCCCAAGAGGTTGCTAAAGACTGGTCCTAGGTCCTTCCGTGTTCTGCTTTCCTTGATGGGTGTGGGGTGCACGTCGGAGACAACTGCAGTTTATGCCTCGCCAGCTGTCCGGTCTCCCTCCCCGAAGCCATTTCCAAAACCAAGACCACTTGGACTATGGAACCTGCCACGACATTTTCCCAGACTTTCAGCGATAGTTGCACGGCTGAGCTATTGCCTGAGTCTTCACAGCTGGGTGGGCCAAGAGACCCGATTGTTCCCATCCTTCCTCATCTCCCCAAGCCCACCAGGCTAACCTTGCTTGTCTACTGAACGGGCGTCAGGGCTCAAAAAGTTTCCTCGGAAGTTTGTAAGGAAATTCGGCTTGGCACTTTGGGCCACGCAGACTACCCCCAGAGTCACCCAGCGGGAAAATCGGTTTAAACACAGCCACCACGGGAAGCTGAAGGAACCAGAGAGGGTGCCTAGTCCTGGCAAAAGACCTTTGTAAATCTGGTAGTAGAATGAATGTGAAAATGAGCTCAAGGGAGCCTAAGCCACGGACTCGGTGTAATCAAGTTATAGCCAAGCGGGATCAGCGATTTTGGGGAGGAACAGGGACTAGCTCAGCATCTTCTGCCTTGGAAAAGATGCGATCCAGGCGCCTTCACCAACAATGGCTTATTTGGGTCCTAAAACTCAGAAAGAATCCTGATATCTGTCAGGCTACTGGACACCAGGCCGCGAGTCAGTTGGGTAGTTTCCTAAAAACGCTCTTAGCAAAAGCCTCGGGGGCCCAGAAAAACATAGAAGGCTCGGAGGGAAGGCGGCTGGAAGGCAGGGGCCATTGCACGTTGGCTTCTTTAAGGGACCATGGATTTGCCTCAGAAAAACAAAATTAGCTTTGTCAGCCAAGTTGCCAACAACACAGGTGCAACTGAGGATCGTCCTGTGTGCTTGTACGAACGCAACGATCACGTTCCTTCCCATACCCAGAAACTGTGCAGACCGTTTACTTTAAAACCCTAACTCCTTACACCCACCCAGCTGATCGTTACCTTTGACTGCAGAAGTCAGCCCACGTGGAAAGCAAATTTAGGTTTCAGAACCCCAAACTTCTAGAAGGTGATGCGAGCTGAGAGCCCCCGCCTTGCTGAGAGGGGACTGGGCTGATCTGCGCCCTCAGCGGCTCACTTTTTAATTAGTGCCAGAAAGAAAAAGGGAAGAGCCTGGCGAACCGGCGTCCAGAGATCGATAGATCTCGAATTAAAGCTAAAAAGCTGGAACCCCGCGCCCCCTCTCCCGCATATGTTTCCTTTTGGTTCTCCATGTTTCCACGGGGTGAAGGGGGAAGGCGAGACCCCACACAGAGTGACACTTTATTTCGGTTCCTGCTACAGCTGTCTAGGAGGTTTCTCAATCCCATTTGCAGCCTCGCACGGCTCCGCGAGTTTCAAATACTGTGCAACACATCTGAGCTCCCATGGCGATTGTCAGGTCTCCCTCTCCCCACTCCCACCCCCTCTCCCGCCCCGAAGCCGGGGTTCGAGTGCCTCTCATCTGCGACAACCCAATAAGGGACCCAGTGTCCCGCTCCAAATCTCCGGGGCTCTGGCCAGTAAGGCTGCGACACAAGAAAGGAGGAGCGCGGAATCCGTTAGCACGGCCGCTCCCAGGGGAGGCGGCGCGGCCGCGCGCGAACTCGGCGGTCCCGGCAGGTGCGCGGTTCGCGGAAGGGGCGCGGCGGTCCTGCAGCAGGATGGCTGGGGCTCCGCTGCGCTCAGGCCAGTCTTCCCTCCAAGAAACTTTTCTTTCACTCAGAGGCTCCGTGTTGCCATGAAAACGGATTTTCCAAGGGGCCCGACCCTCCCCCTTAGGGGCATCGGACTGGAAAAACCGAAATGGCCAGAGAGCAGAGACAAAAAGGGGCCGCTAAGCAGGGGCCGAGAGCGAGAGAGCGGAGGCCGGTTCATTCCCTAGGTCCCGCACCTACTCCCCGCGCACCGCACCGCGAGCGAGCGAGCGCTTCTGCCAGGCGCAGACTCCAGGCTCTGGCGGCGGGCAGCTCACCCTCGTGCAAGCCCTGGGAGAGGCTCGTGGCCCACCCGTTCGGCTCCACGGTCCTGACGCCCATCTCTCTTTGCACCCCGTGATTCCCGCTCTGACCCTCCCGGAGGATGTGGGAAGCCCGTGTCAGGTTCCAAGGAGGGCTTCTCCGAGGCACAGCCTGAGGCACCTCCGTTGCTTGAGTTCCCGGAGCCAGCCCGGGTCGTTGGAGGTGCTCAATGTTTCCAGCGCTGGCAGCAGAAGCGTTTGGAAATCCTCCGCGGGGGACTCAGTGGTAACTTTGCACGTGGGCCACGGAATGGGGCTTCGGTCTGCCTTGACAGTGTTGCTAAGTTTTCTGAACCCTTGGCCACTGTCCCTCCCCCCAACCCTGCCGGCGTGCTCCCCGCTCCCACCTCCTGGAGTTTCCTTCTTTGCAACTTTTTGAGAATGTAACTCTTGGCCCGAGTGGGTCTCGGGGACTCCCGCCTTCTGGATAATTCTGATTGCGTCACTTGGGCCTAGAGGGGCGTGGGGGGGATGAACTAAAGGGCTTCCCGAACTTTTTCTCTCCAGCTAGGTCAAAAGGGGGCTCGGTGATGATTGGCCAGGAGTCGTTACTGCTAGCCTGTCAATCACGGGGCTTGCGGGTGGTGAGGGGCGGACCGATCCCCCACCCCCGGGGATAGTGCAGGTATATAAAGGGGCCTGGCAAGCGCCCGGCCATCCTGCGAATGCGACTGGCTCGAGATAACGCATCAGGAGCGAGCAGCCTGCGGGTTCCAGCTGACTCGGCGCAAAGCGCTCCGGTAAGCCTGCCCTTATCGCCCGACCAGCCGGCCTGCCGGCACCTGAGCGCCTCTCCGACGGAGTCCCCGGGCCTTTTCACCGTGGCCACTCCAGCCCCGGGAGCACCTTCTCCTCCCGCCACGCTGGCGCACCTTCTTCCCGCCCCGGCGATGTACAGCTTGCTGGAGACGGAGCTCAAGAACCCGGTGGGGGCGCCCACCCCAGCAGCCGGCACCGGAAGCCCCGCCGCCCCGGGCGGCTCGGGTAAGAGCGGCGCAAACGCAGCCAGCGGCGCGAACGCAGGCGGCGGCAGCACGAGCAGCACGAGCGGCAGCGGCAGCGGAGGCGGCGACCAGGACCGGGTGAAGCGACCCATGAACGCCTTCATGGTTTGGTCCCGGGGGCAGCGGCGCAAGATGGCCCTGGAGAACCCCAAGATGCACAACTCGGAAATCAGCAAACGTTTGGGTGCCGACTGGAAACTGCTGACCGACGCCGAGAAACGGCCGTTCATCGACGAGGCCAAGCGGCTGCGCGCCGTGCACATGAAGGAGTACCCGGACTACAAGTACCGGCCGCGCCGCAAGACTAAGACGCTGCTCAAGAAGGACAAGTACTCGCTGCCCGGGGGCCTGCTACCCCCCGGTGCAGCTGCTGCCGCCGCTGCAGCAGCCGCCGCCGCCGCCGCCGGCAGTCCAGTGGGCGTGGGCCAGCGCCTGGACACGTACACGCACGTGAACGGCTGGGCCAACGGCGCGTACTCGCTGGTGCAGGAGCAGCTGGGCTATGCTCAGCCCCCGAGCATGAGCAGCCCGCCGCCGCCGCCCGCGCTGCCGCAGATGCACCGCTACGACATGGCCGGCCTGCAGTACGGCCCCATGATGCCGCCCGGAGCCCAGAGCTACATGAACGCTGCGGCCGCCGCCGCCGCCGCCTCGGGCTACGGGGGCATGGCGCCCTCCGCCGCAGCCGCCGCGGCCGCCGCCTACGGGCAGCAGCCGGCCACCGCCGCCGCTGCGGCCGCTGCGGCCGCCGCCATGAGCCTGGGCCCCATGGGCTCGGTGGTGAAGTCGGAGCCCAGCTCGCCGCCGCCCGCCATCGCGTCGCACTCGCAGCGCGCGTGCCTCGGCGACCTGCGCGACATGATCAGCATGTACCTGCCACCCGGGGGCGACGCGGCCGACGCCGCCTCTCCGCTGCCCGGCGGCCGCCTGCATGGCGTGCACCAGCACTACCAGGGCGCCGGGACTGCGGTCAATGGAACTGTGCCGCTCACCCACATCTGAGCTCAGCGGCTGCGCTCGCGCGCCGCCTCCGCCCCCACCCCGCCCCGCACCCCCGAGTTGGGACGCCTTGTTGTTTAGCTTTTGCTTGCTTGGGACTGTTGTTGCCTTGGACCGGAGACTGGGAGGACACAAAAAACTTTTGCGGTGACTGTCGGGTTTTGTACAAAAAGCCAAGAAGTCCGGACCAGCGAAAATGGGACTTTCTAGAACTGCCTGCCCCTCGCCGCTGTCCCTCCCTGCCCATTTGTAGGCTGGGAATCGCTGCGCTGTTGGCAAAGAAAAAGCAGCCTCCTTCTCCTCCCGGTCCCCCGGTAGCGTTTGAAAATGTTGTCTCTTTAGTTTGATATTAATGGAGGAGTAAGCGAATGGGGCAAACAGACTCTCGGGTGAGCTGGCCTGAGAACTGCGACGCCCCCGCCCCCAGTGGCGTTGCATCTGTTTTCCTTGTGTTTTGGGGGGCTGACCGCGCCGAACGGCGTGGCAGCTAAAGCCAATGTTAATTTATAGCCAGGTGTGCGCGTGTCTCCCGCCTCGCCTCGCCACCCCTGGCCGCGGGACAGCTTCTGTCCATTCAACTTCTTAGGCTGTTGAGTTGTTGATTTTCTGCCGTGATTTGTTTGGTATTTCGTCACGTTAATATGACTGGATTTCGTTTGGGTGGTGGGGAAGGGGGTGTTTTGTTTCAGGTTTTTCAAGATTTTACTCTTTAAACTGAGAGATCAATAAATTTTATAACCAACAAGATGGAGTCCTGATAATTGTGAGAGCCCAAAACTTTTGGTGTGGTTTGGGGATGGAAACAATGCTCGGTTTTAAAACCGAGGTTCTTCCTCTATCCGGAGGGCTGAATGGGGCTTGGGAGTGGGGGAAGCGTGGTTGATCTGAAATGAAATGGTTTTCTTTTTTAAACTACTGGCGACCCGAGGTAGATACCAGCTCCCAGAACTCTCCAGCGAGAAATGATCTGGACCGGAGAAACGGTCTGGCTTGGGAGAGCGTCCCCTGGGATCTGGCACACGCTAGTGGGGGACTCACAGCCCGTGCGCGGCCACGCACTTGTTGCTCGCCGTGCGCGTCCCGGGAAGGAGTAGCAGCCTTTCAGCCGCGAAAGGCGGCAACGCCGCCCCGGCGGGCCGCGGAAATCGAACACATTTACCTTTGTGCACTGGGGCGGGAAGACACTTGAGCCCACCTGAAATATTTACAAAACGAAAACCCTTCGGTCATCTCAATGGTCCTGTTAAAATAAATGGCTACAGACGTCCCCGGACGGAAATGAATACAGTGCAACCGTCGCAGCCGAAGCTGCGGAGTGAGTGCTCAGCGTTGCAAAATTTGGTTCGGAAAAGTGCGGGTTAGGTTGGAGGGCGTTCTGAGACTCCTCCCTTGGCTTCTTGTTTTTAATTTGTCAGTGAAGTCCACTTGTTTTCTCCAAGAGTTTCCTTATGCAGAGCCTCGGCCGGCTCTCTACCCCTTTCACCCGGCTTTCCTGTAGTCCCTGACCCTTGGCAGTTCCACTGTGCCCCCAAGAGGCTTTCGTTTCGCGCCCGACCGACCGCCTGGCCCCAGCGTGTCTGTTTGGGGCCTAGGAGAAAACAAATAGAACCAGTGTTTTTTTACCCCCTCCTTAGCTGTTTGAGGTGATTTCCTTAATCCCTTTAATCCTGTTACCTCGCTATCCCAGAATAACTAAACTGGGCCTTTCCAATAAGCTTTGGCCTAGTGTACTGTTTTTATCCTCATCCACTCCTGACCACAGGTTTCTTTGCTTGAAGGTCTATTGGGACCCTAGGCGAGGGTCTCCTGTAAATTGGTCCAAATTCCACATTTCCAGCCGGCTTCCTTTGTGCAGGCCAGCCATTCACCTGCAGGCTGGGGCGGGCCTGAGGGGGAGGGGCGGGGGCTTTCGAGGCTTCGGGGGTTGTGCCGGCTTTTTACACATCACTGCAAACCCTGGAGACTAAACTCACCCCGCCTCTCCAAGAAAGGTCGACTCTTCCTAAGAAGGCAGCGCCACCCCCTCCCTGAAGATATTAGTACTGCCACCCCCTAGCTCCTGCGCCCCATCCCCCACTGTCCAGCATAGGATGGGAGGGCCCCCTCGTTGATTTACCGAGGCAGACGCATTGCCCCCTACCCACGGCTCCTCCCCGGGCCTGCGGCTCTCCGTGCTCCCCTCATTTTAGCGCCACAGACCTTGAGCCCCTCCTGGCCTGGCCGGTTGGGGCTTCAACCCTTGCCACTGTGATTGGAGCAAAAGGGTAGGCGGCCTGGTCCTGAAGTCTCACCGGGCTCTGCAGGCCCTTGCACTGCAAATCCCAGCAGCAGGAGGGCACTTGTCACGTCCACCTCTCTATTCCTGTATTTCACAGCGTTTCGCCTTCAATAAAATAGCTGTCCCTAAGTGATTTGGGGGCTCCAATTGCTAACAATTGTGGACTAAGTTTAGTCAGAACCGACTCCAGGAAAGGGAGAGTACAGCAATTTTCCCCACGGACGGGGGCGTTGCCAACGGGGAATAAACTCTGACACTGCGTACTTTGGGAGAGGCCATTGTGCTGCTGCCTTCTTAGAAGTGCCAGGGTCACTCTTTCAGCGTGTCTCACATATTACTGACTCCCTCTCTTAACATCCATGGCTTTGTGCTGCACTTTGATTTCCAAATTGCCTTTAAGAAGAGAAAATATTTCGTCCCATCAGCACATTTGCAAGATTTAAATCCAGATGCGAGATGTTTTTTAACTTCAGCAGCAGGGAAGAGAATTGAGTTGAACTGGAATGAAGCTTCCGTGCTCTAGGCCAGAGTGTTCAAACAGAACCACTCCCCCTCCCAGGCACAGTTCTACCAGAGTCCATGCACCTCAATCTGTTTTGCAGATTTGAGGTTCTGGAAAGGTTTAACTGGAAATAAGGGCCCTGTGGCTAAAACAACAACAATAGCAACATTTGGTTAGACTCCAATTCCTCCTGCTTCCTTCCTTGTTTTACATATGAGAAAACTGACCCCAAAAGGGAAATGAAGGTGCTGAAGGCTGCTTAGCTGGTTCTACTGCAGCCCTACAGAACTAGGCTTCCCGTCTTGGGAGGATTCTCTCTGCACTGCCACCAACAAAGGGAAGACAGGCCAATGAAATCACAGCCCCTGATGCCTCTCAAGCCTCTAATCCAACAAGATCTCTAGAGAATAGAAGTAACTCCTGACATAGAGGCATCTCTTCACCACTTGGCCACTAGGTCCTTAGGAAGGAGGAAAGACTAGTTCACCTTTTATCTCCCCAGACAGAAGCAGAGCCTCTTTTTGGTACAAATTATCCTTCCTAGAGATTTGCTTTTCTGTTCTCTTTACAACTTCCCTGATCAATTTCCCTTGTAGAAAGCTATGGGTGGGGTGAGCTTCCAAGGTACAGGCAAAGATTTGTAAACAAAAATATTCCTCAGAGATGTTCTAATGATGATTAGAAGTTACAACTAACCCAAACGTCCAATAGACAAGAAAAAGTTAAGTAAAATGTTTCTTTTTAAAAGGACTATTTTCAGATTTAAAGTTGTTTATGCTGAGGTTTTAGCAACACTGCAAACAGCTTAATACAAAATGAAAAGAGACTCAGCTATATTCAGTGGTCTGACCTTGACTGTTTAAAGTAAGTATACATGACTGGCAAAACATGTAAAAAATGCACAGTAGTATTATGAAAACTGGCTAGGCTTCCTTCTCATACCTTCCTGTTTTCTCTACTAGAATTGTATTCCTATTATTGCCATAAAAGACAAATTTAAAATGTATTCTCTCTGGTTCTTAAATACAGAAATTTATTTCTTTCTGAAAGAAGAAAGGTCCAGCTTTTCCTTCAGCTATTTGGGGTAAGGAGGGGGCAGAGAGTCCCAGGAGCAGTAATCCTTTAGCCTTTTTCCTTGCTGAAGCCTGCAGTTAACACAAGCAGGAGAAATACACCAGAGCAACCCCCTGCCAAGTCCTCTCCTCAGTAAGCAGGAGCAGGATCAGATTAGTGAAGGCCGGTCATTCTTCAGACCCACTCACTGGAGCAAAAGACCTCCTTGGGAGCCAAGCTGAACAGCCTGGGCTGCAGGGAATAGAGGCTGTTGAAGCACCCCAAGGCATAGGTCCTGAACAAACCAGGATTCTTGGGTGGGGACAGAGAATAAACCCAGGGATTGGATCCCAGAAGAAAAGAGGCTAGGTGAGCACCTGGAAGCTGAATGGAACATAATACACAGTACTCTGTGTCTCTTCCCAACCCTATCCATCTCATCCATGCCACTGTCAAGCCTTGTTGGCTCAGTGCCACAGCCTCCTACCTTTCTCTATGCTCCCACTCTATTCCCCCATTCACTTTGCCTAGAATATTCCAACCTAGACCCCATAATGCCCTCTTCCTTCCTTTTTTTAAATATTATTTTATTGGTACCAAGGATGGAACTCACAACCACGCGCTTGCAAGACAGGCCTTTATGCCACTGAGCTAAATCCCCAGCCCCCTTCTTCCTTTCTTAAATAACTTTCTAGGAGCTTCCTATTGAGTACTCCTGGAAAAAGTACCCCAGCTCCTCCAAAGCCACACCGGACCTCACTCTTGTCCACCTTTCTAGGCTTAATTCTTTAGACCACTACACTTCCCTCCCCCGCCCTAGCCAGCATTCTTTTGAAAAATTTTCAGTGAGTAAATAAATCAGAATTTGTGATAATTTTGCATCTAAACAAATTTTAAAATCCAGTAATTTTCTTGTAGATCACTATTTTATTTCTTGTATCAACAGGACTTTCCCCAAATTTATACAAGCTCAGATTTCCTAACAATAAATAAAACCTATCTGCAAAAATATATGTTTTCTTTCCTGTTTCAAGGCTTTTGAATTTGCTATTCCCTTTGCCTATGAAGTTCTTTTTCAAGCTGTTCCCCCAAATAGTCCAGTGTCCACCTGAATATTTCAGCTCAAGCATCACTTCTGGGATACCTTCTTCCAGAATAGAACACAGCTCCTAGTTACACACTCTCACAGCTCTGAGTCCCTCTTCCAAGTACTGGTCCTATCAACCACTTAACATGCATTTGTGTGAGTCTGCCTATTGTCTGTCTCCCAGAGTGCAAGTTCCACAAGGGCCAAGACTGCACCTAGTTTTATTCACTGATACTTAGCACAATACTTATTCCAGAGAAGGCTCTCAAAAATATATGTGGAGTAATATTAACTGCATATCTAAGGCATAGGTGTTCTGGGGGCTTGAAATTGATGGGATCTTTGCAAGACCTTAAAAATCAAGACAATTTTCAACATTGGCTTCATCCCTAAGCTGTGAGGTTTTGAGGGCATGACTTGTTCCAAGCTTCAATTCCTTCAGAAGTTAAATGAGCCCCACAGTATCTCTGATTTGGTGACAGGATTCAATAAAATGATGCTTTGAGGGCTGGGCAGTGCCTGTCACACAGTGTGCTCTGTCACCTTTCCCAAAGACTTCTATTGACATTTCAAAGAGGAATTAGCACCTGCTGACCAGATTCCATACTTCTGACTGTCATGAATGATGCTTCTTATTGCTGAGACTAGTTTTTGACGTGGAAGGAAGGCAAAATAAGACTTGAGCACTAAAAATAAACACACTAGTCTGGGGCTGTTGTTTAATGCTAGAATCCTTGCCTAGTGAGGTCCTAGGTTTGATCTCCATGAGATACACACACACATACACATGTGCCCACACAAATAAACCATGAACCAAAAACACAAACAAAGGAGAAAAAAAGATCAATCCTACTTCACATTTTGTTTCAAAGGACACCATCGAGAAAAATGACAAGAATCCACAAAATAGAAGAAAATATATGCAAATGATATATCCAATCAGATTCTATTCTATATAAAGATGATGTGACCATTAATTATAATATGTCATCCTGATTGGATTAAGGATTGCCTAGCAGAATAGTAAATCACGCTTTGGAGTATGACTGGGTAGGTCACAGAGTTTGACTCTGAGTATTATATATCTGGTCCCTGGCTTTTTCCTCTCTTGGACAGTTCTCCTACTGTACTTCTCAGCCCCTGAAAACTAAGCAGCTTTTATTCACCACACTGTTTCATCATGACTTCTGCTTTAGAGACAGAATCCCTTGAAGCCATGGGCTAAGTAAAACCTCTTCTTTAAGTTGTGTCAGGTATTTTAGCCTAGCAACAGGAAAGCTGACCAATCTAAAGTCTTTAAAAAGACAAACATCCCAATTAAAAACAGACAAAGGACTTGAATAGGTATTTTTTCCCATAAAAACATACAAATGAACAATAGTCACAAGAAAAGATGCTTAACACTATGAATCATTAAGGAACAGCAGACCAAAACCGGGATATCACTTCATATATACTAGGATGGTTATTATAATAGTTTGCAAACAGACAGCAAGTCTTGGTGAGGACGTGGAGAAAATGGAATCCTTATGGAGAGCTGTTGAGAGGAGAGAACAGTCTGGTAGTTCCTCCGACTGTTAAATATAGACTTCACATATGACTCGAAAATCTGGCACATAGTCAAAAAATGAAAATATAGATCCACCCAAAAATTTTGTACCCTAACAATCTAGCAGCATTATTCATAAAAGCCCTAAAGGGGGAACAACATAAATGCCTCTTAACTGATTAATAGATAAATGTGGTAATATCCATGCAACGGACTATTATTCTGCTATAAAAAGATAACAAGTATTATTACATCATGGCTAAATATACACACATATATTTTCCTTACTTTGTCCACTAAAAGGACTCAGAACCAAAGACATCTCAGTAGTGAAGAACAAACTCACAACCCAGATCTTAATTTCTGATATCATTCTTTTTTTAAAAATTTTATTTAAAGAGGAAAAAAGCAAAACAGAAAAAGGGTTAGAAACAATACAGAATTTCAGAAAAAAAAACAGTAAGAAGTCACTAGTTGATAAATTACATATTGTCTTCTTAGACCTAGTTGTTCAAATTACAAAGTTAAAGCATATGGAGTGGACATTCAAACAGTGAGGCTGCAAAAAGCTCAGTGATCCAGCAACAACTTAGCAACATGGTTATCAATCCTACACACTTAAACATAAATGCAGTTATATCCTTTAGAGCACTTTCTGTTCCTCATTTTACTTTTTTAAAAAAATTTTATGTAAAGAGAAACAAAAGCATGTAAAGGGTAGAGATAATACAGAATTTCAAAAAAAGATAAACAATAAGAAATCACTAGTTAATAAATTACATATTGTCCTCTTAGAAATAGTTGTTCAAGTTACAAAATTAAAGCATACAAAGTAGATATCCTGATATTCTTCAATAAAAGAAACCAGGGCTCTTTGGAAAAAACTGCTGGTTCTCAGAATGAGATCAAGAATATAAAAAATGCATATAAAAATGTGTGTATGAAAGAGAGAGAGAGAGAGAGAGAGGTGACATACCACAAAGATGAGGAGGGAATGTCAGAAGAACGAGGAGGACAATTAAAGTAGTTGTGGTGGTTGAGATAGACACCATGGTGCAAACCTGTAATATCAGCTACTAGGAAGGTGAACAGAGGAGGCAGGAGGATTGCAAGTTTGAGACCAGCCCAGGCAACTTAGCAAGACCCTGTGTCAAAATAAAAAAGGCTGAAGTTCTAGTTTAGTAGTAAAATATTGTACCCTTGAATTTAAACCCTTGTACTACAAAATAAAACAAAAGAACAATTTAAGCAACAGAATCATTATAGTAGTATTGGATTATAACCCAAAATATGTGTAAAAAAACAGTTTGTCCCTATTGATACGAATAGGTAAAGAGGAAGAAGGAAGAGAAGGAAAAATAATGAGGAAATCAATCATGTTGCAAAATGGAAGGAAGTTGAAAATATGCTAAGTGAAAAATGTCAATCCAAAAATAGTACATATTGTATGCTTCCATTTAGATGAGATACATCTTCAGAGACAGAAAATAGACTAATGGCAGCTAGAGCTGGAGAACTTGGGAGGAAATGGGGAGCGATTACATATATGCAGAGGAATTCTTTTGGGAATGGTGAAAATATTCTTAAATTGATTGTGGAGATGGCTGTGAAGCTCTGAATATACTGGATACCACTGAAGTATACATATTACAGGGAGAAATTTTATGACACTGGATTATATCTCAATAAAGTAGCAATCAAAAAGTTATTAGTGCCCTGGTGGCTTGTAGCAAGAGGTGTTTAGTATGCAATCTGCCCAGTGCGAGGGGCTGCTAACTTATCAGCTGCTACTTTAAACTGAAAAGCATTCTTCTCGGAAATAATCAAGTCCATGTCCCTTATATTGTGTACAGGGAAACTGAGGACCAAAGAGACACAGACAAAGTAAACTCATGCAGCTTGTTAATGTCAGAGGCAATGAACTAGAACTTGGATATCCTTCCTGCCTGCTCAATGCTTCCAACAACTACCCTCAAGCTGCCTTTAATAAAGTTTAATTTTTTTCCTCCCTCACCATGAACCCCTTCTCAGTTGGAGAATACATGGAAAAGGGCAAGCCATTCCCCAAAGAAAAGCATAATAATCTTTCTTGTTACTAAAAGCCTAGAATTAAATCTCCAATAGGGTTTTTGTGGCAGCAGCTCTGCTCGAAACTCATTCTAAAAATGAGTACATTTACATTAAGAAAATCACTGAGGAAAAAAGGTCCTTTTTTAAAAAAAAGTGGTTACAAGCTCATTTATTTTTAAAATAGGTTACACTCTAAGGAAATGTCACTAGAATTCAACAGAAGATTAAATTGCCACATATATTTTATTCTTAGATGTTGCTAATTGCTAGTAAATCTGCTTTTACACGTGGATCTTAGCAATCTGTAATAAACAAAAATTCCATAATGCTTAGTAAACATTATGCAAAATATTTAATGCAGTTTAATTTTGTTTAAATATGAAATCATAAAAAATTGTAAGACAGTACTACATCATGATGTGTGTGTGTGTGTGTGTGTGTGTGAAAGAGAGAGAGAGGGAGTGAGAGAGAGAGGGAGAGAGAGAGAAGGAGAGAGATATGCTTGAGGACTGAATCAAGAATGGCTTCATACTCGCTAAGCAAGTGCTCTACTATTGAGCTGCATCCCCAGGCCAAGGACTTTAGAAATACATTAAAAATCTTTGCTAAAGTCCATGATACATTATTTATTTGTTTATTTTGGTACTGGAGATCGAACTCACGACCCTGCACTTACCAAGCAAGCTCTTGAACTGCTAAGCTAAATCCCCAGCCCCAAAATTCATATGTTGAAATCCTTTTTTTTCTTTTGTTAATGGGATTCGAACTCAAGACTTTGCACTTGCCAGGCAGGCACTGTGCCACTGAGCTCTATCCCCGGCCCAGGATTTGTTTATAGAATATCCTATGTGTCAGGAAGTATGCAAGAACTGAGGAAAATAGGAATTCAAGGGGTTCATAATGTAGGTTTGGAGAAAGAAGATCAGCAGAAGCTCTTTCATTTTCTTCTCTGGAGCTCTGTTTTGAAACAATACAGACTGAGATGCCTACAGGAGAGCCAAGGCCTGCAAGCAAGCTAAAGTAGGGACCTCCTAGAAGATGAGAATATTCAGGTTGAGCCTTCTTATGTAGACCTGTACTAGGAATAAAAGGACAGGTGGTAGAAATTCTAACCTGATATTTGAGCATGCAAAAGAGATAATCATATATCTGAGAGTGAAGGAATTTAATGTGGTCAAATAATATGGCTATAGTGGAGAGATATCATGAGGCATTAAGACCAAAAATGTAGAAAAATGTCCTACTCATTTGTGTTAAACACCAGGCTAAGGGGCTGTCTTGATCCAGTACTCAGTAAGAAGAGTGAAAAGATTCTCATCAGTGCTTTGTAAAGATCAAGCTGACTGTAGTGTGAAGGACAAATTAGAGAAGGGAAAGACCTGAGGCAGGGAGATTAGCCAAAAGATTGATTTTAGATCAGGTAAGATAGCAACACTGGACAGGGGAGGCAGTGGTGGCCAGAATGAGAAGCAGATGCATCAGGAGGTAGGAGTCTCTGCACCCCTCTGGTCACTAGGGGAGCAGAGAGGCACTACTAGAAATACAGTGTATAAGACAAAGAGTCTACTAGGTTCTGAAACATAACAAAGTGAAAACAGAGAATATGGATTTAAGACTTTAGTTTGGTATATGATTGTGTATATAAACACATTTACATATACAACTCTTTTTCTCAAGGGCTCCCAGTTTATTCCATAAAATAAACTATTGCTCATCAAACTTAATGCAGTTTGTAGGTTAATAAAAACCAATTCCATCTATTATGCTCAACTGGAAATAATTCTATTTGTTGTTTTATTAATGGTGCAACTGAAATTCTTCTATTTGAAAGTACATAGCTTGAAATATTCAGACTTTGTCTGTGCACTCTATCCTGTAAAGACCTCTAAGGTGCCTTCTAACTTTAAGATTCCTCTACAAGTCTCTATGTGTCAGAATAGGGTATCTATAACATCAAAAGCCCCAAGCAGCTTAGCAAAATTGGAATGGTAACAAGCTTCTGTGCTCACACCCTGGGTAGGATAGTGGTGTCAACACCTCCAGCAAGCTGATAGAGCTGTCTTGCAGTCTGTCTGCAGGCTCTGTTTACATTTTGCAGGTTAGCTACAAACATGCTCACCACCACCAACCCCTGAAAAAGATCTCTGGGTCAACTTGACATCTTCTAGACTCTCCATGTACTGTATTTCTCCCACTAACAAGCTCTCTTGCTATGTTTCAGTTTATGATTTATTTGAAAAGAATAAAATCGGCTGAGTGTATAAACAAAACAACATGTGAACTCTACATATATTGCCAGTAATTACAAGCAGTGGAAATCAACAGCATAATTACCCAAAATTCTTTCAATGGAACTTGTGTAATTTGGAGAGGGCTCAGATTAATTTACAAGGGACCCACTAATGTTTGGAATCTTCAGTGAGGTAAACCTGGAACCCATATATGGCTGCAAAGCTAAGGAAAATTATTTTTGCAGTACTAGGTAGCTTCTTGGGGAAAAATATGTATGCATAACACACATACAGAGAATGACACCTGTTTAGTAACAAGATTATCTCTTAACTCCTGAGGATTTCTGGGGTTTAAACCTTGGTCCTTGCAATGTAAGTCATCTATGTTGGTATTACAAAATGTCTGTTCTGTATGTTTCTCCTAAGCCTCAAACTGCCTCCTGAGTATATATTGACTGTGATGTCTCCACAGACCATCAACATTTAGTCAACAAATTAACTCATCATATTCCTCCCTAAAGGAACACTTCTTACTGTAATTTTCATTTCAGTTAAATAACACTAAAGTTGGCCTGCACATTGCCTCCTTCACACACACACACACACACACACACACACACACACACCAACTCAAATGCCTCAGCTACTTTTCTCTGGTTGCTGAGATAAAACACCTGAGATCCAAAATTAAGGAAGGAAAGGTTTATTTAGCTCACAATTTATGGAGGTTTCAGTCCATAATCAGCTGGCTTCAGGGCAGAGTGGCATGGTAAGGGGCAACAATTACAGGTGGCAGGTGACAGCAAAAGCAGCAAGAGAAAAGAGGGGAAACCTAGCCTCTTTTCCTCCCTTATACTGTATACAGGCTCTCCCCTCTCCAGGGTGGGTATAGCTCTCAAACCACCTCTTCCCCATCTTCCGCTTGCACAGGTTCAGGATGTTTACAAAATGAGGCCCCTGGCTAAGTCACTTAGTTAAATTTCTAACTTAATTAAATTAACACAATAAACAACACCCTAGATGGTAAGGGCATGTCTCAACACCCCAGGATGCAGAACTGCAGTTAGTTAAGCTTCTAGACTTCCAGAGTTGACACAATGCATCAACCATTGCACAAACTTAACATTTCCAGAATCCATCTATTCTTAATTAACAGTATTACTTATCTACTACTCTTGCTGCATACGAAATTACCTTAAATGTTTGCAGCATAAAACAGATCCCTACTGCCTCCAATTTCACCAGTCAGGAATCTGGATCCACAGACTCTGGCTTAGATGCCTCAGGGTCTCTCACGAGGCTACAGTCAAACTATAAAATCATCTCACATCTTCGCTGGGATAGGACTCACTTCCATGGTCACTGATGAGGCTGCTGGGCTGCCTCAGAAGATCTTCTCCTCAGCGATCTTACATGGCTGATGGGCTCATCTCCGGACCTAGGCTGGCTTTTCACCAGAGACATCAGTTACTTGTTATCTGTGCTTCTCCACAAGGCAGCTCACTATATGGCAGCTGGCTTCAAAAGCTATAGTCTTTCTGTAATTTCTGAAGTGTCAAACTAGTTCCTTTACTGTGTTCTATTAGAAGTAAGACACTTGCTCTAGCTCACACACAAAAGGAGCATAAATATTAGGAGTCAGAAATCATTGGAGGCCCATCTAGAGTCTGTCCACCAGAGGGCCCTTGTCTATCTTTTGTCTAGAATGTAAAGCATGCACTAGCATCTGACCTGGCCTCCAAGCATCAAGTCTCCCCACTTCCGGTCATCCTCCATATTGAGCCTTAGTAGTGTTTCTGCCAAAAAAAATATCTTATTATGTGACTTTACTGCTTAAAAAATTCTCTGTTGCCAACATATGCTTCCCATAACACAAAGTCCAAATTTGTTGACAAGCCATTCAAGCCCCTCCATGATCTGCTCCTGGCTTTGCAGCTCTCTAGCTTCATTTCCTACCAGCACACACACCTCCCCTACAACAACATCAATCTTCCTATGCTCCTCCATTTTTCCACACATTCAGAGAAAGTGAAGACTGTGAGCTCCATTCACTGCCTAATATTTTCTGTCCCTCATCTTCTGAGGCCCAGTTTCACACCACCTCCTCTGAAACACCTGTCATACCTCTCCAAGTCTTTAGGATCCCTGAACTCTTTGGACATAGCTCTATTAGAGGAACTCACCCAGTGCCAGGCAAAACACTATGAAGAAATTGATGCAGGTTTGTCATTTTCTTAATAAATTTAAACAATATTAGAGCTGTACTAAAGAAATATGGAGCAGGGCATAGACCACTGAAGCTCAGATGAGGAAGAACTCCAAGGGCCTGAGAAGAGAAAAGAAAACACATGACCAAACTCACACTTCTATTTGGTGGTAGGGCTGGAAAAACTACAGCCTAACCAGAAGTCCACATACATATTCAGGGGTCTTGCTATCATTATGAAGTTTCCTTCACTGCTTCTAGGATCCCTGTTGTCCTCTGAGATCTAGGATTCTCTGATGGTTTGGAAAATGGAGGTTCAGAAATAAGCCTGCAGTTGATGCTTTTCTGTCCCTCTTTGGATTCATGTGAGTACCAATACAGTCTTCAGATTGTGTGAATATGAACTTCCTATATAAGAAGGTGGTGAGAGTTGCATTCTAAACATAGGTAAAGACATTTGAAAAAAAATCACCTACTTTTCAGGGTTGTTTTTGGAGCGCTGAATTTGTTTTGCAGGAATTTATGGCCTTGGAGGACCAGTCTTGGGCTTCCTCTGGTAGATGTATTGTTCTTCACTTTCCATAGATTCACCTAGCACTCTCCTTTCTGGGTTTGTGGATTTCCTTTTGCAGATCTACAAACTCTAGGATATTCACAAAGAGAAAAGTATGAACAAGTAGAAGGTTCTCCTTTCCTACTTCTTTCTTTTCTGCTGAATAAATCCTTAACATACCTGAAAGAGCTGTCCCAGAGATAACAGGGGCTTGCAGCATGTGCTGCCTGAGTAGCTACAGCAGCAATGGCAATTCCAGTGACAGTCCAGTCTCTGAAATCAGCAAGAATGAGGAATCTGACAGGAGGTGCTGAGGAGGAGTATGCTGCAATAGCTCAAGAGGTGCTGATGGGGGGAGGGCCATGGCAGGGCAGCTGGTTGTGCTTTAAACCCTAAAGATATGGCTCGACCCTTGCTATACTGTGTCATATCAGTGGAAAGGAGAAGATTAGGTTCAAACTATAAAGTCAGCAAGTAAGCTGTTCAGAGCTTAGGCACTATAAGGTGACAGACATCAAACAGCAATTCCTCCAGATATTAGTTGGTTTTCCTTGATCACATTTGATTAGTCTCTCTGAGATTCACATGCCTCTTCTGTAAACTGGAGGCAATGGTGGCACTGACTTTATAGTATTCCTCTCAGTTTAATTGGGATGATGTGTGTAAAGTGGTTATCACTCAATATACACAAAACACTGCCTTCATTATTACAGAGTTAGGAGAACCTCAAACACTCACATTCCAAATGAATTCTTGACCATGACCTTTAACACATCGACCCATGGAACTTCTCAAGCCAGATCCTCTGATATTAGATGTGTGATACTGAAATATTTTCTGACTTCTCTGTGTATCTATTTTCCTTATGCATAAAATACAAATAATAATGTTACTGAGTTTAAACAGTTATAATAAAGATTGAACAAAAACATGGCACAGTACCTGGCATATAGTACTACAATTTTTTTTAATGATACTGGGGATCAAACTCATGACCTCACACTTGCCAGGCAAGCACTGTGCCACTGAGCTAAATTCCCAGCCCCTTACTATTACTCTGTATGTACCCTTTCTACAGCCTCATTTAATTCAAGCTCATTTTCCTACTGTAGTGGAAAGAAGACATGCTTGGCAGTCAGACCTCAATTTGAATTGTTTAGAGTCTACATCCAGAGTACTTGTGCTGGGTGTCAATCTCAGCTTCATCACTTACCAGCAGTGTGACTTTGGGCCATTATTTTAATGTGGAGTCAAAGATTCATATTAGATCCTTTGCTCACATTTCAATAGTACACCACACTCATGTAATATTCTTAGGTTTAAATAGCAGTCTTAGCAGTATGTTTATTCTCCCCAAATTTTGTAAACCGTTTATAAGTTTCTGCATAATACTTTGACCTCTCTGTTCATCAGTTTCCACACTTGTAAAATACTGATCATAATAGCACCTACCTCAGAGTTTGGTTGTAGCACCTACCCCAAATTAGGTTTCAGTGTCAAGAGTAATGATGACAAACACACATCAAAATGGTATAAACATGTTTCTTATTAAATAACGGGAATTGTCTGTGGGGATTGGGTAATGCTTCCCAAACTGGTCCAAAAACAACTTGAAAGCACAGGAAGAGGAGTTTTTCAGTGCTCAAGGGGTGGGACCAGGGTGTAAGTTCTCATAGTCAGGGGCTTGTGTAGTTCAAATTCTATCAGCACAAAATGTAGAAGCACTGGAGCATTCTTAAGTTACCTACACACATTTAGGCAATAATGAAAAGAGAGGGATAAGACATAAAAGCTATTCTCATTTAAAAGTTAAAAAATGGCGTCCGACTTATTATTACGTGTTGTAATCCACTAAATGAGATAATATGCGTGAGCAGGGGCTGTGATTATTCAGACCCCAAGTCTTGATGGAGCCATTGGGCTGTCACGCTGCAAATCTGTTGATTTCCTTCTGCTGGAGGGAGTCCCAGTGTAGTGAAATAATACTTAATGGGCCACCAGGCAACCTAAGGTCTGCCCTTCACTAGCCCTAGTGAACTTAGCTTAGCTCCCCTCTAGGCCTTGGTGTGAAATGACAGGGTAGAAATTGATGTTCTGTAAGACGCCATGCAGGTCTAACAATGTCTGAAAGCAACAGTGGTTGGCTCATTAAGTGGTATTGCTATAGAGTGAAGAAATACTGGCTTTCCTTTTCAGCCCACTTTCTACCATGTCCCAGATGCAGTTCCACACCAAGCTACTCATCACTAAAAGGGATTTTAAAAGGGAGAGAGAAAAAGTAAACAAAAACAGGACTGAAGAAGTCTTAGAGCTCTAACTTAAATCTCAATAGAGTGGCTATTTTTCCACAAATTTGCCACAGTCTGATGTACTTCATCTTTGTCTCAAAGAACCCCAGGTTTTCCATGTTTATGAGACAGTCTCTCTCTCAATCTCTCTCTCTCTCTCTCTCTCTCTCTCTCTCTCTCAATCTGTCTCAGTTTGTTTTTATTGTAAAGATATGTCCAATGGAAAAACATATTCATTTGGTATGAAAAAAAGATCAGATGACAAGGGAAGAAAAGTTTTGTAGACACAGAAAAATTTTAAAAGGAGTTCTCAGAAATTAGGTGATAGTATATCAGCTGCATGCACGACTCTCTCACCTAAAGAATGGTTCCTCTGGTGCACAAGCTGGCATTAGCATGTCTAGAGGGGTGACTCATTTTCAGGACAAGTTATAGAATTGCAGCAAATTTTTGGTGGACATTTCTCAGACACAAATGAAATTGAAAGACAGTTTTCCAGGGGACCATAGCTTGTTTGCTCAGAGCAATTCCTGATGTCTAAACTCTCAGATGTTCCTCAACTCAGCCATGCAGAAGGACATTCTTGTCAACAGTGAGTTTCAATCCACTTTTGATCACTTTCTTCAAGCTTGTCAGCACTTCAAATACAGTTCATTTGGGAGGTAGGAGGGCTTAGACCATGAAAGAACACAGCAGACTAGGAGGTAAGCCACCCCCAAGAAGGCATTGCATGGGATTGTGTTTGCTAAAAAGAAAAGAACATTGGGTCTGCCTTAGTAAAGACTACTTGACCTTCTTGGCTTCCTTGACTTTGAAAATATCACAGTGTATCTCCATGACCTTTTTGGTAAAAGCTGTGTACCATAGAAAATTTCCATCTTTTTAGTCAACCAGGAGGTAGAAATATACTACTATTTCCACATGTTTAGGTATATTGTGCACTATGGATCTCATCTATGTGACCTTTAAGTCTCCTTTTCAGTGCCCTAGCCAAAAGGATGGCCACCTTGAGTGCCCCCAGGGAAAAACATATCAGTACCATGCAGGGAAGCCTATTTCCTCTGCAGAAAGCTCCTACTTACTACTTTTTTATCCTTTTTTTTGGGGGGGGGTACCAGGGATTGAACTCATGACCTTGCACTTGCCAGGCAGGTGCTTAATTACTACTTTTTTGAAAATTGTATTTAAAGAGAAAATAAAAGCAAAACAGAAAAAAGGGTATCAACAATACAGAATTCCAAAGGAAAAAAAGAAAAAAAAGAATAAGAAATCACTAGTTGATAAATTATATACTCTCATCTTGAAAATAGTTGTTCAAGTTACAAAATTAAAGCATACAAAGCAGACATTCAAACAATGAGACTGCAAACAGTTCTGCTCAATGATTTAACAAAAACTTAGTGATGTGGTTATCAATCCTACACACTTAAACATACATGCAGTTATATCCTTTAGAGCAATTTCTTTTCGTCTCTTTTTTACAATAGCAATTACACATTTTGGGTTTTATTGCTCCTACATTTCTTATTACTTTTTACACTAGAGATACAATGTGATATTTATAAATATGATTCTTATTTGTTTCACTAATGAGTATAGTCTCAAGTTGGTTCCATTTATCTATGAAGGCCTCAAGATCATCCTTTTTTATAGCTGAGTAATATTCCATTGTATAAAAATAACACATCTTTTTCATTCACTCTGCAGCTGACGGGCATGTTGGTTCTTTCCAAGATTTAGCTATTACAAATTGTGCTGCTATGATACTTATTATTTGTTATGGCACCTCTACTGACAAAATTTTGTAGTAAGTCTGCATCCATCAGCTCAGTATACCAGCCAGAAGTGACACATCATTCCCCTTGGGAAGGGTTTGACTAGCACAGAGCAAAGCCACACTCACTTTTTCACACTGGAGAGTAAGTTTCACCAGCTTGGAATTCCATGAGCAGGCACTATTGATCCATAGTAAATTTCTTATTGCTTACTTTGGTGCCTCAATCCAGCTTCATTATCAGGTCTTGATTCTACTATCCAACATATCCTTCCCAGCTGCTATTCCATGGAATTATCTTGGCCTAAAATCATTTCATATATATGAAACATGGGAGACATGTATGTGTGTGTATCTATATGTTATTTATTTATCATCTATATGGAATATATATAAACAAACTGATTGCCACTTAGAATTTTGAAGGCTAAATTTACTCATGTACTTACATTTGCATACTTACATTTTGCATTTCTCTAATTTGGATATTGAGAGTGAAAAATACCTTGATTTCTAGTCATATTCACTTTCTGATCCTGTGTATTTATAGAAACTACTTTAGACTTATAACCGCTTGATTTATGGCATGCCATTAGGTCCTTAATCCTCTCATATCTGTACTGAGCCCTCTACCCACATTGAACCAACATGGGGAACTCTTAGAGCCTTTAGCTAGGAGCCAGGATTTCAGCTTGAACTTTATAAAGAATTCAAGCTCTTTATTTAAGACAATGGACAGTGATGGTTGCATTTCACTGGGTCTGACTCCTAAGAGAGGCTGGCTCTCCCTTCCTAAGAGGGTCTCTGACAGAACTTTTGAAGTTTCTTTTCAAGGAAATTTTTAAAAGTAAGGAAGAGTCTCTTTTATAATTAGTCTTAACATCTAGAGAGCTATTGGAAAACATGCAGCAAGAAAAAGAACTTCACCATCAAGTCTTCTCTAAGTGGCAACACCTACAGCTACCTACCTTAGGGTCACTTGCTGCGCTAATAAACCAGAGCCAGATTGAAATGCAGACAGACAAGGCCACATGTCATATATGCTCATTTTAAAATCACAATAGGCCTGACATCTGCAAATGTGGTCTTCACAGGGGCTGAAAAACTGAAAAATCTAATTTTTTTTTTGGTGGGGAGAGCTTCACATGTGTTATGTTAGTTTTCCATTCTTGTGACAAAATACCTGATCAAGTCAACTCAAAGAAGGAAAGATTTATTTTAACCCACAGTTTGAGAATTTTCAGTTCATGGTTGGCTGGCTCCATTGCTATGGGCCTGTGGTGACTCAAAATATCATGGTGGCCAGAACATGTGGTAGGGAAGGCGACTGTCTCCATGGTGTCCAGGAGGTAGGGATGGCTGGAACAAGGTACTGTTCCCAAGGACACACTCTTGAGGACCCACTCCCTTCAACTAGATCTCACTTTCTAAGTTTCTGTCATCTCCAGTAGCCCATCAAATTATGAACCACCATTGATCCACTGATGAGGTCAGAGCCCCTAAGATCTAATCACTTCCCAAAGCCCCACCTTTGAACAATGCTGCACTGGAGACAAACTGCTCAACACACGAGCCTTTGGGGTGGCATTCCAAAACACAAACCATAACACCAAGTAAGTGTTCTACCTCCGAGCTCCCTCCCTAGCCTTGTTTACAATGCCTTCTCATCTCCAAATATTAGCAACATCCTCCAAGTTGCAGTAAATAGGGAAAATGTTTGCTAAAATTGTTGCTGCTCAGTGATGTCCTACCAGTAGCTACCAAATCTTAGGGGCCTCTACCTTTGTGAGGTGGCGATTATGGAACTTAGCCAGTCTTTTAATGTCATCTAAATACAGGGAGGAATATTCTTTCTTTGTGTAGAGATTAAATGCAATAGCTTTCATAAGCCCTAATGGAAATGAATTATTCTCTGCTGTAGATAAAAAGATCCAAACTCAGATGCATGCTCTCCTCTCTCTCTCTCTCTCTCTCTCTCTCTCTCTCTCTCTCTCTCTCTCACACACACACACACACACACACACACACAAACACTCATAGATTTCTAACAAAGGGTCCAGAGATATCAAGGTCCAGTCCAACTCCACCCCATTTTACAGAAGGAAAATGAGAGCTCAGAAAGGTGAAGACACTTCAGCAAGGCTGCACAAAGGGTTAGTGGTGGAGCCTGATCTAAGGAGTGGAGGTTTTGACCTTTAGCTCAGTGTTCTTGCTACAAACTAATTTAAAATAAACATATCACACATTTTGCTGACAACTGAAGGAATTCTGCTAGAGAATGACAATATCTTACCAAGAGTGAGACACACCATTTTTTCCTTTCCTTTGGGAAAAGTTAATTTACTTTGAGATATATTCGTTGTATAAATACACTGCAGAATTTACTTTGAGATATATTCATTGATTCATGGATATAAATTTCTAGGTAAATTAAAAATGTATTTGGCCAGGTGTGGTGGTGCATGTCTGTATTCCAGCACTCAGGAGGCTGAGGCAGGAGTATCACTGTGAGTCCCAGGCTAGCCTGAGATATGTAGAGAGTTCAAGGCCAGCCTCTACTACATAGCAAGACCCTGTCTCAAAAAATGTATTTAGAAACTCAAATATGTCTTCATAGTTGGTAATTTTTTGGTGCTAAGGCTTGAACCTAGGGCCTTATGAATGTTATGCCCATGCTTTACCACTGAGATTCACTCCCAGCCCCCATTGGGGTACTTTTGAGCACTCACTGTTCACATGTAGTAGAATTTTTTCTCAAAGGAAAGAAAGGGAAAATATTTCTCCCTTTTAGATATTAAGTGTAAAACTCTTCATTAAACCTAAATCCTTCCTGGGTTATTTTCTAAAAGTTTGAGTTCAGCATTTTACAGTTAAATCAGTCTGTGATTCGTTTTGTGCTCATGTCTGCATAAAGTGCAATTTACTTATTTACTGACAATGGATGTCCAATTGCTCCAACAACATTTCTTGAATATGGTGTTAAGTTGCATTTGCAACTTTCTCAAAAACCACTTGGGCTTATTTGTGAGTCTATTTGTGAGTTCCCTTCTCTGCTCCATTGAAAAGTATCTAGCCCTCTTCTACAGTATCATGACTGCTGTAGCTGTGTACAACCTGAATATCAAGTAGAGGCAAGCTTCCTGTTCTCCTACTTTTCAAGGTTGTTGTAGATATTCTGGGGCTTCCACCTTTCCAGAGAGGTTATAAAATATGCTAATCTATGTGTATTGATAAAATGCCTGATTTTATTTAGTTGTAGCCAGTTGTTAAAATTCTCAAAACGTGAAATTTCATAAAAATGGAGAGACTAGGTTGAGTGGACTACTTTTCCCACCCTGTTCGTGGTAGGTTACTGGTCTACCTATGTTTTTTTACAAGAGCTCTAATTGGCATCTCTTTCAAACACTGCTATTTTGTTGTTGAGCATGCTGTATGCTATCAGTGGCTTTCTATAAGGTGAGCATTGATCCTTGTGAGGGGCTTTCATTGTTAACAGCATCAGGTCACATGCAGCATAACCAGCATGAACCAGGTGGCCTCTGGGTGATTTTGTCGTCTGCTTTTTGGGGAAGTATGTCATTTCACTCCACTCAAGTCATAGTTTAACGCATCTGGATCCTCCTCATTTCTATTTCCACCCTCCCCTCACATGCAGAAATACCAAATACCTTTTCTTATTTGCCTGTGGGATGAATCACTCCATCCTTTATCCTCAATATCTGGCCAGTTGTGGACCTGATGACTAGTGTGTCCGCCAGGTCTGTGGGACCCCACCTCTGAGGAGACATACACAGAAGTCCTTCCCAAACTTGCTTAATTTATTTTAACCATTACCAATGTTATTCTGTGTAAGTTTAAGATTTGGGGTCTATGCAGTTTACCATTTCTTTCTCCACAGCTTCATCTGGAGAAATGACAGTTTCAGGTCCCCAGGCCTGACTATACAAAGAATTTACTTGAGTCAGTGGAATTCTCAGGGTCTCTTGGTTCTGATTTCTTTTCTTATTCAACAAGTGGTAACAGACAAATATTGTTGGCCTTGTTTTTCTCTTATACTTTCCAGAACAGGTGATGGAAGTTTCAGAGTGTTTTTAATACACACACACACACACACACACACACACACATGGTTATTTCTACCCTTGTGACTGTTACTGTCTTGTATACCTAGAAAGGTAATAGAGTGAACAGAGAAGGACATTAGTATGGGAAAAGAAGTTGGAGAATGAACTGGAAGAGTGCCTTCACAAGGGGTGCAGGTTATGAAAGGTGATGAAAGAGTAGAGGTTTTGGGGTGATCGACTAGGAACACGGGTAGGATCGTCTGACTTAGCAACTGCTTCTGCACTTGCACTGACAGACAATCATATTCTCCTTCATCTTAAATGAATTTGTTTGGTTATTCTGCACTAGTGGTTATCAAACCATTGGTAATTTGCCAGTAATCTCAGCCATGTAGAAGCCCCCTACTGCAGGCCTCTGCCCTCCTTATATATGCCATACTCTTCAGCTTTATTCAGTCATCTAGGCACTGCACCAGCTCATGGGAGCCTTAGAGTGACTCAGATATTACAAATCACTACCTTTGAAATCTTCGTCAAGTTGGGGTGGGGCAGTGATACTGATAAAGTCAGGATGCCTTGATAGAGAAAGGGGGTTTCTTTAACTTCACAGAAAGAATTTTCCCAACCCTTCCTGCAACCCCTCTTCCTCACTGCATGGCCAACATTGTTGACCCACATGACAGAAAGAGGGTGTTCTTCAGAGTATTCTCCATGGCTACCGTATCAGTGGTCCATTCTCTTCATTTCTACCTCATCACCATTATCTAGTATCTTAGAAGTACGGATTAAAATCCCTTCAAGTAATGTGAATTTTAACACTCTTTGTAATTTTTAACATTCTCTGGCTATATGAATCAATATAGTTGCCTCTAACAAATGTATTTGATTGTTTTGATATAGTCATGAAACTAAGGGTGGTTTTCACTTTCGTTATGTAAAGAGAAACAAAAGCATGTAAAGGGTAGAGATAATAGAGAATTTTTTTAAAAAGATAAAAAATAAGAAATCACTAGTTGATAAATTACATATTGTGCTCTTAGAAATAGTTGTTCAAGTCACAAAATTAAAGCATACAAAGTAGACAATCAAACAGTGAGAGTGTAAAGAGCTATGCATGCATGAGTCTCTACATGTATTTCTATCCTTTCTGTATTACAGGGGAAAAAAACCTTAGCAAGAGAAACAAAACAAATTCCTGTACAAACATGAAACCAAAAGTCATATAAAACCACAGTACAAGGTGATCTACAATGACTGCCATGCTGTCTCTTATTATCTTCAATAGAATTGTCTATATCCTCAGGCATAAATGAATACAGCAGTATAATTGAATATAGCAGTACATAACAATATTAGCAAAAATAAAACATTGTAGACAGTATAAAACTTCAAAGGCAGGTAATAATCAAACCAGAGTGGATATTCTAGTGAATCTTGTCATCTTAAGTGCAGTTGTCTATACTCTCAGACTTGATACTATCAATCATAACAGCTTTGAATAAAATCTATGACTACAAAACAGCAATCCAACAAACCAGATTCGATTGCGATCAGTCATGGTAAAACAGTGTAGGTTAAACAGAGATTTAGATTCAGTTAATAGGAAATTAAGGATGATTATCAAACTATATCCTGTTATTTTCAGGATTACTGTCTGTGCCCTCAAATCTAGTACAGGTAGAATGACTGGAACAGAATATAATTCATCTAAGCAGAGTAGTATGAGTAATGTGGGTTTTAAATCCTGGTGCACTATTAACAATATAGCGTATCAAAGCCATCTATGTTAGAGATTCTAGCCATCCTTATCTGCCTCATTTCTGCTGTGCTATTTTTCTGCCTTTGTTTGTCTAGTTTTCTCCTTCATTCTACTGCCTGCCTCACTCATTGAGGCCTTTCTGCCACTGTTCCTAAAATACTGGTATTTTTCTTTCTCTCTCTAGAATGTCCTTCAGTATTCTCTGTAGGGTTGGATTGGTGGTCACAAACTCCCCCAGTTCCCCTTTGTCATGGAAGCATCTTGTTTCTCCATTAATTTCTAGTGACAGCTTTGCAAGCTACATCAATCTGGGCTGGAGGTTATTTTCTTTCAGGGCTTGGAACACTTCACTCCAAGCACTTCTTGATCTGATGGTCTGTGTTGAGAAGTCAGCTGTGATCTTGAAGAGCTTTCTTTTATAGGTAATCTGTTTCTTTCTCTGATGGCTGTTAATATTCTGTTTTTATATTGAATTTCTGGTATCTTGATTATTATATATCTGGGTGTAGATCTGGTTTGGTTGTAGGTGGCTGGAGTTCTGTATGTCTCACATAACCAAATGTCATTTTCTTTTCCCATGCTTGGGGAAGTTTTCCTTAATTATTTCTGTGAATAGCCTTTGTAATTCGCCTGTTTGTATTCCTATTTCTTCATTCATATTTCTTATTCTTAAATTGTAGATTCTCTTGTCATCTTCTACCCTTTGTATTTTTACTGCCTGTTTCCTTGTTATTTTTTAGAGACCTTTCCTTTCATGATCACAGATTGCAAACCTGTCTTCAAGTTTTGATAGTCTATCTTTAGTTTCTTTCAAGCAGTTTTGCCAGATTTCAATGGAATTTTTAATTTCTTAGTAATCTCTTTGAATCTGTTTCATGTATTCTAGATTTTTAAAATATTCTTCATCAAAGGTTTCCCTCCTTTTTCTGTGCTCCTCTATTCTTCCATTTGTCTTCTTGAGAGATGTTTAGCATTTCTTTTATTAATCTTCTTATATCTTGCTTTACTGGTATTAGTATTTCTGTTTTGAGTTCTATAATGTCATGAAAATATTTCTTTATGTCAGTTGATGCTGCTTCTGATAGTGCAGATTTGCTGCCCTTAATCTCTTCTGTGTTTACCTCTCCTGGACCCATATTGTTTGGGTTGGTGGCTGGCGACTTATTTTTTGTTTCTTTCTTTTGTGGTATTTCTGGTTTCTTCCAGACACATGTATAGTGGAGGTCCCAGGCCCTTTCTGTATTGGTTACAATTACTCTAAAGTGTGCTGGCTTGGGATTTCTGCCCTCTCCAGTTTGTTGTTGATCACTGAGGTATAAACAGGGGTGGTGCATGGTGCCCCCCCCAGCCAGTCAACCATCTGGGTCTTCAACACATTAGTGTGTGCCTTGAGGATGGAACCAGTTTGAGACAACTTAAGGTGCTACTTCGTACCTGGCTATTGGGTCCTACATAGGGGCAGGACCCCATCCAAGCAGTTCCTAACAATCTGCTCTGTACCAGGTGCAGCCAACTGAAGCTGCTGCAGTTCTGGGTTCAGGTCCATCCATTCCAAGATGTCGCCCAGCCAGTTACTCCCTCCCACGGGAGGCCCAAATTCCAAGCACTCACCATGAGCCAGTGCAGATCTCCACACTGGCTCCATTCTCCATTGCAATATCCTCCTGCTGAGGCACTCAGGCTTGCCAACCCCTGACTGCAGCACTACTGTGAGTCATTAGACTCCAGCAGCACCTAGCACACTGTGGGACGGCTCCAGTGAGAGCGTGTCTGGCTCCAGCCTTCTGTTCATGTTTTTCTTTTCTTTATTTTCCCTTTTTCTTTTTCCTTAAATTCATCCTGGGCCTTGAGAATCCCTCTTCTTTTGTCTGGCCCTCTTCATGGTGTTTAATTCTAGCATCTGAACTGTTTCTCTCAGAGAGGTTCTTTACCTTGCTACTTATCGATTTGTTGCCTTCCAAGCCACCCCCATTACATTGATTTTTTTCTTTTCTTTTTTGGCCAAATTGGTTAGGGGTTTGTCTATTTTATTTTTCAAATAATCATCTGTTTGATTTATTTTGTTGTATTTATAGTGTCAATTTCATTAATTTTTCTCTTATCTTTATACTTTCCTTCCCGGGACTAGCTTTGAATTTGGATTGTTCATGTTTTTCTGGAAACTTGAGGTGAATCAGTAAGTTATTTATCTGTATCTGCTCTATTTTTTGATGTGGGATTTCACTGTTATAAAACTTTCTTCTTGGGAGTGCTTTCATAATATTCCATAGATTCTGGTATTCTTTACTGGTATTATCATTTGATTCAATGAACTGTCTAATTTCTTCCTTGATCTATGTTACCCACTGATTATTCAAGAGGGTCTTATTTATTTCCATGTATTTGTATAATTTCTGTGGCTTCTTTGCTATTAGTTCCTCGTTTCATTGCACTAATGATCTCATAATATGCAAGAGATAATTTTGATTCTTTTGTATCTACTTAAGCCTGCCTTATGGGCTACCACAAGTTCTATTTTGAAGAAAGTCTCATGCACTGCTGAGTACGAGTATTGTGTTGTTGGGTGGTACGCTCTATAAATATCTATTAAGTCTGAAGGTTTGGTTCAATGCTGCTATTTTTTGTTGATTATTTTGTCATAGTGATCTATTTGTGAAACTGTGGTATTGAGGTCCCCATTATAATTGTGTTGATGTTTATCTGACAATTTTATGTCTACTAGTACTTGTTTACATAGTCATGTGTGCCAGTATTTGCTGCATATATGTTTA
This sequence comes from Hydrochoerus hydrochaeris, assembly GCA_004027455.1. Taxonomy (NCBI): domain Eukaryota; kingdom Metazoa; phylum Chordata; class Mammalia; order Rodentia; family Hydrochaeridae; genus Hydrochoerus; species Hydrochoerus hydrochaeris. The sequence continues at coordinate 444,144 of PVLA01000593.1, forward strand.
TAATTGTTAGCACTTCCTGTTTAATTCTTCCGTTATCCAGTATATAGATCTTCTTTGCCTCTTCTGATCACTATTGACTTGCAATCCTCTTTGTCTGAAATTAGAATGCTATTTGAGCTTTTTTCCAGGCTCACATTGCATGGAATATTGTTTCCCATCATTTGCTTTTTAAACTATAAATATCTTATTGTATTAAATGTGTTTCATGTATATAGACTATTATTGGGTTTTGTTTCTTGATCCATTCTGCCACTCTGTCTTTTGATTGTGGAGTTGAAACCATCCACATGGTTTGTTATTATTGACTTATTCCTGTCATCATAGTTTTCTTGTTGCTGGTTTCCTTTTTTTTTTCTTTCCATTTAATTGTTCACTCTTCATGATGAATTCATTCTGTTTGACATTTAGACATTTTCTTCATTATCTCTTTCTAGGATTTTTTTTTGTATGGGGGATTGAACTCATAACCTCAGAATTGCCAGGCAGATGCTTATGTCACTGAGCTAAATTCTCAACCCTTCTAGGATGTTCTTCAAATATTTTCATAGTTCTGGTTTGGTGGTCACAAATTTCTTCAGGTGCTGTTTGCCATGGCAATACCTTATTTCTCCATCAATTTTGAAAGAAAGTTTTGCAGGATATGAAAGTCTCTGTATTGAAAGAATTTTTTCTTTTGGGGCATGAAACACTTTGATCCAAGCTCTCCTGGCCTTTAACATTTGTATTTAGAAGTCTGTTATTCTTCTAATGGGTTTGCTTCATAAGGTTAGTTCCTGTGTTCTAACAGCTTTTGTTATTTTGTCCCTGTGTTGGATTACTAATATTTTTATTATAATGTGTCATGGAGAGGTTCTCTTATGGCTATTTGGGATCTATCCCACTTATCTGTTTAATACTTTCTCTATAGTTGAAATATTTTCTTCTATTATTTCTATAAGCAGGATTTATATGACCTTTGTGTTATCTTATTTAGATTCTATTAGTTTTTATCTGTATAATTAGCATATTTGGATACATTTTTTATATTGTCTTGTTTTCAAGATATGTCTAACTAAAGGATGTGTGACAGCGTCTCTAGCTTCTAATTCTGACACTTATTTGTCCTCCTCTGCTGCCTGTACTTTCAATATATTTTTTAGTCTCCTAGATTTCTGTTTGGAATAATTCTTTGCTAAACTAGTAGTTCATGTTATGTACCATGTGTTTAGCTCAAATAGCTTTGTATTAGTGTCTTCTGTATGCACCCTGATCATGTTGTTTATTATTTCCATTATTTGTCTAACTATATCTTCTGTGAGACTGCTGAAGGCTTTATTGATCTGTTTATCTCAATGTCCTAGGTTATTCTTTTGAATAATTCAGCTGTGTGGCTTTTTCTTTCTTTACTCTCAGTGCCCCATGGATTGGTTTTGGGGTAATTTTCAGTTTGGGGAGGTATTTTGTTGCCTTGTCTTTTATTTTGTTGTTTTGTTTTGTGCTGAGGTTTGTGGGTCCTTATAGTGGGTCCTTATTTTGTTGAGCATTTTATGCTTCATCTATGCCAATTGGACCATGTCTATTGATTATATGGTCAAGTTTTTCTATATATTGTTGATCTTTCTTATAGTGCTATTGATTGCTAAGAATGGGATGAGGTCTTCAACTATATGGTATGTTTGTGTGTTTGGCCCTTCATTTCTAATAATTTTTGGTTCATATATCCACAAGGTCTATTTTTTACTCTATACACATTTAGAATAACCACATACTCTGTTATATTTTTTGTGTATTTTTTCATTAGTATGTAATGTTCCTTGTCCCACTTATCCTTGGCAATTCCTTTGATCTGGTATCTACTTTATTTATTATCACATTATACCCAGTTCTCTTAATTTATATTATTAAAGATTGAATCTAGTACCTTGCATATGCTACAAAAGCATTTTTTCTTTAAGCTATATCCCTTAGCCCTTTTTATTTTTTTATTTTGAGACAAAGTGTCACCAAGTTTTCCAAGTTGAGTTTGAACTTGTGATCTTCCTGCCTCAGCCTCCCAGAATGCTGAAGTTATAAGCATGCACCATAACCTCCAGCTAGTCTTGCTTTTTAAAAGTTAAATTTATGCATAATATACTTTTCCATTTCTGTTACTTTCAACTTGTTTTGTTATTATGTTCAAAGTGAATTTATTTTAGACAGCATGTACTTGCTTCATCTAAATTAATTGCATTGGCAACAGGCATGTTTCCAAATGAAAGTACATTCACAGGTAATGGGCAATAGGATTTCAGCATATCATTTTGAGACATAACACATTTCTGGAGAAAACTGAGCACTCCCTCATTCTACTTCATTCTTTCACTGGAACTCAGTGCCATACTGAAAATAAAAACCAGAGGACCAGTTAGCCTTGCCACACATATCCCATTTCCCTCAGTGATGTTGTATGGGTATTAAGGTCCAGCTTCCATGGTGGGCTCCTTTGACACCAGTCAGGGAGGGGTCAGTGGAACATCTCTTCACTCCAACTCCTTCCACCTTATTGACACTGGGTGTAGGTGCAAGCTCAGCTCCCTGCTGGGCTCTGATGGAGGTGGAAAGAGAGGAGTGTCAATTAGCCTCCCTTCCCTCCACCTCTTTTCTCACCTGATGCTACTGACCAGAAACTCCAGTCGTATTGAAGTATAGAAAGAGGCCATCGATGACTAATTTAGGAATAAGCATTCAGCCATTCCCTATTAATTATCTTGTTAGCTTTAGGTTTTTTACAGCTGCTCTTTATCATTTTGAAGAAGTCCCTTTCTTTTCCAAGTTTGTTGAGAGTTTTTAAAATTACAAGAGGATGTTAGTTTCTGTAAAATAATTATTCTTATCCATTTGAGATGAACATATACACACATACTCTAGGTGTCTGTGTACATGTATATACACACTTGACTTACCATATATATGAACACACTTTTACATACCCATAGTTTGTTGAATTGGTGAATTGCATTAACTTATTATTAAAAGTTACACTAACTTAACATTTCTGGGATAAACTTCAACTTGTCATGATGTATTATTCTTTAATATATTGTTGGATTTCATTTGTTAAATTTTGTTTGAGTCTTTTGTATCCATGCTCATGAGAGATTTTCAGGTATAAATATGTCTGTCTTAGAATGTCTGATTATTATCAAGGTGTTATGGATTAAAGTGTGTCCCAGCAGGGCATGGTGGAGCACTCCTGTAATCCCAGCACTTGGGAGGCTGAGATGGGCAGATTTTTGCAAATTTGAGATCAGCCTGGGCTACAAAGTGAGCCCAAGGTTAGCCTGAACTGCATAGTAAGACCCTGTCTCAAAAAGACAAAAAAGTGCGTCCCATAGAGTTTGATATGATGAAGCTTGTTTTATTTATATCCTTATTAAGACATATTAACCTGAAACCTACCATTTAAAGGAGAGGTTTATTCTGGTGCACAGTTTGTAGAGGAGTCTGCCCATTGTACTCTGGCTTCAAGACAAGGTGATATGGCAGAGGGGAATGCTGGAGGAGAAAGAGCTCATGGCATGATGATGAGAAACACAAAGTGATCATGAGAAGAAAGAGGGACATATACCCTTCCAGACCACTCCCCCAGTGACCCACCTCCTCCAACCAGGCTTCACCTCTCAACATCAAATTTAGCTATAAACTCATCAGTGGATTAATCCTGTGATCCAATTACCTCAAAAAAGCCCCCACCTATGACCACATGAGGCTTTGGGGAACATCTAGATATAAACCATAACAAAACCATAACCTCAAGTGCCTCAGGATATGACCTTGTTTGCAAATACAGTCTTTGAAGATGCAGTTAAGTTGAAGTAATATTGGAGAAGGGTGGCTCTCTAGTTCAAAGTGATTTTGAAAGTAGAGGATTTACAGAAACACAGTCTCATGCACAAACACATGGGAGGAAATGAGAGGGAGGGAGGAAAAGAGAGAGAGCGAGAGAGAGAGAGAGAGAGAGAGAGAGAGAGAGAGAGAGAGAGAAAACCATGTGAACATAAAGACAGAGATGGGTAATGTGTACAAGCCAAGCCCCAAACCACCCAAAGCTGGAGGAAAAGGCTGAAACATATTCTCCCTTGTAGATGTCAGTGAGAACTATTCCTGATGATAATTTTATCTCAGAATCCTAGACTCTACAATTGTGAAGCAATAAACCTTGGTTGTTTAAACCATTCCATTTGCAGTGCTTTGCTATGGCAGCCCTAGCAATAACAGGGGTAACACTGACTTCATAGGTTGAATTGGGAGGTACTTTCTTCTGTTTAATTTTCTAGAAGTCTGTATAAAATTGGTATCTACATTCATCACTGTTCAATCACTGAGATAATGTACTTGACATACACAACTCGAAGGAAAAAGGGTTTATTTTGGTGCACAGTTTCAGATGTTTCAGTCCATGTCTGGCTGATTGCATGATAGAAACAGCTTGTGGAAAAGTGTGGCAGAATGAAGCTGCTAGCTTCATGGAAGCTGGAAAGCAGAGAGAGAAGGAGGCAGGTGACATACCTCCTCCAACAGGACCCCATTTCCCAATAGCCCATTTAGCTATACACTCATCAAGGGATCGATCTATTGATGAGGTTAGCACCTTCATGGTTCAATAAACTTCTCAAAGCACCATTTCTTGACATGTGAATGGGGGAGTATTTTAGAAATCATAAAAGTATGCTTTTTTGTTAAATATTTGATAGAATTGACTTGTTAAGATACCTGGGTCTGGTATCTTCATTTGTAGGAATTTTACCTGTTTTTTAATGGGTTTTTGTTTGTTTTCTTTCTCTCTCTCTTTTTCTTCTCTCTTTCTTTCTTTCTTTCTTTCTTTCTTCTTTCTTTCTTTCTTTCTTTCTTTCTTTATTTCTTTCTGTGTTAGGGATGGAACTCAGAATCATGTGCATGCTCTACAAGTGCTCTACTATGGAACTATACCCATAATTTTTGTGGGAAAGGCTTTATCTACACACTCAATTTCTATTATAGTTATGGAGCTATTCAAGCTGTCGCTTCCTGTAGGAACTTTGATAATTTATGTCACTTAAGAAAATTGTCCATTCATCTGAGATGTTAAATTACTGGAAAAATTGTTCATAATAACCTCTTAACATCTTAATGTCTGTGGGATCTTTCACAATCTTTTTTTGCATTGCTGATATTGATATTTAGGAATTTTCAAGAAGTCTTTCTTTTACGTATTTTTAATTTAATTCTCTTGTCTACAGAGAACAGACTGCATCAGAATCTTGCCAAAGGTATTAGAAATTTTAGGCAGTACTAAGAATTACATTTTTAATAGTACTAAGGATTAAACTCTACCACCAAGCAATGTCCTCAGGCCTTTTTCATTTTATCTTGAGACAAGGTTTTGCTAAGTTGCCCAGGGTGGCCTGGAACTTGCAATTCTCCTTCCTCAGTCTCAAGATTAGCTAAGATTATACCACCATGCTAGCCTTATTGTTTTATGGTCCAGAATATAATCTATGCTAGATTCGTGCTTCAGATATACTCAAAGAAAAAAGTGTATCAAATTGTTGGATGCTCTTTTTTTTCTTGAATTTTTATTTTATAAGTACATGTTTGTAGCACATAAAGGCTACCCTCACTGTTGAAGAGCTGGCACACATAAACAGCACATCTTAATACTTTGCATACCACTTCTCCTCTCCTTTCCCCAGTTCAATAGGTCATACTCAATAATCGTGATATTCAGGTCTACTATATCCTTGTAGTAGTTCTACTTTTATCAAGATTGAAGTCCTGCCTCTTCCTCAAATTAGGATAAAAGGATCACAAATATGAGAGCTGTAACATCATAGGTTAAACTGTTGCTCTAAAACTGACTGTGTACACTTACATTAGTTATTTTATCTATCTGGACTTCAGTTTTCTCAACTATAAAATGAAGATAATCACTGTACCTGTCCCATAAATTCATTGTAAGATTATATGGCTGTCTTAGTTACTTTTCCCTCATTACTGAGACAAAATACTAGACTCCCAAAGTTAAAGGGGGAAAGTTTTATTTGGCTCACAATTTTGTAGAATTTTCAGTCCAGAATTAGCTAGCTCCAAGGCAGTGTGGCATCACAGAGGAGAAACAGTTCAAGATGGGAAGAATATAACAAAGCAAGGAATCAAGGGACAAGACAAGCCTCTTTCTGTCCCTTGTACTGTATCCAGACTACTGAGATTAGGGTGGTGTCAAATCAATGAGCAGATTGATTTAGTAATCATTCACCCTTAATCCTAGCACCCTTAATCATAGCATTGCCTCATGAATCAATCACGTACTCTAGATCCATTCACCTCTGAAAAAGTCCCACCCCTCACTACATGAGGCTTTGAGGGAACATCTAAGTACAAGTCATAACAATGGACAAGTATCAGAAAGCTACAAAGTATGTTCTGTGGGTTGGTTGAGGATTAAGATTTTCTTCCCAAAAATTATCTTACTATTTTGAAAACTAATAGGGTTGTAAAGGTCCTTGTCAGTTTTTAATTTATTATGGTCACCTTTAATCAAGGTTATGATTTATCTGGTCATGCAGACATTAACAATTTAGCCAAAAAGGATGAAGATTGGATTTTAAATGACTGTGGGATATCAGATGGTTATGATACAGAGGTTTTAAATAAATAATGGTGGTTAATAGCCCTCCTCATTCAGTAGTCTCACTCTTCCATCAAATATTTGGAAATAATAGTTTTAATATTTTGAAATGCATCACAACAAAGCAAATTAATACAGCATTTTGTTATTTTCTATTTTTCATTTTGGCTACTACAGAGATATCCTGGCAACAAATTATTTATTGCAGCTCATGTTAGAATGAATTCCAATGAAAAAAAAGCCGCTAAACAAGTATATATCATTTCAGTGAGATTTCAAAACATTATCTTCATTCTTGGTGTCCATATTGCCCAGCACAGTATTCTGTTAGTGAAAGAGTGAAGAAACATTGGTTAATGATTAACAGTCCCTACATGCTAATCAATTTATCTTAAAAATCAACCTAGTGCATGGTGCTGGCTTCCAGGAGTGCCCTTGGAGTTTGAGAACCTCCCAAAATCACTGAACCAAGTACCAGGGCTGACTATCGTATCTAAACTTCTTTGGTGGATATTGCTTTTCTCAGGCTTGGATAAGGATACAGCAGGCAGCAAGAAACATGGAAAAGTCCATAAGAACAAAATTCTTACACTCCCAAAATTCATTTGGAAACAGAAGAAACCTAGAATAGCAAAGGCACTTCTCGGCAGCAAAAGCAAGGCAGGAGGCATCTCAATTCCTGACTTGAAACAGTATTATAAAGCCACAGTGATAAAATCAGCATGGTACTGGCAAAGAAATAGACTTGAGGATCAATGGAACAGATTAGAAGATGCAAGCACAACTACAAAGTCACTCAGTCACCTGATATTTGACAAAGAGGCTAAATATGTCCACTGGAAGAAGGATGGTCTCTTTAATAAATGGTGTTGGAAAAATTGGCTCTCCACATGGCTGAAGACTGAAACTAGATCCAAGCCTATCACCATGCACAAAACTAAAGTCTAAATGGATCAAAGACCTCAATATTAAAACAGAAATACTAAATCTACTGGAAGACAAGGTAGGTAGAAGTCTTGGAGACATAGGGGTAGGCAGAGAATTCATGAACAAAATGTAAACTGCACGGGAAACACTTCAAAGAATCAACAATTGAGATCTCATATTATTGAAAAGTTTCTGCACTTCAAAAGAAATCACCAACAAAGAGAAAAGAAAACTCACTAAGTGGGAAAGAATTTTAGCCAGCAGTCCCTCAGACAAAGGACTTATATCCAGAACATATAAAGAATTGAAAAACATCAAGCCCCACAAATTCAAAGACCTCTCCAAAAATGGGCATCTGAGATGAACACACAATTCTCAGAGGAAGATATACAAATGGCAAATAAATACATGAAGAAATGTTCACCGTTACTGGTCATTTGAGAAATGCAAGTTAAAACAACATTGAGATTTCACCTCACTCCAGAAAGAATAGCGGCCATCAAGAAATCAACTGATAACAAATGTTGGCGAGGCTGCAGGGAAAAGGGAACACTGCTCCACTGTTGGTGGAAATGTAGACTGGTGCAACCATTATGGAAATCCATATGGAGAATTCTCAGAAGACTAGGAGTGAAAGCTCCATTCAATCCAGCTATTCCCCTCCTGGGTATTTTCCCCAAACAACTGAAAAGTTTATATCATAGTGATATATGTGCAACCATGTTTATAGCGGCACAATTTGTGGTAGATAAACCTTGGAAACAACCAAGATGCCCATCAACTGCAGAGTGGATGAAAATGATGTGGCATTTTTATGCAACAGAATATTACTCAGTTATAAAAAAGATGATCTGGAGGCCTTCATAGGTAAATTGAGACAACTTTAGACTATCCTCATTAATGAAATAAAGAAGAATCATAGTTATAAATATCACACTGTGTCTCTAGTGTAAAAATAAAGAAGAACTATAAGTGTAATAAATCCAAAATGTGTAATTGCTATTGTAAAAAAGAGAGAAAAAGAAAGCACTCTAAGGGTTATAACTGCATGTATGCTTGAGTGTGTAAAATAGATGACCGTATTGTTGAATCTTTGTTGGATCTTTGAGCAGAATGGTTTGCAGTATCACTGTTTGAATGTCTACTATGTACCATCTAACTTTGTAACTTTAACAACTACATCCAAGATGACAATATGTAATTTATGAACTAGTGATTTCTTAGTGGGTTTTTTTTCTTTTTCCTTTCTTTTTCTTTTTCTTTCTTTCTTTTAGAATTCTGTATTGTTGCTACCCTTTTTTGTGTTTTGCGTTTTTCCTTCTCTTTAAATAAAATTTTAAAAATGTATAATTGCTATTGTAAAAAAGAGGAAGTAGGAAGTACTATAAAAGATGTAACTGCATGTATATTTAAGTGTGTGGGATTGATAACCATATTTCTAAGTTCTTGTTGGAATGTTGAACAGATCTGTTTGCACTTTCACTGCTTGAGTGTCCACTTTGTGTGCTTTAATTTTGTAACTTGAACAACTATTTCTAAAAGAACAATAGGTAATTTATCAACTAGTGATTTCTTACTGTTTATCTTTTTTTTGAAATTCTGTAATATTTCTACCCTTTTTCTGTTTTTTTCTCTTTAAATAAAAAAAGAACTTTTAAAATAAAAAAAGCACAAATTCTTGCATGGCTTCTTCTTTTCCAAGTATCTGGAACCTAGCTAAATGCCTAACCCATAGTAAATGTTCAATAAATATTTTCTGAATGGATTGATGTGTACACATACACTACACTGTGGTAAAATAGCAACAGGTTTTACCATGTTGAAGACCTTGAGAAGAGGTCTGGGGCAGTAAAAGGAACGAGAGTGATTAAATGAATCTTACGGTGTCACACCCTTCCTTAAGATTCATTAGTAGTTTCTCCATTACCATAGAGCAGAAATCAGTCTTACCCTTATCCCCTTTGTAAATCAGAGTTTTCAGTAAGATGGCTAGATGAATGGATGAGTGGTGTAGTGGAGAAGTATGTGCAGGACCAATGTGGATTTATACCTGGATGTTTACCCTGATAAGTCATCCCTTCTGGAAGACACTTCCTTTTATCACAGATGTTTTTGCAATTTTTCTGAATGACATCTACATCAGTAGTTCCCAAATCTGACTAGCATGTGAGAGTAAACACAGATACTTGTTTAAGTTGTAAAGTCTTATCCTCTTGCCAAGAAAGTCTGTTGTTTGGAACTCCATGCTGTAAGTAGTGAGCATCTGCCTCCAGGTAGTCATAATATGATGCAGTTCATGCAGTGGAAGGGTAATTCTGGTTCATATAAATAGGACGTGTCACTCATGAAGTCTAAATTAGTAATCACACATGAATGGGGTGGGTGACTTCCCTTTAAAAAACTCCTATGGTTTTGTAGTTAATTTCTCAGTACAAAAAGGGCCTCAACTACCTACCTGTACTCTGAATTTTGATACAAAGGCAGCCCTATAAATCTTTCTCCAATATTGAGCAGAGGAAGTTGAGGGAGGACAAGAAGAATCTAGGACTTTGGATAATTGATTTCACTGACACTTAGCCCAATAATTTAATTCACTGTTTGTCATGGGGTAGACAGAGATGGGGTTCTCTTTGTTCTTTAGAAATCAGTCAAAGATATATGACTAAGTTATGCACACAGATAAAGACATATTGTCCATTATTACAATTGGCTTTAACTACATCTAAGAAGTAATTTAGTAATTTTCTAGGCATTCCCCTTGTGGACTTATAAGGATATGTGCTCTAAAGAGATCCAGATTCATGAAAATTTGCCCCCCTTTCCCTGCCAAAATTAGCCAAAAGGGGCCTTGAAGAGTAAAAAGAACTAGCTATCTCTTACCCTTTCAGTACTGAGGTCAAATGGACCTTGGTAGATCCTGATCTGAGTTATACCTGTCTCTCTCCTCCTCCCTTCTCCCTTCTTCCTTTTAAATGGAGTTTGAACCCTAATTGTTTAAATTTTTACATGCAGGACAGTAGCTCTTGCAGGTTGAATAAATTTACCTTCTTTTTTCTGGGGCCTAGATGACACTATGATCCCAGCTGATTCTTCCATTTTTGTGGGCAGTGGCATTTCCTGGCAGTAGATTGTGGGTCTTTAAGACAGGCATATACAAGTGTCAGACAAGATTGCTAAAAGCTGAAGCAGAGCAGCAGATGCAGTGTTGTGAGTTCAGTCAGTTCAAATATGACCCTTCCTGAATAGACTTCTGGGAAGTCCTCCCATCGTGGACTTCCCAACACAGCTTTATCCATAGCTATAATTTAGAAGCTAAAGAACATGTCCTCTCTCCAGGTAAAAGTGGCAATATCCTGCTTTAATAAAGACATCAAAACACCTTTGGGTAACCAGGAGTCCTGTATTATTCTCTTATCAAAACATTGTCAGGTTACACATATGAGATTGACTGATAATACTATTTTTAAAGACGGTCTGAAAACTTTCGGAGTTGTCAGAAAACACCCTTAGAAAAAATTATGAAGTCATACGAAGCTCCGGTGTTGGATTAGTTAGTTTTGGCCAAATTCCTAAATAAAGACCTGCTGTAAGCAGATCATTTTGACTGTGTACCTCAACATTTTTTCTCAGTCTTTATGCATTGCCATGATAATAGCTAAATACTATTTATGTTTTCCAACATTCCCTGAAATTATGGAGAGCCATGTAACATAATTCTAGCCAAGGAGTTCTGAGGGATTCTGGGGGAAATTTTGTTTTCCTGAAGGTAGATTTCTTTTTACATTTTAAAATCTTTAAACATAGATGCAATGCCTGGAGAAACAAGAGCCATCTTGTGACTATGAAGTAATAAGCATGAAGGTAAAATAAAAAAAAAACCAGAATGATAAATACAAGCAATGGCAGAGCCTGGATCACAGAAAAATTGTTGAGCTTCTGAATCAAAACCACCAATTTCCCACCTTTGGAGTTCTTATTATATTTGAGGAAACATATATTATTACTGGATTTTCTGTCACACACAGTCAATGCCTTCCTAACCAATCATTCTTGGATGATCTGTGTCTTTAGAATAAACTCCACACTACAGCATACATAAATCCCCATATGACCTCATCCCTGCCTATGTCCCTAACATTTGCTCTCACACTAACATAGAGTTACTTGTCTTGCCCTAAGTATTCCATGCTGCCTCATGCCTTCCAGCCTTGTTAGTGCCAATGGGACACAGGGACATATTCTCTTTCTCATCTGTGCATCCCTTAAATGCAGCACAGTGAGGTATAACCAAGTAGCTGCACCAAAATGTTATTACCTGACTCTCTTTTGAGAACACAATGAATTATTTAATGGTATTTGTACTTTTAAAGTATAATTTATGCAAGGTTTGAAGACCTGTTTGTATACATATTGGAGAGTGCCATACTTAGGTGTTAAAATCAAAAGATCTTTAATGGCACAATGTGAAATCACTAAAACTGTTTCAGAAGAATATATTTAGCATGATCCCATTAACATAAAAACAAAACTCAATAAAACTACTTTTGCCTATGTATATATGGCATACATGTGTATAAATATACCTGCACACATATAATACCATGTATAATGTTGACAGTAGCAGGAGAGGTAAAACAGGGGGAACTGTTTTACTCTACTTGGAAATTTAAGTCATACACCCTGCAAAAATTTTTACTGTTTGAATTTTTATAGCGTGACTATTGACATGTAACTTGTGAAGTTAAAAGCACAAAACTCAAAAGACAGAAAGAGGTGGGAGAAAGAATGTGGAAGATGGAATTTAATAGATCTATGCTCAAGTATCTGCTTTGCCCTACACTATTTATGCAGACTTGAGCATTGTCCTTTATATCCCTGAGCCTCATGAATAAAAGATCCACTTTGTTATTTATTTTTTCATACAAAAATAAGCCAGGCATGGTGGCACATGCCTGTAATTCCAGCATGCAGGATGCTGAGGCTGGAGGATCATTGCAAGTTTGAGACCAGCCTGGGCTACAAAGTGAACACATGGCCAGCCTGAACTACATAATGAGACCCTTTCTCAAAAAGAAAAAAAAATTTGCTGAGCAACTACTTAAAGGCCAATTATTATTCTAAGAACTAGGAATCCAATAATGAGCATATCAAATCTGATACTCATGTAGTTACAGATTAGTGAGCAGGCATACATTAGTCAAATCATCACATAAATCAGTGTGAAAATTGCATTTGTGAAAGTACTGGAAAGGAGAAATTTCAGGGTCCTGATAGTCTGTAATGGCAGGACTTGATTGTTCTGGCTTATATCTTGATGGCCCTCCAAAGCCTCATGTGCTCATGCATGGGGCTTTGTGGAGGTGGCTGAATCATAGGTGTGTGACCCAAGGATTAAGGCTCATAGGTGTGTGACACAAGGATTAAGGCTGTGTGGTACTAAATTAGTCCACTGATTGGAATTGACATAGTTCTGGATGGGCCTGAATGGATTTACTGAAAACAGAAGCCCCACCCTGGTTGTGGGTGGCACCACCCAGAAGGTTTGTAGACTGTTTGGGATAAAAGGGAAAGGCAGGTTGTCTTCTGCTGCTGCTGCTTACTGCCTTTTTCCTGCCATTCCATGAACTGTTTCTCCTCTGTGATGCCCTCTGCCATGCCTCCATGCCACCATGCCTTGGAGCCAGCCAACTATGGAAATCTCTATAAACTGTGAGCCAAAATGAACCTTTCCTCCTTTAACTCCTTGGTGTTGGGAATTTTGTCTCAGCAACAGAAAAAGAAACTAAGACATTGACCTAGTCAGGAAGGTCAGGGGTTGCTTATTCTAAAGGGGGAGATAATGAGGTGACAGAAATAGCTGAGAAAAGAGGGACATCCAGCATGTAAAAAGGGTTTATCATTGGCAAGAATGTGGCTTATTTAAGATTATAAGGCTGCTTGCAGTTACAAACTGCACTTTATGCACTATTCTTCCATTCACATCTATGGGTAGAAGAGTGCCAATGAAAATCCTAGCCTGCCACATTCATTTAAAATGGCAGAACAATAAAACATTTCGAATCAATTCAAGACACTGAGGCAACCACAACAGCACAGCTAAAGCCACTCACAAAAAAAGACTTTCAGAACTGCTTTAGAAAGTGACAAGAAGGGAGAGAAAAAAATGGCAGAACAGTGAGTGCCAGCAACCCAGCTTCTCCAGGACAAAGTGGCTAGAGTCTGGAAAACAGTAGCTTGGAGAGAAATCAAAGTGAAAGGTTACCTCAAAACCAGAAGGGACTGATAAAAGGGGAAAAATGATACAAAAGAAATAGTACACATTGAGAAGGAGAGAGGGGAACCTCTGCAAACCTCACATGACTGAGGGCTGCTGGTCAGTTGCTACCCATGAGATAAAATAAAACTAAATATTTTCATTCACAGAGATCCGCATTGGAACTGAGAGAATAACTGGCACTTGGAACGTGCAAGGAAATGCAGGATACTGTTTCCAGAACAGCCTCCCATGGTCAACAGTTGGTGAGTGACTTTGGTCCAGCATCCACTGCTACAATTGTGGAACAAGAGCTGGCGGGGACGGCACTGTAGGCAAGGGCTCAGTGTTCAAACCTGGGTCTCAGAGCAGCCGCTTGGCCCCGAACTCCACAGTCAAATTCTCAGGATGGATGAGTGAAGGCCAGCCATGGGAGACAGCTGGTGGTTGAAAAGCAGACTGGAGACAGTCCTGCTGAGGGGCTGGAGCTGGTGATCACAGACCTGGCTTCTGTGGTCAGAGGCCAGATTGAGCCTGGGTTACTCAGGATTGGTGAGTCGCATTGGCACCTTGTTCTCACTGTATGTGGATGTTTGCATCCTATACCATTCTGGAGGAGGACTGCAACATTAGACTTCCAGGGTGAGCAGAGAAACATCTTGGCTTGAGTCACCTTAATCTTAGGCTGTGAAAAAGAGCCACATCTCAAACCGATAGAAAACTTTTTTCCAGTTTTTTTTTCTTTCACTCCTCTATTTTCATTCCATTATTTGCCCCTTTTTTTCTTTTATGAGTGTGTGTGTATGTGTGTGTGTGTGTGTGTGTGTGATTTCTCTTCCTTTTGCCTTTTTATTCTGATATACATTATAGAGGTAAGGAAATTCTCCCTTACCCCTTTTTGTTCCTTCTACTTTTATCCATATATTTTGCCTTCTTTCTCCTGTTTCTTATCCTTTCTTTGCTTTTATTTCTTATTCGCCCTTATCATTTCTCTCTTTAACTTTTTCTCTAATATTTATATTAGTCACAGAATCTTTTCTCAGCCACATTTCTCACTACTGATTTTGTATCAGTTTTCCATGTTATCCCCATCTAAACACATAGTGTACCTCTACCGCCATCAGCATATGTTGCTTTCCCCTCTTATTTCCCCCTTTCCATACTACATATCAAAGACTTTTTTTGCAAAATATTTTTCTTCTTTCCCTCCTTCTGGCATTACTTGATCCCAAACTTCCTGAGCTTTAGACAATTGATTGTATAAATTAAATGCTATTTTTTTTGCTTTTAAAGAAAACATAGCTGTCCCATTTAGTGCATATTAATTGTGGGTCAATACTTAGGCTGCTATGATGCTTACAGTAAAACTGTGGATTTCTTCTCTAGGTTAAAGGGAGATCCAAGTTTGGATCTCATGGTATTTTGTTTCTCAACCTGCCCTAGTAGATACTACTGTATTGATTAGCTCATTACCATGATAAATGATTTAATTACATAGGAATACTCCTGCCTCTGTGGACAATTTCAAGCCAGTGAATTTGTCTGCCAATTCCAACATCACACCCAGTAAGAGGGGCAATGAGAGTCCCTTACCCAGGAACTCAGACTGGATCAGACTCTGCAACCTGATGGAAAGTTAGCTTCAGTATTGCAGTGAAAGATTCAGAGTAGTTATTAAGGTGTGAGCTCTCAGACTGTCTTGCAAAGAAACTATATGTAAATCACATATGCACTAATTGGAAGATTTAATCTGGTTCTCATTGGGTATCCTCAGTTTGAGTTTTTTTGTTGTCTCTTGATTTGTTCAGTAAGGTGAGGTTATGTTATATGCTTTTATGGGTTTTGTGTTTATTAGGCTTTCAAATTTTGTGTACTTTTTTCTTGCATTGGCTCTGATTTAATTGGTGTCTAGGTTTTCTCCCTTGTCTCAGCTCACTATCTAATTTCTTCACCTGACACCCCTGAAGCAATACTATTACATATTTTAAATTCTTTTTCCAAGTACATATACTTCTCCCAAGTTTTTAATTTCCTACAATTAGATCCACCACAGTCAGTCTTATCTTCCCTGGCACTACACCTCAATCCTCCTTATCCTATGCCTTTGGCTCTTTCCTAGCCTATTGTCCTCCCTATCAGCAGATTCTAACAACTACACAGCTTTCTACAATCACATAGTAAACACCTCTTCCCTCCCATGTGTCACCTTTGCCCCTACAAAATATCCTCTGAAAACACAATACTAAACCATTGGCTCAACTAAAAGTACTCCAATAGACTCAGACTCCACATCAAACTTATAATCTGTCACATCTTCCCTTTCAAACCTTCCCTTAGTGTCTTACATGCCTCATTGAACCACCTTCCATTCTCCTCACTCCACTTCACCTACCTCATTTCAAAACAACTACAAATAATAAATGGCCATAGTGGAAATGGAGGATAGACAAATGGGGAGGTGTAACTGCAAGAACTATCACGTATGAGCTATATGATTAATCTCCTGATCCTGTTACAAACAGAAGTAATCATATTGCCAAAACATATGAACAAAGTGCAAATGACTGAAAGTTGATAACAGAAGGAGTAAATACTAGAGAACTGTACATACAAAGCAGAAAATTATTCACAGGGAGGCAACATCCTATGAATACTCTCCACATGAGCCACACTCTTCATTCTTCTAATCCATCACCTACAATATCCCCCCATATGAGAAAAGGAGGGAAAAAGATTTATGTGTTTGTGTGTGTGTGTGTGTGTATATATATATATATATATATATATATATATATATGCATGGGGAGGCAAGGCAATAGAAGACACTTGAGATGTTTCAACTTGCCCAAGACAGAGCAAGGGAGTCAAAAAGGAAGAGGAAAGCAAATACCAGATAGTGGAACTCTATGAAAAGCTTATAGAAAGGATGAAGAAACTGAGCACGTTCAAAAAGAAAATGAACCCAATGTTCACAACAATTTCATTCAATATGCTCCAGAGAATTTCAGGGATATAAGTAAAAACCTGGATGAGCTACATAAAACAGTTCAAAACTTGAATGACAGACTGAGCAAGGATATATAGTCCTTGAAAAGATGTCAGGCACAAATAACTAAAATAAAAACATTGTACAGTATTGATAAATTGCAGAAATGACCGTATGAAGACGGGGTAACTGAAACTGAGGACAAAACAGTGATTTATGATGAAGTACTTAAAGAAGCCACAAAGAAGATAAGAGAGTAAGATTACCCAGCAGCTACTGATGACAAAAAGAAGATCAGTCTAAGGTGAATTGGAGTTAGAGAAAAAATGGAAGATAACACAAATAGATTTACTAACAAGTTTACTGAAATCATAAAAAAACCCACATATAACAAAAGTGTTTAAAATACAAGTAAGTGACACTTATAGAACGCCAAATGAATATGACAAAAAAAAAAGAAGCTCACCATGGTATATCCTTATTAAATTACCAGATATAGAGGTAGCTCAGGTTCAATAACTTAATTCTTTCCATGATTCTGGTCATAAATTGAATTGAATGAGAACCAAATCAAATTCAGTGGTAAGGTTCAATGTTGACTGTATGGGGAAATTTGACTCAGATCTAGTCAAATTTGCTTTGTGACAAGAGTCATGAAAGAATTAAGTTTGTGAGCTGAGGTTTTATTATATCCAAGGGAAAAAAACCAGAAAAATCAAGTAGAATCACAACAGACTTCCCAACACAAACTCTAAAGGCCAGAAGAGCTTGGAGTCAAGTATTTCAAGTCCTAAAACAAATAGTGTCCAAGGCAGATAAACTTATGCAGTAAAGCTCCTCTTCAAAATAGATTGACCAATAAGGTATTTCCATGAAAAGCACCAGCTCCAAAGTCACATAAATACTAAACCAGCACTCAAAACAATACTTAAGAATATTCTGAACAGAAATAATGAAATGCACACAGCTAAAAGCACAGAGGAAATGAAAACTCACAGTAAGATCAGTGGATAAACAATAAAAGGTCAGGAAAATGAAAAGGAAAGACACATCAACTGATAAGGCAATGATAGTAAATAATTAAACCATCTCAGTAATATCTCTCAATGTTAATAGCCTTAACTCTCCAATTAAAAAAACACAAATTGTCAGACTGGATCAAAAAACAAAATCCAACAATCTGTTGCATTCAAGAAACTTTTCTAATGTAAAAAAATAGTCATAGACTAAAAATTAAAGGGTAGAAAACAATATTTCATGTACCAGGACACCAAAACCAAGCAGAGGTAGCAATTCTAACGCCATACATGGTAAACTTAGAGCCAAAAATGATTAAAAAAAACCACAGAAGGTCGCTACATATGAGTTAAGGGGACAATCCAACAAGATATAACATTGATAAATATATATGTACCAAATACTGGACCACCTATTCTTCATAAAAAAGCTAGTTTAACTGAAAAGATCAAAAAAAAAAAAACACTAGCACCACCATAGTAGGGAATTTTAACACTTTGATTTTACAAAGAGATAGAGCAAATAAACAAAAACTCAATAATGAAATATAAGAACTGAAGCAAATCCTTGAACATATGTACTAAATAGATATTTACAGATTATTCCATCTCTCTGCAATAGATTGTACAGTCTTCTCAGCAGCACATGGTGCTTTTTCCAAAATAGATCACATACTAGTTCCAAAATAGATCACATACTAGAATGGAAATTACACTAGACATACTATTGGACTGTTGAGCAATAATAATACAAATCAATGAAAGAAGAAATTTTGGAAAAGGAAATAGCTCCTGAAAAATTAACAACATAATCCTAAAAAAAACCCAATGTGTTTCAGAATAAATCAAAGAAGAAATTTAAAAACATCTGGAAGTTACTGACAATGACTGTACAACTCACCAATGCCTCTGGGATACTATGAAAGCAGTTCTAAGGGGAAAGTTTGTCACAATCTCTACTCATGTTAGGAAAACAGAGCAAGTCCAAATAAATAGCCTTATAGGAAATCTTAAGATATTTGAGAAACAACAACAAACCAGCCCCAAACTGAAATTAAGGAGGGAAATCAATGAGATAGAGACTAAAAAACAGTAAAAAAGTCAACCAATCAAGAGCTGGTTCTTTGAAAGAATAAATAAAATAGATAAGTCCCTAGCCAGATTTATCAAGAGAAAGAGAAAAAAACTCACATTTATGCAATTTGAAATGAAAACAGTGAAATCACAAAAGACACTATCAAAATCCAGAAAATAACTACTTTGAAAAATAATATTCCAACAAATTAGCAAACTTGAAGAAAAGGACAGATTCCTAGACATATACGAATTACCAAAACTAACCCATGAAGACATAAATATGCTTAATAACCTATTAACAGGGAATAAAATGGACATGGTAATAAAGAAGCTACCAACTAAAAAAAGTACAGGACCTGATGAATTTACCTCTGAATTTTAGAAAACCATTTATGATGTTATATCATCAGTACTTTGCAAGCTCTTCAATGAAATCAAAATGGATGAGGTGTTCTCAAATTCATTTATGGAATCCAGTATCACTCCGATCCTCAAACTAGACAAAGACATAACAAAAAAGAAAAATATAGGTCAATGTCCTAAAGGAACATAGATACAAAAATCTTCAACATGATATTAGCAAATAGAATGAAGCCCATTATCAAAAAGATAATACATCAGGATCAAGGAGGTTTCATCCCAGAGATGCAAGAATGGTTCAAAATAATGTCAACTAATGCATTACATCACCTAAACAAGAGCGAGGTAAAAAACCATATGATCTTATCAATAGGTGCAGAAAAGTGATTTGGTAAAATACAACACCCCTTGGTCATAAGAACCTTGAAGAAAACAGGTGTAGAAGGACCATAACTGAATATGATAAAATCTATTTATGGCAAACCAATAGCCAGCATCATATCAAATGGAGGAAAAACTAAAAGCTTTTACCCTAAAATCAGGACCAAGACAAGGATATTCAATATCACCATTACTATTCAACACATTTCTTGAAATATTAGCCAAAGCATTCAGGGAGGAGAAAGAAATGATAGGGATACATATAGGAAAGGAAAAACTAAACTCAAATTATCATTATTTTCAAGTGACGTGATACTCTACATGGAAGACCCAAAGAACTCCATGAGAAAAAATCAGAATTAATAACCAATTTAAGCAAAGTACTAGGACACAATATCAACACACAAAAATCATTAGTATTTGTGCATACCAATAATGCACTTGATAAAAAGGAAATTATGAAAATAATATAATTCACAGTAGCTTCAACAAAAATGAAGTACGTAGGGATTAAGCTAATAAAAGAAGTAAAAGACCTCTACAAAGAAACTACGTCTGCAGGACGATATCAAAGACACCAGCAGAAAATGGAAAGTTGTCACCCACTCCTTGATAGGCAGTATAGTAAAAATGCCATAGTCCCAAAACTGTGGTACAGATTCAGTGCAGTCCCAATCAAAATACAAACAGCATACTCTAAAACACTAGTGAAAACAGTCCTAAAATTCATATGGAACAGAAGAGATCCAGAATAGCAAAGAAATTCTGGAAAACAGGAACAAAGCAGGAGGTCTTACAATACCAGACTTCAAGCTATCCTACAAGAATAAAACTAGCACTATGCTGTAACAGAAAGCACATACCTTGAACAGTGGAACAGAATAGAGAATACAGAACCATCCCCAGAAAGATACATACAACTATTAGATCTTTGACAAAGGGCCCAAAAGCATATATTGGAAGAAAGACAGCCTATTCCATAAGTTGTGTTGGGAAAACTGGTTATATGTTTGCACAAGATTAAAATTGTGTCCTTATTTCTCATTATACACTAAATTAAAATCAAAATGGTTCAAAGATCTAAACGATAAAACAGTCTTATTAAACCTACCAGGTAAATCACTTCAAGACACAGTTGTAGGACAGGGTTGTCTAAACAGAAAGTCAGTTGCACAAGAAATAACAATAAGTATCAACAAGTAGGATTATGTCAGACTAAAAAGCTTCTGTGCACCAAAATAATCAATTAGCAGAGTGAAGAGACTGCCTACAGAATGAGAAAAAAATTTGCCAGCTATTCCTAAAACAGAAAATTAATTTCTAGAATATATACAGAAATCAAAATAAACTACCTAAAATTAAAGACCCAATTAGGAAATAGGCAAGTAAAACAAACTGACATATCATGGAAGAAGAAATATACATGGTCACACAAATATATGAAAAAATGTTCAACGTCTTTGGCCACTAGAGAATGCAAATTAAAACAACACTAGGATTCCATCTTACTCCAAAAAGAATGAATAGCCATCCTTAAATCAAACAGTAACAACTGCTGGTGATGTTGTGGTCAAGAAGAAGGTACTCTTCTACACTGTTGATGGGATTGTAAACTACTACATCCATTATGGAAATCAGTAAGGAAATTTCTCAAAGAACTGAAATTAGAAATTCCACATGACCCAATTATCCCACTTCTAGGTGCCTTCTCCAAAGAGCTTAGGACATCATGTTACAGTGATATGTGTGAACTAATGTTTGTAACAGCATAATTTGTAATTGC
The DNA here is from genome assembly GCA_004027455.1 of Hydrochoerus hydrochaeris. Lineage (NCBI taxonomy): Eukaryota > Metazoa > Chordata > Mammalia > Rodentia > Hydrochaeridae > Hydrochoerus > Hydrochoerus hydrochaeris. The sequence continues at coordinate 465,552 of PVLA01000593.1, forward strand.
TAAATTCTGGAAGTAGGCTGTATACCCATTAACAGATGACTAGATAAAGGAAATGTGATATCTATATGTAATGGGATTCTACCAGGCTATAAAGATGGAAAAATTTGAGGCATTTGCAGGTTGTCTCTTCACCAGAAAATATAAGGTTGAGTGAAATAAACCAGACACACAAGATTAAGTGCCACATGTTATCTCTCATTTGAGTAAGGCAAAATAAAAACAAAGAGAATAATAAGGGATAGATAGAAGGGAAAAGGGAATGAATCTCTTGCAGTAGAGAAGAGTCCCAAGAGAATGAAGGCAAGAGGTAAAGAGGAAGGGAAGGGGACATAAATGGAATAAAGTTATGTCATGTAGAGGAACCTAATAACTTCAGTGAATGCAAACACAGTATGCTGTAACATGAGCTATGGTTAACAATATCAATAAGAATGAAAATCAAGATAGAGGAATTAGAAAAACAGGGAAAGATGGGGAAGGGAAGGGGATTAAAGAAAGAACTAAGCTAAAATATGTACATGTAGCCACTCCCCAAGATGACTGTAAACTGCCTGTACTACAAACATGTACTACTACAATAATAAAGGAGAGAGAGCAAAGCAATAAAAAATAAACCCTTGTAAATAGCAAATAAAAGCTTATGTCAGTGGAGCTTGAGTTTAATAAAAATGTGAGTAGCCATGACAGATGGCAATGGTTATCACTTCCGCTGTGTTTCTGTCCTTACCCCCTGTAGAAATCCACTTAGAGTCCCAACTAGTGTTTAAAATAACAGCTGCACAGCTCCACTCTCTTCTCACCATCATCACCAGGGGTTCTTGATAGAAAGAAGGCGACATCCCTCCTTTTCGGCTCCTTCTCCAGTGTTTCCTTGGACTCTTCCCGGCAAATCTCAGTGGCTTTTTCTCCTTCCTCTATCCTCTGGGTATCTTAACTAGGTATCTAGGTATCTTAACTGAGTGTGCCTTTAAAATCTGCTCATGGCCAGCTCACATGACCATTTCCTTGCTCTAGGGAATGACAGCCTCTGACTGTGTCACATTCTCATTCCATGGAGACTGCTGTAACAAAACACCACTGTGAGGCTTATAAACAACAGCAATTTGTTTCACCCAGTTCTGGAGGCTAGGGGTCCCAGATCAAGGTGTCCACAGACTTAGTGTCTGTCAAAGTTTGCTTCCTGCTTCCTAGACTGCCATCTTCTCCATCCTCTTGATCTAATTTCACTGGGTAAGAAGCAGAGGAGATATATCTTGGATCACTTTTAGAAAGACAGTCATCATCTTTGTGGTTAAAATTTCAACAGAAATTTAGGGGCAACAAAAAACATTCAAACCACAACATACTCCAACTATTCCATTAGTTTGGTGTGACCTTAGAAAACAGTGCTCTCAAACATGTAGCCATCCCAGCTCAAGTCACAGTGGGTTTCCCATGCTCAGGGGACTGTCTAGGGAATGTAAGCCTTTTATAGATCCTAACCTCTTAGAGTTAGCCTAGATCTAGGTCAGCACCCTAAAACATCCTCAACTTTGAAATACCCAGAAATAGCCTGGGAATCTCCAAGGCAATGGTTCAAGAAGGTCTGACCAAACTTTATTTGGTACCAACTATGTACTAGTTGCTAAACTGGACGGGGGCAGTATAAAGATTAACAATAGTCCCTGACCTCTAGCATACTAAAGACCAAATGTGATTATAGAGTCATATTTTTAAAATAAAATAACTCCAAGTTAGTGAGTATATGTCTGGCACTATTCTTTAGAAGCATTGGGCTGGGGATTTAGCTCAGCAGCATAAGTGAATGCCTTGCAAGCGCAGAGTGGTGAGTTCGATCCCGGTACCTAAAACAACAAAAAAGTATAAAATTATATTCTTTAGAAGAATTATCTCCTATTATCCTAAAGATAACTCCAGTAAATAGATACTACTATAGCCCCATTATGTAAATCGTGACACTAAGGGCTCAAAGAGTTAATAGATTTACCTAAGGTCACACAGGTGATAAGTGTTCCTAAGTCTGGTTTCTCCTATTATCCTAAAGATAACTCCAGTAAATAGATACTACTATAGCCCCATTATGTAAATCATGACACTGAGGGCTCAAAGAGTTAATAGATTTACCTAAGGTCACACAGGTGATAAGTGTTCCTAAGTCTGGTTTCCTATCACAAAAGCTTGTGAAGTTCTTAACAGATGTACTAAGCATGCTGGGCATGAAAGAGAAGATCAATTCTTTTGTGTAGCATATAAATAAAGGTGGTGAATATACCCCCAGAGCTCAGGTTTCTTTTCTTCTTTTTAATTTTTTTTTATTTTAAAGAAAGATCTAGACTTGTTGGTTGATTGAACTATGCCAAAAGAAGGTGTAATGAAGAAAGAAAGATTCTGGGTGATGGGAAAGCACCCAGAAAGACAGAGACAAGAAAATGCAGGATACATTTAGTGAAGGGGAAAAACGGTAGGGAGATGCTAATGCATGAGGGCTAATAATGGCAATGAGGTTGGAAAAGGAAGCTGGGACCAGATGTGAGGAAAACCTGTCAGTGGAGCCTCAAATGTCCTGAGTTAAATCAACTCTTAAGTGCAACAGGGTTCAAATAGAGCACTCCATTGGATTGTTCCCTTGCATTAATTATGCCGCTCCTGACATCTAAACACATTTAGGTTGCTGCAGCCTAGTTGTCATTTGCAGACCACCTACTTCCAAGGTCTTCGTCGTCTTTTAGAAACCACCCTATACTTTTAGTGAGCAGTAAAACTAGAGTCGCCTTCAGTGCCCCTCTTGGGGTAACAACTTGACCCCAGGGCATACTAATCGCTTTGGGTGTGCCTGGTTCCAACCCTTCCTTCTCCCTCAGGGATGCATATTGTGTGTTTATTGCTGCATTCCTGGAGCCCAGCCCTTCAGGACTCAAGGATCTGCTGTGGAAGGAAGGTAAGAGGTGAGAAATTCTTATTCTCACTCGATAACTGCTTCATCCTGACTCAAATCACTGAATACCACAGAAGGGGAACAACTCAATCCTCCCACCTCTGGATGCATAGTGTTTTGGGGTTAACAACATTCCCAATTATAAAACCCACTGCATGTCAATGAACAGTTCAGTTGCAGTGAAATTTGGTCGGAACAGGGGAACACAAGAGTTATCCCGGTAGTCTGGTGGCCAGATGCATAGAAACCTGGGCAAACCATAAAGATTCTTCACCATTGCTCTCCTGCTACCACTTCCCAGAAGGCTCATGTTGGCCTTGTCATCTTTATTATTTTCCATTCTCTATGAGGCAGCCAAGTGCTTCCTATTGCACAGTGGCTGTTTGAGTGGCAGTGGGCAGATGGGGACATGATTTTCCTCCCACACTTGTTCTAGCAGTACAAAGAAAATTGAAGATGATTCATCTCTACTTTCCTTGACCCTTCTTCCCAGCCTTCCACGGCTTAGAAACAAGGCCAGGAAAAGTGTGGCCAGAGTTTGAAGAGACAGTTTCCCTCCTCCCCCTTCATTCTCTATTCTAAGGTGCAGACTTGGTGTCAACTAAGACACAAGGCAAATAAGTTAATTTGCTCCTTGAGTCCTGATGGTATGTTCACCAGGTTGAAGTTGTTCTGTTTTAAAGATGATAAAACAAAGGTTCAAAAAGCATAATGTCAGTGAGGACCTAGGACCTGAGCTCAAGCTATTCAGAGTTATGCTCTTAACTACCGTACACCCTGTGGGCTCCAGGCACATATTTGCAACTGATCCTGTGTGCCATTCCGAGGGACAGAAACAGAGGCACAGTGCCCCTCTTCCCAGCATGTTCTAAGCAAGGTTAACAGTCTAGAGCTTATTCTGACTTTCTGAAATATGTTTTTGTTGTTGTTGTTATTTTTTGGTGCCAGGGTTTGAATTCACAACCTCGCGTTTGCCAAGCAGGCACTTACACCACTGAGCTAAACCCCCAGCCCATTTATTCTGACTTTCATTCTGTTCCCACAGCTATTATCTGTCTTGCTTTCTCACCCATCCTCCCCGGCTAACCCACTCAAGAGTCTCTACCAGCAGACCAAGTAGATGGGGGTGGGGGAAGCATGGTGTGGTGGGAAGATTCTGTTCTTGTTTTCATGTTAATGTCTTATAATGAAGGTGGATTTTTTCCTCTGATGATTCTAGGCATGTATTTGTATGTAAAATTTCTTTTAAACCCACAAAATTATGTAAAAAAGAAAACAAAAGTCACTCATAAGCTATGGCTACTGTCAAAAATTTGAACTGTATGCTTGCAGACATTGTTTAAAATTAAAGTCCCTTGCTTTGTATGTGTGGAGAGACACTGCTTGGGTGGGATGATCCCTGGCGCTGTCTTTATTGCTGAAAGTAATAACCCTCTCCTCATTCTATCTCCTGGGCATGATTATTGCCTCTGCACTCATTGAGAGGTGAACACACTGCATTTGGGTACAATGGGAACTGGGAATTTTCTAGGTGCCAGCTCCACCTCAAACAGTGAGATAGAGCAGAGAACAAGATAGTGTCTCTGCTCCCATAGAATCTGTATCATGGTGATAAACACAAGTAATACATAAATAAGTACATTTATCAAGAGGCAATAAGTGCTCTTCATACAATTTAAGGTGACAGAGAGTGACAATGGGGCCTGTTTCATTTCTCCAAAGAACAAAATCCTTTTTGAGCGGGTGATACCAGAGAAGTGAGCTGGATGGAATGAGGAGAGAAAGGTTTTCCAAGAAGATAGAACAGCCAGTGCAAAGGGCCTGAGGTAGGAGTATTCTTGGCACAAGAACAGCAAGGAATCCAGTGTCCCTGGAATCAGCTTGCATGGGGAAGAGTGGCATGAGGTAGATGGAAGTAGAGAAGTTGGCAGGGAATTGGATCATGCAGCACCCTGTGGGCTATGGTGGGGCTTCTGATATTCTTTCAGTGTTAAGCCAGTGTAGAGTTCAGAGCAGAGGAGTGACATGACCTGCTTTACCCCATAAGAAGTTCACTCTTGCTGCAAAACAGCAGAAGGTAAGAACAGAAGCTGGGGAGAAAGCAATGTGGGGATGGGGGTGCTAACCCCATGGGGGAAAGTGAGCCTACATTTAGCAGGCGACTGGGTTTCATAAGGCTGCATGGGGGCAACAAACACATGAAGAGGGGCTGCCCCTGCAGAGTTCACACTGGAGCAGAGGTTACTGACCGTGATTTTATGTGGGTCTTGGCTGTCCATTACCCAGAGCTCTGGAACCTGGGTAGGAGAATGCTGCCCTTCTTAACCTGGGCCTGGGCTTTCATGAAGAAAGCTTGATTTTGGAGGGGAGTATCCTGAAGGCCAGAAATAAGAAAGGGAATGAGGCAGAGTGGACATTGCAGGAAGAATGCAAAGGCTCAGAAGGAGGCACTTTCAGGCTGCTTTAGAGAAATGGGTGCTCATTATTTCATGCCAGATCTACCTTGGGTTGACTAAAATCAAACAAATCAAGGCAGCAAACAGGTATAGTGTAACTTGTTAGACTGCCAAGCAGTCTCTTTAAATGTGTTAAAACATTTTAAATTACAGACAGCCTGGTAGACTCTGTGGAGAAGGGAGGGCAGAAGGGAGAGGTAAAGGGAGGAATGTGGAGGGGGAGGAGCAGTAAAAATGATAAAGCTGTGACATATATATATAAACAGCTATATAGTAAATATTTTGGGCTTCGTGGGCCCAAACAATTCTTTCACAACTACTCAACACTGCCATTGTAGTGTGAAAGTAGCTGTGGAACATATGTAACGAATGGGCACAACTGTTTCAATAAAGCTTTATTTACAGAGCTAGGTACTGGGCAGGATCTGGCCTGTGGTATGGCAGCCTACCCTAAACCAATGCTATGCTCTAAGCCCCCAGGTTCTTACTCTATCGGTATCTATTGAATGGATTGGTGACATGACCTACATTCACTCATTCTGGGTAGCACAATGATCTCAGCTTTTTCTGGAGATTACTGATACCACTAAATCAGTTTGAAAGTGAAAGACAGAAATGAAAGGATTTTAATGCCAACAGATGATACTTACGTTTGTAAGAGGAGACCAGGGGTAAGGTGCCAGCCCTTAGAAGCATAGCGAAACTTAAGTAACAGTTATATGAATTGGTAGATGGACAGAAGTCATCTGAAATAGAAGAAAAACACTCACACTTCTCCTTTCAGGTTTAATCTGGAATTTACATGTATCCCTGACAATGCCTGTCTGGGTCTCTGCCTCTGTTTTAAAGTTTCACTGTAATTTTGCATGAATCTCCTCACACTGCACTATGGAAATACAATCACTCCAATAATGACCATATATAGATTATATGTGGATACCTACTTTCTATTAAGGAACACTAAGCAAAAGAAATATTCATAGTGCTGTGTTGATGATTTCAGGGCACTAATCTCTGCAGTTCTCAACCTGATTATAACAAAACTCGATTCTGACCACAAAAGGGCGGGCTCTGCAAAGGCCAGCTCCTGCTCTTGAAAAGGACTGTTAGCTTCATACTGGGTTATGTATTGATTAGTTGCCATAGTTTATTTGTCATTTTCCTCTTAATTTCATCCTAGAGCATCACCCTTGGCTAAATGTCTTGAATGGCATCACTTGATCAGACATGCTGTCAGTTCCAACATTTTCAGGGACTTGATGCCCAGAACAACGGATTTGCCTTTTCTCACATTGGTCATCTTCATGACCAATGACTTTGCACAGGAGACGTCTTCTATACTGTCTTTCTGTAAAAATTCTCTGAGCACAGGAAGGTTATTTGTAAGGGATTTGAAAGAATTCATTTGGGGCAGGATGAGATATATCACTCAGTGCTAGGCACTTTTCTATGCACCTTTGCGTCTTGCATCTTTTGATTCATTAAAGCCCCACAACAGCTCATAAGCTATAAGCTCCATTTTATGGGAATATGAGGAGGTTACACGATTTGGTAAGCTCTTGAAGATAGAAAGTGATAAGTCAGGATCTGAATCCAGGCATTTGGGATCAAGTCCATGAACTTCATTGTTAAACCAGGCAACATATTGCATTTAGATTCAATTCTAGAGAAGGTACATCTTAGTTTTTTATTTATAGCCAAACTTCTATTAAATTACTATTATTTAGTTGGTTGTTGTTTCTTAAAAATTTTCATACAGTTGATCTCACTCAAAAAACCTTGTGATTCCCTGAGGAAGAAGTATCCCTTCTTCATAAAAATAAGCCTAATTCAAGGTATCTTTATTGCTATAAAGATCTTATTTCTCATATAATGCTTCTAAGCATTTTCATGCAATTTCTCCCAGCTGATGCAGACAATGTGAAGACCCAAAGTTGTGGAAATAACAATCATGATCACAATTCAAGCTAAAAAGTGGTAACAAGGCCACACATTTCTTTCTACCTGTCTCTCTTGCTGGGCACAGATTGATTCAGAAGAGACCACAAGTGTCCTACTTAAGAGATTGGACCTGGTTATCTACTACATTTGTAAAAATTACAATTGTTTAAATATGCAAAGTCTTTGCAATCCATTCACTCTTGTCTTTCTGTGCATAAAAATGATCACATCGGTTGGAATATGGTCATCTAAGATCATACATTCTGTTTTTCAGTAAAGCCATGCAACCTACATGCCTTCTCCATTATTTTCTTCATTATTCTTTTGCAGTTGAAGAGCAAGGTATTCTTACATTTGTATCTCCAACTGAGCTTCCATATACACTACAAAAAATCAATAGGTTCTCCACATAAACACAAATAAAAGTGATAAAGAGCTCTACTTCTGGAATGGCAGAGTAAGAAGCCCTCTGGCCATACTTCTCAAAGACACACTTTTTGGTGGAAACATTTTTTAAAAAATTAAGCATTTTGAGAATTGTCCTAAAAGTATATTGCAAATGAAGGAAATTTTATTCAAGAAAATCTACTAAATTTCATTAAGAACAAGAGTCTGTGGCATTTCAATCATGGCATACCCCCTACTCCCCCTCAACTTCAACCCCTGCCAAGCTTGGCTCTGTGGAAGCTGTGCTCTCTGTGGGTGTGTCCAAGAAGATGAGACTATTTCTTCTCAGCTCACAATCAAGAAACTTGGCCTCTCACAAGAAGCAGGTAACAATTACCAATTGTCATTCTCTCCAAATTCAAATTCCAGAGGCAAAATAGACGCAGTAGATTACTACTCTGCTATTAGGAAAGTGTCTTAGTTACTTTTCTCATTGATAAAACAAAATATCCAACACCCACAAGTTAAGGGAAGAAATGTTTCTTTATTTAGCTCACAGTTTATAGAGGTTTCAGTCCATAGTCAGGCTTCTAGGTAGAGCAGAATGGTAGGCAAGCATCATATAGCAGAAAGAGTTCGTGGTAGGCAGAAGCAAGGGACAAGACAAGCCTCTTTCTGTCCTTTATATTGTATCCAGACTACTGGGATTAGGGTGGCATCAAACCAATTAACAATTACCCACCTTTAATCCTAGCACCCTTAATTTTAGCATTGCACCATGAATCAATCACACATTCTAGATCCATCCACCTCTGAAAAATCCCCACCTCTGATCTCATGATGTTTTGCGGGAACATCTAGACACAAGCCATAACGAAAAGATAAACTTGAATCACTGGTAGGAAAACATGCACCTGGATATCATAATGCTCTTCCTTTATGCTTCAAGAGTAATACCTAACTTCTCTACCATTGTGATTATCACTGAATGTTTTATGGTACTTTTGTCTTTATTTACCTGTCTGACTGCTTGCTAAATGATGTCAGCTTCTGGACAGAAGGGTACAGGTATCCTTTAGGTCATTGCTGAATCCTTGGTACAGCAGTTGCCCAATATGTATACTAGAAAGCATCCTCTGCACAGGTGAACAGATGTGGAAGGAAGGATTGTCTGGGCACATCTCATTCTCTGTGCCATGTTACTAAACTAGGTGAGGCATGGAGAGACCAGAAGTGCTGCTCTAGCATGAGTTCCACTCCCAATATAATCACAAGCTCAGGGATGTGGAAAGTGCCCCCCTCCATTGTCAGGTTGCATCTATCACTTTAGTATAGTGTGTTTAAATATTTGGGGAAAATACCTAGAAGTAGAATACCTAGGTCTAATGGCATGTCTATTTTTAGTTTTTTGAAGAATATCCATACTGATTTCCATAGTAGTTGAAGCTACTTTGAATGGCATTTTTTTCATAATTTTTATCTTGGCAGATTCATTTTTGGTACAGGAATGCTATTGACTTTATAGTTTTGTCCTCATAGCTTGATGAATTTATTAGTTCTGGGAGTTTTTTGTGTCTTTTATGAGAAGGGTCATGTCTTCTGTAAATAAGGATAGTTTGACTTCTTCCTTTATATTGTAATCCCAAAAACTGAGTTCAGTCATCCAAGTATTGTAATCCTCTTTCCAGTTTTCTCACAATCAAAAAAAGTTATATTTGTAATCCCATTGAGATATTATTGGAATCCCAGCAAGTTAATTCCAATCTACCATCACCAATGCAACCCATGGAGAGAGTAAAGACACCAAGACATATTCCAAGTTAAGGACAGCCAAGGGGTCCTAAATCCAATCCCCGTGAAGACATACAGTTGTAAGGCCCTGACCCTAGGCCTCTCCCAGAATTTATTATCTTGTGAAGAAGGGGGGTGGCTCAGGGATGAGTGACAGTGAGGGTGGCAGGAATTACTTGAGTAACTTGAGCTGGCTGGCAGGTGGGAAAAAGGCATTTTTGTAAATTGCAGAAATAAAGATATGCAGAAGGAACAATTCACATAATCTAAGGTAGCAACTAAACTGTTTTTGGAGGCTATCACTTCTGTGCCCTGGGGAGTCATAACCTCTTTACTTTGAGGCTCCTACCCAGGTGACATTCCTGGAGCTAGTAGCTCTAACATCCCACTGTGTTCATATCCTGTACACGGAGAACACTATATGAGGAGACAGGAGACTGTCTTAACTTTAGACATTACATACCAGTACCTTGGCTAGCCTTATTTGCAATGCTTAGAGCCAATTGAAGAGAGAAGGAAATACCATAGCCAGCTCTCTACATATCAGTATAAGGAAATAAGTCTCCAAAAAATCAAAGCTGCAGTAATTGTTTTGCATTCAAGGGGAGTCACTGGAGTTGTCTCCCACATCTCCCCCTTTCTTGTTTTATAGCTCAAGCAGGGCTAGCCATGGTTGTATGGCCTCCATTCATCTTTGGGTAGTGGATCCTCTATGATAGGCTTTAATGAGAAAAAATATAAAGAATAGAATGAGCACACCAATTTCAATATAAAACTAAAAGTGAGCCTTGAGGTATACAAATGGATTTAATTGTTCTATGGCATCAGCAAACTTATCCCAGTCCTTAATTTGTATATCAAAGGTAGCTGTCTGCTGTGACATGGACAGCACTAGTCTCTGAAGAGCATCTATATCCATAGTACTATTCTGATGAATCGCTCCTTTTATATGCCTTTTGATCATTTTCCAAGGATGTAGGCTTTTGTTATATGTCAATGGGTTGATACATAAGGTGTCATATTATAGTGACACTTTTTAAGCCTTGTTGTAACTGTAAGCTTTCGATCTGATCTCCCATGCAAAGGACTGAAGTCTCTAGAATGCTCTCTTAGGTTAGTAACTTTATATCAATTTCTCTCTGACTTTTCCAGCTCTTATCAGCAGTTCTTGTCCAATTATCTACAAAGTGAGCAGTTTGTATTGAATGTGCTAATTCTGTGGAGCCAATAGCTGCACTGGCTATCAAAAGAACTAGGGAAGTAATCCCTGCAATAATCAACCCAAGTCTCCTCTTGGTTCAATTGTTAAATCTTTTGATCAAGGTTTCCACCAAGAGGGCAGTAGGTGAGTGACACCAAGTCTGCGTTAGATTGACTGGAAGCCAAACTCCAGGCATCCAGCCCATGATTATTATTGTGGAGTCCTTAGAAAGACACTCAGGTATGATACAATGGGTTAAATAACAATTAGTGCATAAGAACGTATTTTGATGCCACTCTATCTTTCCTATCAACAGTATGTAAGGATCGTAAACACATACGTTTACTCTGTACACTCTGTAATGCTATTTTTACTTTTCCTCCATTAACTGACTGCAGATGTCCAGTCTGCAGCTGTCCTGCATGAAAAGGCAGGGCTAGCTTCCATAAAGTGTGCTGTATGGGTCCAGCCTTGTCATTGATAATAAGTCTAGGAATAGGAGAATTGAGGCCTCTACCTGACCATGTAATATTAGATAAGGCTTCCGAGGTTATTGTATTGTCAGGAGAACCTGAAAAGAAAAGCTCATGCCAATCTTGACCTTTTCCCATAAGTACACCTCTGGGACACCAATCTATAAAGGAATAATTGAATTTACACATAATCTGCCCATGGTACAGATCTCTGCAAGATTGCCAAGAGCCCAAATCACCTTCCTTGAAATGAGGAGCAAGAGCTACTAGAATACAGATAGGAATGTTAGGTTTGAAATCTCTAACAAGGTTACCATCTGAGGGAATAGAAGCCAAGGTCAGTAAGGCAAAGCATTCTTTTGACAGTCGTATCTTCCAAACCTGATTTACAGCAGACATACATGGGTTAGAGTCTTGCCATAGTTGAGTAACACATAAGGGAGGATATACAAAATGAGAGGTGGTATTTACTTTAGCTCATTCTTGTAGATGCATGAAAATATGAGGGCCTGGCAGAATAGCAAATGCGGGATTTTTGCTTTCTACAAAATGGAAGATTGTTGGTGGTTTGTCCATCCAAGTTAAGGGTCTGAGTAGAGGTAGATTAGGTATGTAAGCCCAGTACTCTTCTCTCTGAACCAAAGTAATACATGCTGTAGCTATTAGGATAGTAAGCATTGTAAAGAAAAAAATTATCAGGTGACTGAACCAAACCTTGGCTGTAAGTTAGATGGCAAGTCCCACAAATGGTCTGCTGTAGGGCTTATCCAGGACAGTGGACAATGAGCTGTCAGATTTATTGCTCAAGGTCTTGACACTTCCTTCAGGTGGGTGAGATTCTGGCCATGCAACAGCTCTGATGGTTGTAATGTCTGTTAATAATCTGTAGAAATATAAGAATATTCTCAGCCCCGATTTAAAAGTGATACCGGACCATTCCAAACACCCGTTTGGAGATTATGCCAAGCTACAGGATGCAAGGATGTTAGAGAATGGTGAGATTTTTGTCCCCAATGTATCACAGCTGGCAGCAAATCAGAATCAGAGGTAGGGTTCAGAAAATTTAAAACATATTTAGCAAAATCTAAACAAATTTGAGGAGAGTGCGGACCCTCTATTCTCCCTTGTTTTTTTTTGATTAATTGACCTTTTGATTTAAAATGTGTATACTAAATTATTGCCTGACCTTTGGGATTATAGCGTATCCCTGTGAAATGCTTCATATTTCAGTTATCAGGAAAACACTGAAAAAGTTTGATAATATAAGTAGGACCAATATTAGATTTTATTGCTAGTGATACCCTTAAGATAGCAAGAGCTGATACACAGTGATGTAAGATATGTTTACTTTGTTTACCTGAATGACAGGTATCATGGAAGCTATCTATAGAAGCATGAATACATTTAAACTTGTTATTATTTATGAAGTATAACAGTTTAGCTGTAAAATCACTGTGATTATAACTCTGTTGAGGAACATGTCCAGAAATACGTTTACCGGCAAAATATGATAACACAATCTGTCCCGCCTGTGCTATGGTAATTTTAAATGTCTTTAATAAAAGTTTAGAAATATAACAAAAAATTTATAGGTTTGTCTTGAATTATTAAAAATGGAAACCAGATTTACTAGAGCATCTGAATTATAATCACCAAATGACAATGTATCCGGGAGATTAAAATAGGTTGTAATAGGACCACTGAGGAATGGAGCAGTTTTAATGATTATATACCATAGCACTTTTAAAATTACTTGTAATAGTGTGGGCTTGAATTGACCACATTGGTGTTGTTTATTTAACGATGTTAATAAGATTTCCAAACTTTTTTGCATAGAAGTATCAAAGGTTTTTATAATAAATCCAATTTTAGCTCTATGTTAGATAACTGAGGGCACAAAAAGTGATCTTACTATGCCTGTCTGTCTATCATGGCTGACATAAGGTAGCAGCAATAACTGAGGAGAGCCTGAACCTAGCAACCAAGTGTGCATCCATGACTGGCTGTTTACTATGGTGACATCAGTTGTCATATCCAGCAATGCAGTAAGAGCTTTGTCAGTTAATTTATGAGTATTTGTATGAAGTGAAATACCCTGGGAAAAACAAGGTTTGTTGCTTAAAGGCTTGTTTTTAACAGATTTATTTACAGGGTTAAAGACAGGAGTAATAATTTCCATGGAAATCAAAGTTAGCCCTTTTGCTCCCAAAGAACAAATGTAAGGAGCCCCAGGTAAATCTAATTCTGCATGCTGATTGATTTGATGAACCAGGGAAACTAGGGGCTCAGAGAGATTGTTGCTAGCCTGATTAGGACTGGAAAAAAACTATCTTAATTGATTTTGAATTATTGGAGTATAGGCTCAGAGGTCTCTTACTCTTACTGAGGTATTTTATTTGGGTACATGATTTGTTTTTCTGCAAGAGTGTGCCATTTTTATGAAACTTAGATTTACAATGTTTTTTCCAGTGAAATCCTTTCATACAATGTGGACACAGACTAGACGCAGCCTGAGTAGTTAAAGGGACTGGCATCTTTAGAGATGCTGCATAGTTTTGTTTAATATGTTTTCCTTTGTTGTAATTAAAAACATTTAATTATATTTAATTTATCAGTAAGTTGTTGGGACACAACCTGTGCTGTAATTACTGAAGTATGAGTGCAAGATCCAACATTTTGGCATGTTTGAATATAGGTGGATAAGACTTTAGTGTGTATGACTGATGCCAAGGCTCTGTTACAGCCTTCATTAGCATTATCATATGCTAATTGACAAAGAATAATTTTAGCATCCTCTTCATGAGAGACTTGTCTATGTATTGTTTGTTGTAGTCTAGCTATAAACTGTGTAAGTCTCTGTAGGGCTTTGCAAAATTTGGGCAAATGATTTATTAGTTGGGTAAATGATTTATTAGATATCATCCTCTGGGACAGAAATCCATGCACAACATAGCCATTCTTTACACTGCGTGAAAAGAAAAGGTGCTCACATGCTTGAGCTTTTACATCAGCATATTTGCCCATACCAGATAGTATTTCTAGTGTTGTAGCCTGAATGTTTATATCTTCACTACTTTGGTTACTTTCTGCTTGTTCTGAAATCAGTGTCCTTAACTGTAATTCGAAATGTAGAAATTGTGTGGATGAAAGACACGTGCAAGCTAGGTCAGTCACATCACCTGGCGCCATTTGAAAACCTTGAATTATGTTGTCTAAATAACCTATAGTATAAGGAGCATGAACCCCATTATCAAGGACACTCTGAGTTCTTTGAGAAGTAGGCAATTAAAAGCAGTGTGTGTTCCACATTTTCTTGTGAGATTATCTGGATCATTATCCTCAGTTACTGGGAAACACATAGCCTGAGCATGGATCATGTCATGAGTTTTTTTTGTGAGTGGGTAAGTGGGACTTGTGCTGTGATGTTCTGTGGTAAGGGAGAGGGTGGAGCTGTAGGAACCACAGTAGCAGCCTCTGAGTTGGGTGTGGCGAGTGAAGCCCCACATGTAAATACACTGGAAAGATTTTGTATTTTCTGATGAATTTGTTTGTGAATATTTTGTAACAATGAATTCACTTGATTCTCTGCATTTTTAAAATGGGCTTCATTCATCTCTCTCAACTCTTTTGGAGGCATATTAGTGTGGTGATCTGAATTATTTGCTATTGTTACTTCAGGGCTCTTTTCTAATTCAATTGCCTTTAGCCATTAGTTTGTCTTTTGTAATGGAAATTGGATGGTGGTCTGTGACTTTTCTTAAGTTAATTTGAAAAGACCAGACAGCAGCTTTACTAAATTAAAGGTAGCTATAGTTTCAGGGTGGAGTTGTTTATTTTTTATTTTTGTGGCTTCTCCAAAGGTTTTATCTATGTTATACCAAACTCTCATATCAAGTGTACTGGCTTTGGAGAAGGAAGGGTAGAATATATCTATTTGTTGAAGCAGTCTAAAAACTTTTTTAGGTGGTACAGTAATATTTTCATCTTTCAATAATTTTATAATCAATAAATTAAAGTATTTTTCTTCTGTAGATAATGAACATTTTTGGCCCATAGTTACCCTTAGCAATTAGAGTATAAATTACTACTTGCATCTGAGCAATATAATTAGGAAAATACTCTGCTTACCTTAAAATTCGTCATGCAAGTTCCAGTGGGTTGTGTCCAGGATGATGGTTGGTTTTTGTGCTGTGAAGGTCGTGTGTTCTGGCCATGGTGAGTGCCAAATATTGTAATCCCAAATAATGAGTTCAGTCATCCAAGTATTGTAATCCTCTTTCTAGTTTTCCTCACAATCCAAGAAGTTATAGTTGCAATCTCATTGTGTTGTTATTGGAATCCCAGCAAATTAATTCCAATCTACCACCACCAATGCAACCCATAGCGAGAGTAAAGAGACCAAGACATGTTCAAAGTTAAGGACAGCCAAGGGGTCCTAAATCCAATCCCCACGAGAACATGCAGACAAAGGCCCTGACCCTAGGCCTCTCCCAGAATTTATTATCTTGTGAAGAAGGCGGGTGGCTCAGGGATAAGTAACTTGAGCTGGCTGGCCAGGTGGGAGAAAGGCATCTCTGTAAATTGCAGAGATAAAGATATGCAGAAGGGGGCTAGGGGGTTTAGGTCAGTGGCATAAGTGCCTGCTTGGCAAATGCAAAATCTTGAGTCATGAGTTTGATCCCTGGTACAAAAAAAAGAAGAAAATATATGCAGAAGGATCAATTCACATAATCAAATTAAGGTAGCAACTACATTGTTTTGGGAGGCTGCTGCTTTGGTTTCTGATATGCGAACTCTTGTGCCCTGGGGAGTCATAGCCTCTTTACCTTGAGGCTCCTACCCAGTTGACATTCCCAGAGCTATTAGCTCTAACATCCCACTGTGTTCATATCCTGTACACGGAGAACACTATATGAGGAGACAGGAGACTGTCTTAACTTTAGACATTACATACCAGTACCTCGGCTAGCCTTATTTGCAATGCTTAGAGCCAATTGGAGAGAGAAGGAAATACCATAGCCAGCTCTCTACATATCAGTATAAGGGAATAAGTCTCCAAAAAAAATCAAAGCTGCAGTAATTGTTTGGCATTCAAGAGGAGTCTCTGGATTGTCTCCTACACCTTTATATCTGTATCCTTTAAGCAGCATAACTTTAAATGCAGAATTTAAACAGAACATGTCTATGGTTAAGTAAAGATTGAATCTTAGAATTTTTTTCTTCTGGAATCGAACCCAGAACTTTGCCCATGCTAGGTAAATGCTCTACCACTGACCTATGCCAGTCAGCCAATCCTGAGCCACAGAATCTTGATACAGCACCAGTATTTGGTATTGATATAGTGTAAAATTATCCTGTGCTTACTTTTTTGATATCCTTCTCTCATTCCCCATTGAGGTCACAGTTGTTAGCATATGAGCATCAGTAGAATTACAAGTGTCCCCATAGAAGCAAGAGAAAAAGGTAATCTTTTTCCAGTGGTGCTAATTGAAAAACACCAATACATACAGACTATTTGTCAGTGCCAAAGTTATGAGAGTCAGCTCACAAATAGGGAAGCAAATTTTGTCATTCCTTCTAAATTACTCAGTAATGAACAGCAATGTTATTTGCTTGCACAGGGCTATGTTGCTGTCACTTTGAATAAAAAGTTGCTCATCCCATGTTCCAGTGGTAAACCCATTACCAAAATAATTTTCAAGCCTAGCCTTGTTTAGGGAAGAATCTCCTTTCTGGTTTATCTGAGTCATGTACCAGCCCTGTCATCTATCCCAGAGATGTTTTAAGTCTAATACTAGTTTCTAAAATGAAGGTTGAACAAAAAACTATTTTGTTTGGCAATTCTCTCCATCCTTCCTATAATGAGCAAAACCACTATAAGTTAGGGTTTAGCCCTGAAACTGGGCTATGCTCCCTTAGCAGAAAACTGCACTAACAGTTGTTGAGTGTTCATTGTAATCAAGCACTGGGCTAGGCACATTGTGTATGCTCTCTCCTTGAAATGACCTAACCAGACAAGTACTCAGAGCCCTGATTTTTAAATAAGGTGATCAAGGCATAAAAAGATAAAAAAAAACACCTTATCCAAGGACACAAGGTCATCATAGATAGAGCTAGTATGCAGCTGAACCTGTGGCTCACCCCAAAGCATATGGGCTTTCTCACTGGTCTCTCAGCTACTGGATTTCTGAAAGGACAACATCCAGCCACAAGTGAGCTTCAGTCTCTATAGGTCAATATCCTGCAATCATTTTAAGGTTTTTATTGCATTTGTAATACAGTTCTGACTGTGGATTTCTCACTAACTGAAAGACTGGCATATTGTACCACTTTAATCACCACAATGCTTGAAATAAATGCAAAATTATTTCAACACCTTTACTTGGAAATCTAAATAGAGAGACAGTGATGCATTAGTGGAGTATGTTATACTGAAAGGCCCATTTAGGTTTCAACTAAATTTATTGAATTATTAATTAAAACATCAATTGAGTAGACTTACTAGGAAAACCTAGTTTAAATGCATAACTTTCCTGAAAGTGGTCATAAAGACATGTACAATTATGATTAGTTTCTGGCTTGCCATATGTAGAATTTTACCTCCAAAAACTGTTTTTGGGGTCTTTACTTTGGGTAGTGTTCAGGATGAGTATTAAGAGTGGGAAGGATGTTCCAAACCCATACCTGCTCAGATAAATGGAGATATCATTAGCAAGAAGAAGTAAGTGATCATGGCTTCTCCCGTTTTTCATAAATTACACTAAATAACCATAATGCTGCAATTTAGTGGTCCAAAGTTCATTCTATTCAGCAGGCCATCCATAGTCAACAGTTTAAAGAAAAGGGACCTGCTGAGAAAATAGTGGTCTAATCAGATACCATAAAATCGAGCTGATGAGATGAGTCCCATTTCTTTTTTTGTAAGGGGATTCTAATGAAGCAATGCTCAGAGAGGATTCATAACTTTGGGCCCCCTGTTTCATTATTCAGGTCAGCTGCATCCAGTTCCAAATGGAGCTAGGGAACCTAATCCCACATGCTATTTGTAGACATGCTGGATTGTGCAGGGGAACTTATTAAATCTCAATTTGCTAGCTGCCAAATTGTACACCTTGTTTTGGTTCCTATAAATATTATGAGACAGCTTTGGGGAAAATAAAAGGCAAATCAAAGGGTACAGTAATCAAATGTTAAGTACTGAAGGATAGTGCCTCAAAAACTAATTTATCAGATGCTGATAATGGGATACAAGAGGGCTGTTTGCGTACTGCAGCATCAAACAGCTCTCATGAGGTAAACTCCAAGGCTCAGGGAGGAAAACATAGGCAAGTTCATGAAGGAAGTTTCTATGACACATCTAGCACACTTTCCTTTCTGGAGAGAGCCTGAAGAGGGAGGAAAAGGCAGGGTGACCATCTACCTAATATTTGCCCTTAAGGCTTGTGGGCTTTGAGAAATCATCCATCTGTCAATATACAAGTATCTCCTCCCAGGGAGGCAAAAACAGCCTAACTGGTAGTTCTTGAATTTATTCCATTACCACAATGCCATTGAAATAATTTCTCATGGGAATTATATTTGAAGCAACTCCGACACAGTAAGTGGAAAATGGACATATTTCCTTTTGGCAGTGATGAATAGGCTGGGGTTGTCGATGTAATGCCCAACCTTCAGTGCTGGGAGGCAGACAAAGAGATCAGTCAGCAGTTCCTGGGGACCAGGAACCCTCCTTACTGCAGCCCTTGGCTACTGACTCTTCGGCTCCTTACCACTGGATTATGTTCCACTTAATTGCAGGAGAAACTGAGGCCCTAGAAAAGGAAATGTACTTGGAATAATGCACATGATCTCCAGAATTATTGAATAAAAGGAAATTTCCCAAAAGAAATAATAGGAAAGGTATTCATTCATTCTGCTATTTCTGGAGCACTGGTACCCAAGATCACTGCCCCACTAGACATAGTGAAAAGTAACCTATAGAAACTACTGCTGAGTTTGACATCATCCAGAGGAGGAGACAAAAACATGGAAATAAACTCTACAAGACCACTCCTATTTTCTCAGTGCCTTATCCAGCATAGAGGCAAAACACAGTTCATGTGATTCCAAGTGTACAGGAGTGAAAAAGAGGTTTTCCATGCTTTCTCCACTGATGACTCACTAGCCATCATCCAGGTAGCATGTATTTAATGGATCCCTACTATACTGCAAGGAATATATGGTGGTCTCTGCTCAAAAAGAGCTTATATCTTGGTGATTGGCCTTAAATCACTAACCAACATGGGGTGTCTCATGCTTTGTGACTCTGCTGTGTACAGTGGATCATCTATTTTCTCACGGGCAACACATAGCTAATAAAGATGAGGATCTTAGTTACTTTTCTCTCATTGCTGAGGCAAAATACCCAACACCCTAAGTTAAAGGAGGAAAGGTTTATTCAGCTCACCATGTATAGAAGCTTCAGTCCATAGTCGTCTGGCTCCAAGGCAGTGTGATGTGGCTGAAGGGCATTGCAGAAGAGTAAAAGTCCATGGTGGGTAGAAGGTAGTAAAACAAGCAAAAGGGAGCACCACAGCTCTTTCTATTACTTATATTTTATCTAGACTACTTGTTGTGGGTAGCATTCACACCCTTAATCCTAGCGCCATTGATCCTAGCATTACACCACTAATCAATTCCATCATTACACACTCCAGATTCAGCCATCTCTGAAAAGTCTCACCTATGACTGCATGAAGCTTTGGAGGGACATCTAGAAACAAATCATAGCAATAGGGCAGACTGGAAGTGTGTCCATATGCCAGGCAGAGCACAGCTGATGCAAAGGCCAGGAGAGAAGAACCAGATTAGAGTATGTGAGTGGCAGAAAACCATTGGAGAGAGAGACTGGTGACAGAGGGCAGGAGATATTCCTGGCTTGTGTACCCATATCCAAGTGGTACTATTCACTGGGACTGTGTCCATGTGAAGAAGAGGCCATCATAAATTATGACCTCTCACTTCTCTCTGTCACTATTTTGACATGTGACCATCCTAGGCTTAAAGCCACTAAGACCATTCCCAACTTGCTAATAGGCACACTTTTGAGGTCTATTTGAGACAGCTGTTTAAAGTCTGGAGTTTGTTCTCCCATACATTAATGTCGTGCACAGCTGGCAGTTGGGGTGTTGCCCTGGGAGTTTTACTAAGAACCAAATGTAGAACCTGGACACAGTGTGAAGCACAGTTCTGTTCACATTAAGGCCTACAGCAGCCACTGGCGTCATCTGAACGTTTCCTGTGGTTCAGTTAGTGCACACAGAGAATAATGGGCAGGATCATAGGATTAGTTCAGGTCGGTGAACCCTGAACAGAAGTAATGTAAGACAAATATTAGGCCAGAGCATTTAATAGCTGGTAAGGGATATCTTTCTGGACGATAACTATGTAAGACACGTGAAACATGAAATAACACAAGAAATGGGTATTGTATAAATTCACTAAAATAGTGGGTAGTTACTGCAATGTAAGCTAGCCTAGCTTGATTGAAACTGGGTATCTGCCCTTTGGCCCTCCCAATACATCAGATCTCCAGTGTATCATGTCCCTGGTGGAGACGTTGTCTAATTGGCCATGAATAATACACATGTCTCAGCTATCTAGCGAGGTGTGTCTTCCTTCTAACTCTCCAGCATGCCAATGTCTATTCTCGTTTCACTCTGCCTCCCTCCCTGGTGGCATAACCTGGTCATCATCACTGATGATTGCCCTTCGGAATCTCTTCAGTCTCATGACACATTGCCATGCCCTTCTCTGGCCTATTGACTTGGGATTTCCTGCTGCTGCTTCTTACTGCACACTATCTCCATGTGGGCACCTAGTGTCGTTATATGTACCATAGCCTCACCATGAAGCCTCACCCTTCTTGCGGAAGACATTGTTAATGACTCCCATTCCCATAAGGTAAGGGAACTCAGATGCAGTAAAGAAGGGAATCAACAGTTTTAGCTGGGGAAGTAACACTGAGTAGGAGTTATATAGAGAAAAGCTGAGGCTCACTGTGAAAAATGAAGCCAGAACCCAGGAGGACTGGGAAGTAGTGCAGAGTGTGAAATGGCTCAGGAGCAAAGATCCAAATGCTGTCTGGCTGACAGAGACGAGTTCCCGGGCTTGTCCCTTATGTGGTGCCAGCTGTGTGATATACGGGTAGGTGCCATAGCTTTGCAAACCAAAATAGCTAGGAGGTGGCATCTCTGAAGTCCAAGACTCCAAAAAATATGATTTCTCAGAAAATATTCTCCCAGGGATGAAATATAGCCTTTCAAGGGTGTGGCTGGCTGTGTCCCACTGGGCTGGGCAGGTGCAGTACGGTTACTCCCACCAACCATGGACTATTCCTTTTTTCAGTTATGAATGGGATCTCCTTAAAGCCATACACCAGGGTTGCTTACTGTCTTCTCTGTTCATTTTTAAGCTGGTTTGGGGTCCAAGCACACATACATGCACCAGTGACATGAACATTCTTGTGTACAAAGTCTTAATGACTTTTGCATAGGAAGCTTCTTTTTCCCACTTAAACGTAGGCACTAAGAAAGACAGGAAAAAAAAAGGACTGGAGGGTCACAAAACAAAGGACCCTGAGAGATTTTAGCTCCAGATACCCAAGTCCTACAGGTGGCTGGAATTTATCCAATTCTAGGATCGCATCTGTTTCACACACAGACACTTTCTTTGCCAAAGATACATGATTTTACTTTTTAATAGGAAGAGCAAAATCTACTGGATACATTTTTCCTCCATTCTATCTCACCATAGTGCTCTGCACTTAGAAGTTGCTAAGTAGTGCTTATTGCCCAGAGCTGTTTCTGTCCAGTAATAGCCCAGTATCCTTTGTTTCTGTTCTAATGAACCCCACACATTTTGCCTTGTTTTGAGTTACTTCCAACCCAACCCCACAAAATACCCCAAAAATGTCTATACAATGGAAAAACTAAGATTTCTAATGAATGCTTCTCTTCTTCTTTGGAGACTCATCAGAAGCATGGAGGAAGAATCAATCAAAGAACAACAATGAAGTATGTACTGAACATTTAGAGTGTGCAAAGCAGGCAACAGCTGCAGGGGAGTTACAGCTCTTTGCAGAAAGCTCCAGATACAAGGTAATATCATCATTAATGGTTTCTACGTCATTCAGCTTTTTTCAAATATTAAAGTGCTACTAGTTCTAATTGCTCAGTATATCACTGTTATTGGCTTTATATTCATCTTCTGTGTCTTCATTGCCATAGAAATTCTTGACATTATAGCAGGAGACAGGCTAATACACTCAATTCCATTAGCTATCATGTATTGAATATTTTCTGGCTTTTATAAAAGGTATTCATAGTACCTCCAACTAGGATCCTGTGGTAAATACATGTCAAGGTGAGCAGTCAAAATATATTAAATTGAGTAAATATTCCACAGCAAATAATGTTTTGATGCAGTATTCAGCAAACTATTGCCAATGAGCCACACCTCATCCATCAACTGTCTTTTATAAATAAAGCTTTATTAAAACATGGCCTAACCCCTCTTGTTTACATGCAGTCTATGACTACATTCATGTAATAACAATTCATGTAATATGACTACATTCATGTAAAATTTCATGGGCAAAAAAAAACTGAGACAGCTTCTATGCATCAGGTACCTGCCACCTGCCACAGATATCACATTCATTATTTCACACAATCATGCAACTTCGCAGATGCAATAATTGCTGGCATTTATTGTGCAAATCTGAGTATGATTCTTTTTTTTTGTCTTTTTTTGAGACAGGGTCTTGCTATGTAGTTGAGGCTGAACTTGAGTTCACTTTGTAACCCAGGCTGATCTTGAACTGGCAACAATCCTCCTGCCAGCCTCTCAAGTGCTGGGACTATAGGTGTGCACCACCATGCCCAGTTCTTGAGTTTCATTCTTAATCAGGTGCCTGTAAATTTGGGTGAGAAAAATTACAGATTATTTTCAACTGACCTATAAAGGAAAACAAGCCTTTCTTCAATTGGAAATGTAGGTAACAAACTGAAGACATATGTGCAATATTAATGAATTTATTACCAGTAAAGATTCACAGATGCTCTTGAGTACATTTCTCTTGCAGTTATCTCACAATATGATTTATATCCATCATTACTTTGAAATATTGGTAGATATCAGACAATTTGTTGAATCTTATTTATTGATTTGTTTGGTTGCTTGTGTTGTGAGACAGGGTCTCACTATGCATTCCAGGGTAGCTTTGAACTCACTATGCTGTAGCCCAGGCTGACCTTAGAATCCCACAGATTCTCCTGCCTCAGCCTCCAGTAGTGCTGGAATGACAGTTGTGTGCCACCATGCCTGGTAGTTGCTATTTATTTAAATACTACCAAGGGAGCATGTATACTATAAATTTGTTTTAAAAATATATCAACATCTTAATTCCACTATAACTTGTTTCCCCATTGTAACCCATAGTATTGTATGTGTCTAATTTATTATTTGAAGAAGGTGTGGATGGGTTTTAATACAGTGTGAAAGGAAGCCATGCACAGAAAGATTAGGAATCTCTGCTAAGTGCATTAATTCACTGGGTACTCAGAACTACCCTGAGTATTACAGTCAACCCCTGGCCACTCCCTCTTTACAGCACAAGAAGACAATAAGGATCAAGGAAACTGATTTAATTTTCTAAGGTTCCACAGCTAGTAGTGAGCCTGAGATTAGAACCCAGATAATCTGTGTTAATGTGCTCTTTGTCAATGCTCCAGGCTACTCTTACTGAAAAGTGTCGTTCCCATTTTATAGGTGGAGAAACTGATCCTCTTTATGAAAGAAGTTGAAGCTGTTCTGAGTAGGAAAGATGAATGAATATTTCTTTAGCATTGTTCAAGCTCTTTCTGAATATATCTCATTTTATCCTAATAGCTCTCAGTGACTGATGAGTGAACTGAGTCCAAGAAAGGATAAAAGTGGCTTGAGATCATACTGCTATGGAAGTGCCATTAGCTTCCAGGGAGCGCTTGTGCTCTCTCTCTCTCTCTCTCTCTCTCTCTCTCTCTCTCTCTCTCTCCCTGTCTCTCTCCTACACCCACCTCACTACCTAATTAGTATGTAAATGACCTCATGCAATCCTGAGGTCTTATTTCATTCATGGGTTTTAAGCGAGGGGGAAATACTGCAAGGAAATATTCATGTCCTCTTTCCTACTAGAGCCAAGAAATTTTCCATCAAAACAGATGGACTAAATCAGTGTATATTTGCATGGTGCATTTTTTAAAGAAAACATTTCATGTGAGGTTTTAAGAATTTCACAAAACCACATGTAAGAACCAAATTTAAAAATAAAATAGTGGATTGATATTCATTTACTATGATTGGTATTTCAGTTGAAAACAATATTGTCAAAGAATACTTTCAAGCAAGAAAATTGACATCAACATAAAGAATTTTAAAAAATAAGTCACGTAAGTTATGATGCAAAGTCTGTTTCGAGGATTTCACATAAAATAGTTTCAGCAATACTGACATAGCATCAAAAAAGTATAGTCTTGGTCAATTACTCTGCCTGATTCCCTCAGTAAACTTCAAATCAAGGCAGAGTTTAAAGAATTTTGTATCAGCTGTGATTTACGAGTCACCAAAAACAGCTAAGGATGGAAAAAACTTTCTCAGTAAGAACTGCTTTGGTCAGATCCAAACTGTTTATACTCACAAATCAGTGTCCTTCAGACAGAGCCTAAGCTTTTCCTTGGCAATAATGCTAACGTGGACCCCAAGAGAATGCAGAAACCCCATCCCCAGAAAGCAGTTTCATTAGCAGCCCATCTCTTTCTGGGAGGAGAGCTTGGTTTCCCAAGGCTCTTGGTGGTCACAAACCACGGTTCTAGTGCAACTAAATGTCCTCTTCATGGACACTTAATGATGCCGAGTGTGTCATTATGACAAAAAACGAACAAAACCTTGTGTCCAGAAAAGAAATGCACGGCCCCATAGTTCAGAAATGAACAAATGAAATAGTCCGTATTTGAACAAGCCCTTCAGGATTCTATGGGAATTTAGGAAAGGAAGCTCGGATTTGCATTTGGCCAGGTCAGTCCTGAGAGGCATAACACTTAGCCTGTCTGAGCCTCAGCTACTTCGTTTGTTCAGTGCCACTGGATTCCACCAGCCTGCCACGCTGCAGAAGCTGATGCAGCCATTTATTTATTCAGTCCCCTGTGCCAGGTCCTGTGTTAGGTGTGGGCTGATTGTGATGAGCAGTGTGTGTGACCGATGCAAATGAGAAGAGCTGGTTGCTAGTGATATCTAAGATACCCGTTATGTTACAGTGTTAGGACCTTTGACGCTTCTCCCTTCTGTCTTTTTCATTCCTCTTTTGAGCTATGTGTGCCCATATATTTTTTTCTGATTACATAATTTGTGACCACGTTCAGTGACATGAAAAACACTACAATGCACAAAGAGAAAAGGAAACTCCCGTGATTGTGTGCAAATGAGGCAACGCCATGTAGCCGGGAGTCGGTGTTAGAAACCCATCTGGTGGAATCGCACATCCAGGCATGGGTCGGTCTCAGAGTCCATCCAACCTGTGTCTCCGTCCAACCAACAAACAGCGCCAGGAACTGTGTGGGTGTAGTCTGTGAGGAGCGAGACAGGTGCAGGACTCAGCTATCTGTCCATCCCCAGACCCGTGGAATGCAGAAGTTGGTGTAAGGAAGGCCCCCAGAGAACGGGCAATCACCGCTTCCCCACACCGTCCCGCCAAGCCCGGTCCTGCCCATTCCCGCATCTTTTCCAGGAGAAGAGAGCATCTCTGTAGCTGTGGCTCCTGCGCAGTGCTCGCGCCTCACAGAAATGGGGAAGACATTCCTACCCTGGCCCCTTGGGTTCCAGGGCACGCTCCATCTGGAGGGCCCTCGCTGGGGCCGGAGATCCCTTCATTTCTAAGAAAAACGCCTAATCTGCGGCTGGCGGCCCCTGCAGACCCCCGGGTGCCCCCTTCGGGTCCTTGGCCCCCTCCCTCCCCGCAGCCTCTGCTCGCTCGCCCGCTTGCTCGGATTGGATCAATGCAGCGGAGCGCTCTTTGCTGGGCCTTCATGCCCTGTGATCGCCCAGACCGGGGCTTTGGGGGCTGAGCGTATCAATTCAGGCCCAGTGAACTGTATTTCCCCGGCCCGGGCCAGCCCCCCGGCCTTTGTGCCGCGCCCAATCCGCTCCCTTTGCTCACTCTTTCTTCATGCTTTGTTTGGCAAACACAAAACGCCCGGCCCAGCGGCGGGCCCTTTTCAAGCTCCGCAGCCAGCACTTGAAAACGCCGCCAGGCCCGGCTACCTGGGAACACCTCCAGGGCCATGCCGGGTGCACGCCGGCCCCGCCGCTGCCTTGGCGGCGCCCGGGAGCCCCTCAGGCCGGAGCGGGGGCTCCCAGCGCGACACCCCTACGGGCCCGGGAGTTCTCCACTCCTTGCAGGCATCTTCGGCATTGCCTTTGAAAACCCGGGACACTTGGGGAGGGGTGGGGGCTTCGCCTCGCCTTTGTGTTTTAAATGGCCCGGAAGTTCACTTGACACAGAATTCAGAAGCCTGAGAACCGGTTTGGATGATAAACCCAGGACTCTAACCACAGCAGCCCTCAATATCTCCCAAGGGCTGCCAAGGCTCAAGACTAATAATGATAATACATGCAGCAACAGCAGCTACCGTTTATTGAGCGCTTACTATGTGCCAGGCAGCATGCTAAGCGCTTTACAAGCGTAATGACATTTAATCTTAATTTACAACAACCTTGTGATGTGGGGATTAAGCCTTCTTGTACTGCCAAGGAAGCTAAGGGCTGACCACATACTTCCTCATTGTAACTAGCTCTTAAACAGTGGAATCCTTTGATGCCTTTTGCCTCCTAGAACTTTTTTGTTTTTTAGCTGCTCATGAACATGTGCTTCTGTGTCTTCAGGATGGACTTGGAAAATTTTTTCAGGTGTTATCATTTAATTGCGATTAGAAGAGCCACTCTTTGTTGAAGATTTATAGCTTGCGAGACATAGGGAAGTGAATAAATACATTCTCTCCTCGGCTTCTCACAACCATGGGAGAGGGGCTGCTATTGTCTCTATTATAGTGGAGGAAATGAAGCAAGCCAAGTAACCTGTTCAAGGCCACACAGCCAGGGAGGGTTTGACAGAGTCTGAGCTTGTCTAAAGTATGTGCCTGTTCTCTAAACCATTAGGTGATACCGCCTTCTGTTACTGTTAATGAAGTTCTAATTTGTATATTTCTTCAAGTGATGTCTTTTTGTTGTCTAAAACCCACCTCTTTCTTATAACTGACAGTCACTTTGCTATTTTAAGTCCCTGTAGGGTTAGTTTTTCCTGTGAAAAGAACAATAGCCTCAAATGGCAACCAACACCTAAGGGGAACAAGGAGAACAGGGTCCTTTGCCAAAGACATAGAAAGTTGTACCAAACCAGTAAGTTCTATTTCTTCTTTATTAACCAGAACCACCTCACCAAAGAGAAAACAGTACTGTTACACATCTAGAGCTGGAGGAACTTTAGAGGTCACATGGCTCCACTCCACTACACAGATGGGAAAACTCAGGCTCAGAGAGGGTGAAACTTGCTGAATTTAAACAAAAGGTAACAGAGCCCCCGCTGGAATGCTGGTGTACTGACTCTACGACATATTAATTTCTGTATGGACTCTCTGGACTTTTTTTGAGACAGTTTCACTATGCAGTTCAGGCTGGCCTTGAACTCATTTTGTAGCCCAGGCTGGCCTTGAACTCCCGAGTGCTAGGAATACAGGCGTTTGCCACCACACCCAGCTGATTCACTGGATATTAAACTGAATGCTTATATGTCAGGTGTTAAGGGAGTGATCAATAAGAAAAGATTCTTCCCTTCATGGAAATTCCTTCGATTCTACTGCGACAGAAACAATGAAAAAAATAAAATAAATCAGTGGCAATTCACATTTGTGGTGAGGCCTATGAAGGTAAGAGACATGGATCTGTAAAATGTTACCATGATTTCAGTCATCCAAGGAGGTCAGCATAGTCTTCCTAGAGAAAGAAGCCCTGGATCAGGATCTCCAGGATGAGTAACAGATGATGTGACAAGAAGCAGAAGAAAAGCACAACCACATGCATGAGAACAGCACATGCCATAACTTTGTTTCAGGGACTGAAGACTTAGTGTGACCATAAAGAACAAGAAGACGTGTGTATGAGATGAGGCTGCAGAGTTATACATGTTGGACCAGGCCATGAAGGGGTCTAGTAAGTCCTACTGATGTTTTGAGTTCTGCTTTGGTCACTTTCTCTGTCACTGGGACAAAATGCTGACACCCACAATTTAAGGAAGAGAGGTTTATGTAGGCTCATGTTTTAGTTCATATTCACCTGGTTCCAAAGAAGACACAGTATGGCAGTATCAGAGAGGCAGAGCAGAAGAAAGGCTGCCCGGGTCATAGCGGCCAGGAAGTAGAGAGTGAAGGGAGGAGCCAGGGAGGGAGGCATATACTTCCAGGTCACGGCTCCAAAAATCCACCTCTTCTGACTAGACTCCACCTCCTAACGGTAAGTCAGCTATAATCTAATCTAGTCACCTCCATGAGCCCAGTCTATGAGCACATAGGGCCTTTGGGGGACATCTAGGTATAAACCATATCAAGTCCCTACCTTGAGATCATTAGAAAGCCACTGAATAGTTTTTTTTTTAATTAAGGAATAACATGGAGTTCTTAAAAGATCATTCCAGCTGCAATGTGGTATATCATTAGGGAGCAGAATAAATTCAGGGAAACAACCAGTAAACTTTTGTAGTTATCCAAGCAATCTACAATGGCCTTGTCCAATGGTGACTTGGATTAGGGTCAAAATTCAGTTGGATTTCAATAGGGTTACATTTCTCTCATTCATACTTTCCAAAATTAGGTGATTTTTTTCCCTTATGTACATTGTATGTCAATGAAAATGTTGGCAGTGGTTTAAAGTACAAGTGAAGTGTTTTATGTATGAGGTCCTGGGGCTGAGACCCTGAATGGCAAAAAAAAAAAAAAAAAAAAAACAAGTACAAGTGTTCTGTGTGTTGAACCTGACCATAAAGTGAATAGATCTTTGAAACAAGAACTCAGGATAAGTTCATCAAAGAGACCATCACAAATAGCCCAGAAACTGCTTGGACCACCTCTCTGTTCCTGTTCCTTCCCAAGAATAACCACTCTCCTGACTTCCAATGGCACTGATTAGTGTGAACTGTTTTTGAGCTTTATATACTTGCTAACATATAGGGCACACAGTTTTGTGCGTGCTTTCTTTTGCTTATTACTAGGCTTGGGAGATTCACTCATGTCGTTTGCATGTTGCAGCACTTCATTCGCCATCTGTTGCTGTAGTGTCCCACTGTGCAAATATACTACCCAGTTCATTCATCCATGCCATTGCTGGTGGATATTTAGGTTGCTTCCAATGTGGAATTACTTGGTTCTATTATATTTTTAACTATATCTGTGCAGGGCTTTTCACCTTTAAACTTGTATTGACATGAGAAGGAAATACAAAACAAAGTTAATGATTTCATTCTCTACAATTTAAAGTCCTTTGTTGGGTCTTCCTTCCCTCAGAATTAAGTGAATCCCTAGCAAGACATCCAATGCCTTTCACAACATACCTAATATTAAACCTTAGCCTTATCTCCTGCCACCTGCCACCAAGCTCCAGCTATTCACTTGTCATTACGCTTCAGAGACATTCCACGTGTGTTCACATCTCTGTTTTTTTCCTATGATTTGGGATATTTTCTTTTCTATCTGGGAAAAAATGCCTACTGTTTCTCCAGGATTCTGTTCCTTTCACTTTTACCCCTACACTTGTAGGTAGGAACAAGTGACAATATCCTCTGGGTTCCCTTACAGTTCAACTTGTTTTGTCATAATTCACAGGCAGTCTTTAGTGCTCATCAACCACATTTCTAAGCACTTAAAAAATAACTCATGAACCATCAAAACAAGTCAGAGGAAACTGGGACCATAAAAAGAATCCTTTTGCCAAGAAAGGTAATGGTAACTGAGAGAGGTTAAAAGTGGGTTCCTAGCATTTAGGTAGGTGGTTGTCAGTGTTGAAATTTTGTAGAAGCAGAACATAAATCCAAACTCTGACAGTGTTTCTCTGGCCCCATGGTGTCCCCTACTCTCTGAGGTGACACTGTCACTCTGTGCTGGGGCAGATCAGCTGTCTCTGTGCCGGTCTCCTCCACTGCCCTGCATCTGATGTTGTGAGCAAGTTACACTCTCCCTCCTCTTGGTGTCCCAGTGTGTCCTGAGAGCCCAAGAGGGTGCTCGGTTGGTAAAGAAATATTCCTGGGCTCATGATGGGGGTGGTTCAGAAGAATCTGGGAATTTCTAGGTGTGAAATGTAAATACGCTTCCTGAGCAATTAGCTCAAGAACGTGTTCACCCAGGTAGAAGGTAATAAAGGCTTAAATGTGGACCGCGGGTGTAAAGTGATTAGCTTGGCACATGGCAAGTGCACCGTAAATGTTATTTCGCACTACACTAATAATAACAACAGCTCCCATTTAACAAGCAATTAACATGTGCCAAGGGCTGCTGTAAGTGGTTTATTTAACTAATTTATTCCTCATGAGATAACACTATAAAGTAAGTACTATTGTCCCTACCACACTGGTCAGGTCTAAGTAGTAAAAGAGAAACCATGTCAAGGGTAAACAATCCTGATAATGTAGCACCTAGATTATTGACCCAGGTGAGGGAGGACCTGAGGACCAAAGGGGTGCAGAGGCATCCTGCATATTAGCATCAGCAGGAATCTGCTAGCATCAGAAGTCTAGAGGAACAAAAGCAGGGGACAGCATTGGTGAGCCCAGGGACTGGGGCAGGCCAGTGGCAGTTGGAATCAGAATGGCTTGATTTCAGGGCCAGGGAGAGGTGTGGCTGTCAGCAGGGGC
Organism: Hydrochoerus hydrochaeris; assembly: GCA_004027455.1. NCBI lineage: Eukaryota > Metazoa > Chordata > Mammalia > Rodentia > Hydrochaeridae > Hydrochoerus > Hydrochoerus hydrochaeris. The sequence continues at coordinate 496,705 of PVLA01000593.1, forward strand.
TGGAGCCACAGCTGAGATCTTGCCTGAGGCAGAAGTACCTGTGGGGTTTTCTGAGCTATGAAGCTGGTACTGAAAACCGGCAGAGTCCTACACAAAATGGGACAAGTTGGTCCCCTGAGACATGGAGGAACAGGGAAGAAATTCTCTTTATTTCTTCTCCCTTCCTTTCCCCCTCTGTTTCCAGTGAGCACCCCTCACTAGCAGGTTGGTAGGAAGTCAGCCTGGAGAATAGCCTATAGGGGTCCAGAACCCCTGCTGTACACAGCAGAGCAGGTAAAAAGCTCCGATTGAACTTGAGCTTCCATGAGCACTGTCACACTTCAAGGGAAGGAACTTGGTTACACAAAAACTGATCACCAGCTGCAGCCTGGCTCTTTGAGTCACCTTCATGTAGAAATTAGTCTTAGCTGTATAGGGCCCTTGTCACACCTAAGATGCTATAAGTATTTACCCCATGACCATGGGTCTTGTCAGTGTAGCCTCTTTTACAACCCTTTCCCCTACCATAGACACAAGTCTGTGGAAGGTCCTGAGTCCAATTCCTAGACAGTCAGCAGCAGTGGCAGCGTGCTGGGTACAGGGATGGCCTTGACTTGAAGAGTTTGTGCCAAGGTAAATCAGTCAGGTCACTGAGGTTGCTGTTTAGTTTAGCTGACATTTCATATTTGCAGCAAGGCTGTTGGATAAAGCTAACAGTGCATCAATTTACATGCTGCAGCAGGTTCCGTATGTCATCATGGACCAGTAACAAACTGCGCTTGAAGCAGAATCAACCTTTGGACCCCTTTCTTGTTGGTGTTGAGTTTAGAGAAGCAATGTAATTTTAAAATAGAGATAAAAAACACCAGATCATGTTCCCTCCTTCTGTCACTTACCCATACCTCCCCTGGCAACACCAACCCTAGCTGCCCTGCCAACCACACTGTCACAGTGAGGCACTTCGTCAGCCAAAGCATTCTACGTGTCTGGAGCAAGATCACCCCACTTACTGTAGGGCTGAATCCATAACTGGCTAAGAGGAAGGGTGGGTACTGTACCCAGGAAATGGCACAAAACTGTGGGGAGGAGACATAGAATTTTAGGAACTTAGCCACACTCAATAATGAGACATTGAGAAAAAGAAATAGCTCTTGGAATGCATGGTACAAAACCTACTTTCGCTGGTCTTTAACAAAGTGCGTGTATGAGTGAGAGAGAGAGAGAGAGAGTAAGTGTGTGTCTGTCGGGGGCAGGGTGGTAGAGCGAGATGCAGACATTAGAAAGAAGAGGGGGGAGTGAAGTGTAGGGTGGTGTGACCAAGAGAACTGCCCTAGGGGAGGGGCTAAGTGGATGAAGTGAGACACTTGAGAGAAGCTGCCCGCGTGGGTGGGCATGGCATATGACGGAGGCAACCAGTGGGTGCCTGGTGTGTGCTGCACTGGATTTTGCCAAAGTTTGGTGGCAGTGGTGAGAAGGCTATGCCTGCTGGAGCTCATGTCGGTAACACAGCTCTGGTGCCAAGTTGGCATCCCCTGCAAAAATGTGGGCTGGGCTACCATGGCTTGGCCCGCAGCCCTCTCCTCAGCCAGGGGAGCGGGGGTGTGGGTGAGCACCAGCACCACCCGTGTGCACCTGTGTGTTCACTAGCAACAGCTGGGCCACCTCTTTAAGAGCAGCCTTGTATTCCTCTGATCAGAGGCCAATCCCTGCCCCCATCCCCTCCCAAACACCCAGCTGCTGCCCTGGGAAGGGACTCAGGCCATTAGTGAGGACAGAAGGAGACAAAGGGAACCCTTTTGTGTCTCCAGATCCTGCAGCTCCCTAGCTGTTCCTATGGGCACACAGATGTCTGCAGGCTCTGCGAATGTTGTCTGATAGCCAAGGAGGGCAGTGGGCCAGGTCAGAGAACTGGGACTCCAGCCAGCACTGTCTGCCCTGGACTATTGCCCAGTCTGAGTCTTTCCTGCTGAAATCTATGCCAGGGGAATGTCCAGTGGCAGATCCCAGCATCCCCAGCTCTTTCTGGCCCATGTATTTTTCACAGAAAAAAATTATGTGCCTGTTGTGCCAAGGGGCCTGGTATCTTGTAGAAAGAGCAGATGTTGGAAGCTGGCACCTGGAAGCATGCACTTGGGGAGCCATACCCCACCTGGGGATGAGGAACACAATTGGATCCCTGAGGGTGGCAACAGTTCTGGGACCCAGGAGGTCCTGCTGCTCCACTGGATCTGCCCCCACTTGTGAGGTCAAATACTCCATGAAGAACACAGAGTATTTGAGAGTCAGATCTCGAGCAGAACTTGCAAGCCTTTTCTCCTTTTCCCTCATCTCTTCCAATTTTATGTTGGTCCCTTCATTTAATTTCTCTTCTCTTCTGTCTCCTTCTACTTGGTGCCAAGTGCTCTACAACCCAGGAGGTCCATCACCACCGATACTAGCTCTCTAGACTTGTCTCCCTCTCACTGGCATTCTACTTATGTCAGAATGCAGTCCCACAAACACCCTCGACTTGGATCTGGCCCAGGGCAGTTCTGGGGCAGGGGGTGGATCTTTTTGGGCAGCATGTCAGGCTTACATAGCTTCCAAGCTTCCTGCCTGGGGAGAGGTGCCCAGCTGCAAGGGCAGCAGCCTTAGCACTATTCACATGACAGAGTAATGGGCAGGCAATGGCTAAGTGTGTCATATGCTGGGATGTGGCCAGCAGGGTCCAATTCGTAGTAAGGGAATGAGGCTGCCTGAGAGGGCTGAAGCAGGGAAATTCTCCTGTTTTCTGGAGTGGGGGAGGAAGTGCTAAGGGAACAGGTTCAACCCTAGGTGAGGGGGTAAGCCAGTGGGTAAAGCTTGCACGTTTAAACGGAATAGAGTAAGCAAGGCTCCAGCTCTGGGTTACAACCAAGAGTAAGTCCTGGGCAAATGCCCCTAATCCTCTAATGATAGGAACACTAGACCAGTTTGGCAGGAACTCCAGGATCCAGAGCTGCGTGGTAAGGGAAAAATTGGGTTTGCTTAGAGCAGAAGACCCTGAGTCCAAATCATAGCAATGCCATTTAAGACTGATGTAAAATTGATCAAGTGACTTAACCACTTTGAGTTTCAGTTTCCTCATCTAGCAAATTTCAACAGATTGATTCATACATGGGCAGTGCCGTGTGTGTGATAGTACTTAGGACACTGAAGGATAGTAATACCAAAACTTGAGTGTAATGTAGGAATGGAAGTGCTCTTGGGAGATGCCAGAAGCCCAGCTATTACTAGGGGTGGAGAAGAACAGATTTTCCAGAAGAAAACATGCAATCCAATACCTGAGTCCTTACGTAGCCTGGTATCAGTTTGAAAGAAAGATGTTGAGCAGAAAAGATATTTAATCAGATTTATGAAGAAGAAGGATAATTATTTTGAGGGAAGGTGACCTTACGTTTGGATGCCTAGCTCCAGCACTTAGTAATTGTATGATATTGGACAAGTTATTTCACTGTTTTTGGTATCTATAAAATGGGGTTGGTTGAATTGTCACTAACCAAAATTCACATGCTTAAGCACTAATTTCTGATCTTCAGTATCTTTAAATATAACCCTATATGGAAATAGGATTGTTGGCAAAAATTAAGTTCAAATGAGGTCATTAGGATACACCTTAATCCACTGATGGGGAACCTTTTAAAGACTGAGTGCCAAACTGGAACCCCAAACCCACTTATTTATCACAAAGTGCCAACACTACAGTTAACCCTGAATATTGAAGTTTTAGTTTAGAGAAAAACTCTACATTAACATATTTTGTCTTAAAAGAAATACACAATAACAGATGTGCCACAGGTTCGCTGTAATCTAATCTGATATGACCCATGTGACGGTGAATTTTAAGTACCAACTGGTATGAACTAAGGAATACCAGAGAGCTGGTTATTTCTAGGTATGTCTGTGAGGCGATTCCCAGAAAGCATCGCCATGCGAATCAGTGAACTGAGTAAGGAAGTTGTGCTTTCACCCAGTGTGAGTGGCCACCACCTATTTCCTGAAGGCCCACATCTGACAAAGAGGCAGAAAGGCAAGTACATTCTCTTTTGCAGTGTGGACCACAGAACTGTACGCTCTCTGGCCTTCCAGCTCCGGGACTTGAATTAACACATTCCAGGTTCTCCAGCCTTCAACCTGGAAAGGAGTTACACTTTTGGGACCTTGGTGTTCGTGCCTTTGGGTTGGACTGAGCCACACTGCTGGCTGCCTTGGTTCTCCAGCTTGCACATCACGGGACTTCTCAGCCTCCAGAGGAGGCAGTCAATGGATACGATACTACGGTTAGGAAGAAAAAGTTCTGGTTTCTATGGGAAGTGGGATTTTATACTTCACAGTGCTTACATATCTCAAAATTGCTAGGAAAGAGAATTTTAAATGTACTCGTCATAAAGAAATAATGACTTTAAAGGCATAGGTAGGAAAATTAGCCTGAGTTGATCATTACCTAATCCATCCATGAATCAAAAACATCGCATCACAGTACCTCATAAGTGGGTACATTGTAGTCATCAAAAAATAAAATTAATTTTATTTAAAAACTACTTCATAAGTGGAATCAATTATTACTATTATTAACATGATTTCATAGTGATTGTCATTATATGTAGTACATCTCTATAGATTCTCCTTGAAGCTTTTTTTTTCAGTACTGGGGATTGCCAGGGAAGACCGAGTTACACTCAGAGCCCTTTATTTTCTGAGACAGACCTTTGCTAAGTTGCCTAGACTGGCTTTAACCTTGAAATCCTCCTGCCTCAGCCTCCTGAGTACTTGGGATTACAGATGTGAACCACCACAGCTGGCTTGAAGTTTTTCCTGAATATCCTAGCCAGTGAGGTGAACCTTTTAGAGACAAGTGCCAGAACAACCCAGAACTCACTTATTTATCACAAAGTGCCAACACTGCAATCAAACCTGAATACATGAACAACAATTAATACATTAACATTTTCTGTCTTAAAAATAAACAAATAGCATGCGTGCCATAGGTTCACCACCACTGTGCCCTAGCCCAATGAATTGTCTTTCTTCTTATCTCCTGTAGCCCAAAGCATGACACTCAATTACATAATGTCTTCTGGTTTGTTTCAGATAAACATCTTGTCTCTCCAAAGAGCCTGAAAGCTCTTTGACATATTGTGGTCTACGTTTTTGTAGTCTCACAGCATCTGGACACAGTGCTGTGCCTTCAGCAGGTTTTCAGGACTTGCTTACGCGTTTGTTGGCTGGTAGTTTGAGGCCAAGAAATTGCAGGGATTCAGGGTGGTAAGGTGGGTTCACCTGGAAGCAGGCTCACCTTTTGAGTTGCCCTAACTTTTACAAAGTGAAGACATACTTTAAAATTTTATGAGTACATGTTTGCAGTACATAATGAGCACATTCATCATAGCACATCTTAATTCTTTATACACCCCCTTCCCCTCTCCTGAGTTATCATACCCTTCCCCTCTCCTCAGTTTTTAACTATAGACTTCATTTTGATGCTGCCTTTCAAAGACACTAATTCCCACTGAATGCTGTTTCAAATCATTTGGTATCATCCTGTATGCACATGCTGCTTTAGATATATCCCTATTCAAGAGATGGATTAGATATTTTGATGTTGAATTTTGATTCTCTCAATTAAAAATGCCCTGAGGTATCCATGGGGGGAGCAGATGAAAAAGTAGATTTAGGACCAGTTGGGAAGGGCACTGTTGGCTCCGTGCTAAGGAGTTGGGACTTTTCCTGGCCTGAGGACTTCCAATGGACATCACAAGAATTCTGTTCTCTGCAGCCTGTCCAGTAGACTTGTTTTCCCAGTCTGGTATACACAGGGCCTGTGGGCAGGATCTTTTTAAACTGTTAATTGCTCTTTCCAAACCATTACTCTTCTACTCTATCACTTTACTCTCAACAATCAGGCACTTGATCACTGTCCAGCACTTGCTTAAGACTGTGGTCTCTGACTCTGTGGCCTCCTTGACACGTCATGTTTTGCCCTTATGATAGGAGTAGTCATTCGCCGTAGTGACAATCAGCCCAACACTCTCTTGTCTTACTCCCTTACGGCATCTGCAGGGTTTCTCCTCCCTCCACCTGAGTCACACACTCACGGTCCTGGATATTATCATGTTGGAGGACTCATTTACCTCATGAGTTTGAAACTCCATCATCTATTCTCCTCTGATCACAGTCTCTTTTCATTCCAGATTTCCTGATTGCATTATTGCTGGAAGTTTTAGCCTCATGCAAACCCTTACTTAGTCTTACTTGTCCCTCCATTTTCCCCAAGGTCTGTCTTACCTTTCCTCCTTCAGCTCAGACTTTGACCACCCTCTTACTTAATTAAGCCTTTAGTTCCCAAGTTCACTCATCAAATCTGCTTGGTTCAACCTGCTTCCATACGAATCCAACTCTTTGCTTTTTACCTGTATATTTTTAGAGAAAATCATTAACCACATGCCACTTGGACCTGCTAGAAATTTATGTTCTCCAACTTCAGGTAGGTCCTCGATATTGCCCAGTAATCCTCCTGTGAATCACTAAGTCCACTCCTACTTCCCACAAAAGATCCTTCCACCTGTCAGCATTTTGCTTAAGACCATCACCCCATTATTTACAGCCTCATTCTCAGACTGAGCCACTAGAATGTTACAAAGAAATTTGGATCGGGTAAAACTTCTCCAACTCTGACTTCCCCTCTACTGCCACACACAGGGTGTTTATACCCAGCGGCTCCATTCATTTTTTCCTGTCTCACAGAAGTACCCTTTTATTACTCCTGAAGGTTAGTTTTTCCCTTGTACCCAGTGTCCCTTCTCTATTCTATGTTAGAATTCCTTCTCTTTTTTGTATCTTCAACATTTTCCTGAAAAACACTTATTTTTGAGCCTTTTCTGTAGTAAAAATTCATATATCCCTATTTAGAAAACCAACACCTCCCTTTCAGTCTCTGTCTCCCTAATTATTTTTCAGTAACTTCACAAACCTTAGACTTTTAAAATCTCTGTATCCACCAATTATTAGTTTTGTTACTTTGGCCAATATATATCAGTACATGTTCCTTTGCAAGTGAGAGACATCATCCTATGAGTATGTATGACTGACTACTTAGCTCCTTTCCTCTATTGAGTTTTGGGGCAACATGGTTGTGACCTTCTCAGGTTTCTGCCATATTCTCTTTACCAAATGATATTTCCTTGACTAGAATTAAGTCATTTTTCTCAATAAAGACTGTTCTCTGTCCAGAATTTTTTTGGAACTGGGGTTTGAACTCAGGAAGCACTGAGCTACCCCCCATCCATCTCTCCCTCTCTCACTCCCTCCCTCCCTCCGTCCCTCCCTCCCTCCCTCTTTTAACCGGCTCTCACTAAATTCCCCAGGCTGACCTTGAACTTGTAATTCTACTGTATCAGCCTTCAGAGTAGCTAAGATTACAGATGTGCACTGCCCTGCCTGTTCAGCCACAGTTTTGCAGGTGTTTCTTATTTGCCAATAATATCCCTAGAAGATTCCTGTCATCAATAATTCAGTAGAACATTTACTGAGTGTTTATTACATTCCAGGTACTATTTATATGATTCTCTCACTTTTGTGATCTGTATTAGGAAAACATTTTTTGTGCCCTCCATCTGGCTGGTCTGTAGTCTACACCACAAGGAAATTAGTAGCTTTAACAGATGCTATTAATGTGCTGCCCCATATCTACATGGTTAATTTAAACATTTGGGGCTGAATGCCCCCAGCGGTGGTAGAAGGTAGACAAATATGTCAGCCTCGTCCCACTCCCATATTTCAAGGGGACCCTTCTGAGGCTTCTCAAAGTGATTTCCCCCGCAGAATTCAGTACCACTTACCCATAGCAGTAACCTGCTCATTAATGTATATGTCATTAATTTTCTCCCTTTCCTGATTTAGTTTTCCCTTTTCATCACTTAGGCTACTTCCTCCCAAAACCCACTTGTAACCTAGTAATCTTTATTTTAAGGTCTGTTTTTGGAGGAGCCCAACCAAGCCTGACTTACACTAAACAAGCAAGCACTGTGGGCCAGTCACTACGATATTCACGTCATGTTCTTTAGTCTAGTGGTTAAAGTTGACATTGAGTTAGTTAAAACATATAAAATGCTTATGATAAGCCCTAGCAGAAAGTTGGTACTCAATAAATATCAGTTAGATCTGTCATAAACCACACCAATTATTTTAACAGAATATTTAGTATGACGATTTTGGTTAATTGTTAACTTGACCTAAAGTCATTAACTAGATCATGGAAAAAGAAAAAAAGATAATTCTAGTATTACAGAAGTAGCAAGTGCAATATGCAGCTACCATGCCTGGGGGAACAAAGAGAAGGGGATATGACTGTTAAAACTTAGAGCCCTGCAGAGCTGTACCTCTGAGCTCTGAGAAAAGCTTTAGTCTAAGTGTTTACTATAAAAGGCCTGTGAAGACGAGCCCATGAGGGGGGGCATTTTGTTGGCTGGTGCTGCTTCTCTGAGAGGGTGGGGAGAAGACGGGTTCTGCCAATTCTGGAAAAGTGAAACTCTGGATCCACTGCTGCCTCTGGAAGGAGCACACTTCACTCTGCTGGAGTGAAAAAGTGATGTTAGGGTGAGATTTATAATAACACAGAGCCAACAAGAAGCACAGGGAGGGAGCAAGTCCCTTCTCGTCCCTCTCCAGCCTTTCAGCCTTCCTCTTGAGTGCCTGTCGGCAGAGCCTTTGGATTACAGGTATGGCAATTCTCATTCTCCGTAATCCTATGAGCCATTTGCTCATAATAAACCTGTCTAACTATCTAGGTAGCAAGCTCCCATTGGCTCTGATTCTCTAAAGAACACTTCTAAGACACAATTTCAAAGCAAAACTGAGTATAGAGTATAGAATTATATCCTTGAGTTTTATGATCAGACTCCAAGTTACTAGCTCAACATCACAAAGTAGTCAGTAGTATAGCCAGGATCACAACCCTAGATCTCAGGTTCTAGATCTCATGCTGTTAGGTACCTAAACAATATCTCTCTTTCAGTTTCCTTTAATCCAACATAACATGATCTTCAATATCACTTAAAGTGTTCTTTAATGTGAATCTTTTATTCATTTGAGTAGGACAACCTTCTTCTTTCACTCTATTTTTGTCTAAATTAGTGACTATTTTCTACACTTTGGGGTCAGAACAAAGGAGGCATTCTGTGGGATAGTATTCAGCACCACAAATTGTTTTCAGGACCTTAGTGTTCTATTGGTTCCATTGATGAGCCTGAGAAACCGATGAAACTATAAGAAACTTGCATTCACCCAACTGGCATTTATTTATCTAAGTAATAAGATGTAATCTATCTAAGCAGAAGATGTAGTGATTATGAACTACTATTTATAGAATTTGGTAATAAATCCAAGTATATTTCAGTTTTTACTGCTGAGAGACCAGTTGACTTTCCTTCCCGGTCCACTACGTACATCTAGATCCAATTTGTCTTTCTCATCATTCCCAGACCATATGCTAAGGCCAAAGCAGTGAGCTCAAGTTTAAAGTGTAGGTGTGGGGTCACCAGAGGGTCACTAATACCTCTCAGCAAGTTGGGGAGTTTTGAGACAAGAGATTGTACAATTGTAGAGCCAACACCTGATAGCCTTCATGCTCCAGGGTGGAGACCTCTACAA